>JBBBDQ010028818.1:87500-192500 GCA_037127315.1 Ascarosepion bandense
TAATTCTACTCATTCATCTAAGCATAGGTTACATCTTACAAGCTAATAAGAGTTTGTCATTCTCCTATAATATTTTATTTATTATTTTATCTAGTACTTTTTTATTTGTAAGAATTAATGAAGCTGTGAATATTGCTAGTGCAAGAACAAGTAATTTTTAATATTTTACTATGAATGATTTTATGTATTGAGTTTTCTCCACTATATTTCATACTGCTCTGGACAATATCCATTCAGCGCTCTATTTTATATCGATTATAAAAGAATTTTTGACTATCCTCTCGGTTTTTACGGGTTGGTTATTTTCATATATATATATATATATATATATATATATATACCTGTACACACACATATACGTATATGCTCCCCTTCATATATTTGTTCAACTTAACACACACACACACACACACACACACACACACACACACACATATATATATATATATATATATATATATATATATATATAGTCATCCGCAGACAGATCTGTTTCTCTGCATCACAGCTCATCAGTACGGGAAGACAGCCGATTGCTTTTTTATCCAGGATTGAAACCCGAATATATATATCCAAGTATAGGTACGTATGGATGGAATAATATTTCATATCCAAAGAAACACTATTCTTTAAAAAGTGCTCAGTACAAAGTAGAGCTAATAATATTTGTTCAGAAATTATAACTTGAATATGTTATAACATATTCATGTTATGGTATATATATATATATATATATATATATATATATATATTGAGACGAAAACATAATATATTTCCTTCAATAAATTTCTCCTGGATAATATCCATTGAGCTCTTTATTTTTATTTAATTGATATTTTTATTAATTAGATCTAATCTTTTGCATTATCCTCTTCGCCATTCTCTCGTATATATATATATATATATATATATATATATATATATATATATATCCTACTAGTAATGAAAACAATAGAAAAATACATAAGGATTCAATTAGGAGAAATTAATACCACCTCAAAACTCAAAATGCTTGACGAAGTGGCTGAATGCGCTTTGGACAATACGGACAATTCTTGCACTCTCTGACTCCTACCAAACGAAAAAAATGTAAGAATGCTGGAAACATGATTGAAATATTCTTTGTTTGCCATATTCAACTAACATTGTTTAAAATCAAGGCTTTCTGATTAATACATTAATATATATATATATATATATATATATATATATGCTTGGGGTGACACGATTAAAATATATATATATATATATATATATATATATATATATATATATTTGCCTGCAAAAAATTTCTTGATATAAATTTTGCATGCAATCATAGATTTCCTGCTTTTTAGTTAAAACTATTAATAACGGCACGATATTACATCGATAGTTGCTTCAACTTTTCTGATTTCTTAAATATAAAATTTAATAAAATATCATGCGATAAGAAAAGGTTCAAATTTTGTAAAACTTATACTTATTAATAATATTTCTCCTTATATATATATATATATATATATATATATATATATATATATATATATATATATATATATGTATTAAGGAAGTGAAAGAACAGATAGAGTAAAACTCACTGTTTATGCATTTACTTTTACAAACAGTGCTTAATACAAAGTAGAGCGTAATATTGCAAGTTTGTTATTACAATGGTTTATGAAAGCATTATATTAGTACATAAGAATTTTCATGTTTCAAAAAAATGCTTTTCCTTTTCAGGTGATATTTTAATGTCACCTGTAGAAGAAAAGTATTGTTCTGAAACATGAAATATTTTGTGTATTGTTATAAAGCTTTTATAATCGATTGTAATAACAAACTTACTATAGCATCTACGAGTCGTTCATTCAGCAATGAATTAGAAGACTCTCAGCTATTGGGCGTGTATAATGATAATATACACGCTACAAAGTCTGCCTCCTTCTCCCGAGCGGCCACTTTTCTTCTTCAGGTGAGACTATATATATATATATATATATATATATATACTATAGTCATCCGCAGACAGATCTGTTTCGCTGTATTACAGCTCATCAGTACGGCTTAGACTCCGGTCGCTTCCTAACCCAGGATTGAAACGAGTCGGCGATTCTACCCCTAGGCCACGAGCCTCCAGTAGAAGAAGGCAGGCTTTTTTGCGCGTATAAACACGCCCAATAGCGAGAGTGCTCCAATTCATTATCGATGAGCGGTGCGTAAATGCCGAAGTAGCTATTGTTTACAAAGTCTACCACTCTTCCAGAGTGCTCAATCAGGGAGTTATATATATATATATATATCCGTGTATAATGATAATATACACGATAAAAAATCTGCCTCCTTCAATCCTGGGTAAAAAGCAATCGGATGTCTAACCATACTGATGAGCTGTGATACTGCGAAACAGATCTGCGGATGACTATATATATATATAGAGAGAGAGAGAGAAAGAGAGAGAGAGAAAAGGAGGAATAGAAAGAGAAAGAGAAAGAAAGAGTAAGAGTGAGAGATAGGAAGGACAATCTTTCGTGGTCAACGATCAACGTTTGGTTTGTGATATATTGGTGGTAGTAGATATATTTTTGTATGTGCGTTGAAAGAAATTTATAACAACAAACATTATGCATCATACAATTACATCTTAAAAGATAACCATGAACACAAATGAACAATATTTTACTACAAACTCCTTAAAAAGGTCTAAAGAAATGGCTGAAAGCGCTTGAGTCAATATAAACTTTCATACAGTTTTTGCACTCCTTTACGTCCCTCCCCATCATCAATTGGAAAAAAATTAAATATATATATATATATATATATATATATATATATATATATATATATATAAAAACATGTTACGGAAATTAACGAATTTTAACGAAACTTGGTTATAAGCAACCGACAATTTGTAATGAATTATTTTGACATTACGATACATTTCAAAGCAGATATGGTTTGTTTACGGTAGATCGAAAATTGTGTTATATAAGCATGATAAAAACCTCACCTGATCAAGAAGCTGTTCATGGTCGAGTGGTTAAGACAGTACCAGATCAAATGGTAACTTCCCCTATGTAAATAGGGGTCGCAGATTCGAATCCTGCTGGATAGCACACATTTTCGTAATAAAATTTATCGTAAAATAATCAGGCCGGTAGATACAAATATAAAATACTGTTTAATTAAAAAACAGAATATCTACTTAAATACGAATATCGGTAAAAATAATGTTCAAAATAATTCATTACATATATATATATCTATATGAAATGAATTGTTTGAACATTATTTTTTTATCGATACTCGTATTTAAGTAGATATTGTTTTTAATGAAACAGTATTATATATTTATTTCTACCGGCCTGATTATTTACGAAAAATTTTTATTACGAAAATGTGTGTCATTCGGCAGGATTCAAACCTGCGACCCCCATCTATATAGGGAAAGCTACCATTTGATCTGGTAACGTCTTAGACCTCTCGACCACGAATAGCCTCCAGTCTAAACGAGGTTTTTATCAAGCCTATATAACACAATTTTCGATCCATTGTAAACAAACATATCTGCTCTGAAATGTATCGCAATGTTAACATGTTACGGAAATCAACGAATTTTAACGATACTTGCTTATAAGCAACCGACAATTTGAAATTAATTGTTTGAACATTATTTTTTATCGATACTCATATTTAAGGAGATATTCTGTTTTTAATGAAACATTATTATATATTTTTATCTACCAGCCTGATTATTTACGATAAATTTTTATTATGACAATGTGTGCCATTCGGCAGGATTCGAACCTGCGACCACTATCTATATAGGAGAAATTTCAAATTGTCGGTTGCTTATAACCAAGTTTCGTTAAAATTCGTTGATTTCCGTAATATGGACCCATGCACTTCTATAAAGCCACTAAGCCCAAAGAAGTTAACTGAATGTCAAAAAATAAAAAAAAAGGAAAGCATTATTAATGAGCAAATACATAGACAGGCCTGCTATTAATCACTTCGGCTACTCGTCATGGGATATATATATATATATGAAATATAATAACGAAGGAAAAATATCTTTGCTAAGATTAGATATACATTTAGTCCCTGATCATTTTTTTTAATCATATCACCCCAAGCAAGGCGGTAACGTAAGAGTGAAAAGATTGGAAAAGAGAAATCCGGAAACCACATCCTAAACAGGGAAAAAGGGATGACCCTCTTCACCTGTTCAATAGACATGGGTGGAGTGTGAACCGGGGGATAAAAAAAAAGAAAAAGCAAAGAGTGAAAAGATTGGAAAAGAGAAATCCGGAAACCACATCCTAAACAGGGAACAAGGGATGAGCCTCTACACCTGATCAATAGACGTTGGTGAAGTGTAGTCTATCTACTCCAATTGAAAACAAAAAAGAAAAAGCAAAGAGTAAAAAGATTGGAAAAGAGAAAGCCGGAAACCACATCCTAAACAGGGAACAAGCCTCTTGACCTGTTCAATAGACGTGGGTGGAGTGTGAACCGGGCGATAGTTTAGTCTATCTACTCCAATTGAAAAAAAAGAAAAAGCAAAGAGTAAAAAGAGTGAAAAAGAGAAAGCCGGAAATCAATAGACGTGGGTGGAGTGTGAACCGGGCGATAGTTCAGTCTATCTACTCCAATTGAAAAAAAAAGAAAAAGCAAAGAGTAAAAAGAGTAAAAAAGAGAAAGCCGGAAATCAATAGACGTGGGTGGAGTGTGAACCGGGCGATAGTTCAGTCTATCTACTCCAATTGAAAAAAAAAGAAAAAGCAAAGAGTAAAAAGAGTGAAAAAGAGAAAGCCGGAAATCACATCCTAAACAGGGAACAAGGGATGAGCCTCTTCACCTGTTCAATAGACGTGGGTGGAAAAAATCCGGTTATAGAAGGAGTGGTCCGATTTTAATCAAATTTGATACACTCATAGACAAAGACATAAGAAACGATTATCAGAAATTTCAAGGTTGTAGTTCTTACAATAGTGCAGAAAATCGATAATATATATATATATATATATATATATATATATATATATATATATATATATATAAAAGGCAAGATGTTTGTGTGTGTGTCTGTTTATCTGCCTGCATGTCTGTATTTTTTTTCAGCCCTTTTATTTTAGTTTTTGCTTCGGGTTTGGCTCTAAGTAGGCATAATTGTAGTGCTTAGTCTCAGCCATAATCCCATTTACTTAGTGGACTTATTTAGCCTTCAAAATTCAGTTTACGACGAAAAAAACCTTATTTGATATCGATACCAGGAAATCAAAATTTGACTTACATCCATTCATATTTCTTTCAGTCTACGGTTTCGCTTCAACTGCTTTTTAATCTTTCGTGCCAACGTCCAAAGAGTCTGAGCTCCAGGACCATGGATTACTTTTAAAGCTTTCATTACACCCGAGCAATGCCGGACTATACTGCTAGTATATATATATATATATATATATATATATATATATATATATATATACATATATCAATTTGTATATATACATATAAATTTGTGTATATACATATAAATTTGTGTGTGTGTATATATATATATATATATTTTAATAAATCAAGTTTTGATTGATGCCCACGAAAGATAGTTCGCTTAATCGACATTTTGTATGCAATCACGGATTTCTTGCAGTGCAATTTTTTCCAGAATTTAAAAAAATAATCAATAACACTGCAATATATCATTGTCAGGGGTTTCAATTTTTTATTTCCTCTGAAATGCAAATCACAAGAACATATCAAGAGCCATAAAAACATTTAAATATTTATGAAAGCAAGATATATATATATATATATATATATATATATATATATATATATATATATATATATATATATGCTACGTATTATAAGGCGATCAAATAATGTAGTACATTGAAATCGGTGTAAACAAAATCGTGTTTAGACTTACAACCTTCTGGAACGCCTAGCGTATATAAACAATGGTTTAGGCAAATATTAAACAATTAGACAGTAAAGCCTATTCTTAATTGCATGTTTCAATTTTTCTGGACTCATGTTCATGTTAGTTTTCGCTTATCGTTACTATCCTCACAATAATCTCATAAGAAAACTCAATCTATTCATAAACAATTTAGAACAATAGGGAACTGGGAAGTAACAGCCCACATCAGAATCGAAAATGAACTGAAAAACTACACAAAAATTGCAAACGTCTTCAAAAAAGGAGACATCATTTCACCGAACTATTGACTATTCTGAGGGATCAAGAGTCCCTATCTGGATTTATTATCAGTAAGTGCAATCTTAACCGCGTAAGACAAATAGATGACCCTGTCTTAATCGGATACACACTACAGGATCTTCTAGACAAGGTAATAAAAAAAGCAAGAATAAAAAAAAATAGAAATCATTTGTAAGAAGACGGAATATATAGTTGTCAGCAAGCGTAAAAGCCCCACTATGCATTGAAGGCATTAAAAGAAAGCAAGAAGAAAAAAGAACCATTAATTTTAAGAAGACAAAAGGAACCGCCAAATATACTAACTATGAATTAATGGTAATAAAAGAAAGTGAGACTAAAGAACTAACCATCAATCGTAAGTAGACAGAATGTTTGGTCATCAACAAAAGGAACAGCGCGAGATGCAAACTGCGAATTGGAGGTAGTAAAAGAAAGCGTGAAGAAAGGACTAACCCTCAATTGGAGGAAGACAAAATTTATGGTTGTCAGCAAGATAGAAAAAAAACTTGTGAACTAAGAATTGAAGATTGCGAAATCCCACAAATACAGAAGTTTAAATATCTGGGAAGTGGTTAAAGATAATATGTAATAGGTGAGAACGAAATCCTTAGAATACCAAAAAGGTACATTCAAAAAGCTAAGTAAAGTATTAAGTAACAAGAAAATAGAAACCAGGAAAAGAATGCTGTACGGCTATATAATAGCAAACCTTGTGCATCGCAGCGAATGCTGGAATATTTCCTCACAGGTGAAGTGAAGAGGAGGCAAAAGAGATTTGGTTCTACAGAACAATACTGAGATTATTATGGACGGAGCACGTAAGTAACAAAGATGAAAAACAAGGAAAACAATATCTCTATATATATATATATATATATATATATATATATATATATATATATGCTTTTGTGCAGAATCAGAAAGTGGCAGCTAGAAGTGCTCAGGAAGTGGGATTGGAGAATTAGACATTAACAGGACATGTTGAATGCAAAAGAGACGCAGATGGGAAAATTGACAAAAAGAGAAACATTGTTAATAGTTACAAAGAATAGTTTTTTTTCCTACAGTGAGGTTTACCCTGTTCAATACCCGAGAGCCAATCAAGCTCGAGTGTTACTGAGCAAGAGCCACTGTTTATGCGTATATGTGGCGAAGACCACAGTTAAGATTAAGAATTATAGTTATCGGGAAAACTTCTTAGGACAGAACAGTGATTCGCGGGAAGAAGCTGATTTTACGCGGAACTTATTTCTCACTATTGGAATACGGAGAGACTGAGGGTGATTCGTTACAATGGACGTAGCATGGCGGAAATTAGCCGTGAAGTTTACTTGTGGTGAAACTAAGGAATGCAGTTAGAGCAATTTTCATGGAAGTAGCGATAGAGCAGTGAGAAGTTTGCTACATGTCGTCTGTAAGAGAATTGTTGTTAGGTGTAAAAAAAATCAACACTAGTAAAAGTGTTTTTAATTCATTACGAAGATTAACAGGAAATAAATCTATGGTGGTTTAAAAACATAAAAAAATGTCAGAACTATTAATGCAATGAGGAAGTGCTGGCTGGGATATGTAACTTCAAAAACTCCGAACAGGTATAAACAATGATTCTGCTAAATCCAAAAGAAATATGGAATCGTCAAATTTTGCTTTATCTCCCGAAATTTCAACCTCTCTGCGAGAAAAAATTCAACCTGATTGTTTTACCCTCTCATGAATAGACTTTTATACAATAATTATTCATGTTTCATCATGATCACTCTATTGTCAAGGCATTTAACCCTGCATGGTCTTAGTCAATTGCTCAATATCGGCAACATACTTCATTAATTTGAGTTTTCTACAATTTTCAAAATGTTCAGGTGTTAGGCAACTACGTTGTGGACTTAACGCTGCTTTCATTTGCTCAAAGGAATAAGTTGAATTAAAAACCGTAAAAAGAACAGAAGTTTTTTTCTTCAAACAGATGAAAGATATCGGGAGAACTGTTAGGCTCTAAATAATTCTGCAAGAGAGTTAGTTAAATACCACACATGATACACGCTTTGGGCGATCATGTCTTTTTCGAGACATGACTGACTGGGCAGAAGATTATCCCGCATTAGGTTGCCATTACCTTCTGTTGTTGACGGGTTGCAAACTCTAGAACCCAATCTGTCCTGTTATTTATAGAACCCAATCTGTCCTGTTATTTAACCCATAACTGGAGGGGAGAGACGGTTTAATACATTTCCTCATGGTATTTGCGCGTAAGTGCATGCAAGGAATTCAACTTGAAGGCATTTTCAAATATTACTGATGTGGAAAGTTGCATCTCAACATCCAGGTAGGAGTGGAATCCCTTACGAGATTTTTGAATATTAGTTCTCTATACACATCTATTCAGTCATTTATGCGTGATACACGCTTGGGCGATCATGTCTTGAATGAGACATAATGTCTGGGCAGATGATTATCCCTCAGTAGGTTGCCATTACTTTCTGCGCTAGACTGGTTGCCAACAAAGGCTATACAACCCAATCTGTCCTGTTATTTGATTCATAGCTAGAGGGGAAAGAAATGCATTATATTATTATGTAGTAATTAGTGGGGGATCGGTTTCCTATTGTTATGAAGTAATAAACAGATCCCCCACTTTATGACCAGTAGAAGCCTTAATCATTATTCCAACTACTATATTCAGTCAGTCAGTTAAGTGCCATACGTGATACACGCTTGGGCGATCATGTCTTGAAAGAGACATAACTGACTGGGCAGATGATTATCCCTCAGTAGGTTGCCATTACTTTCTGCGGTAGACTGGCTGCCAACAACGGCTATAGAACCCAATCTTTCCTGTTATTTAACCCATAACCGAAGGGAAGAGACAGATTCATACTTTTCCCAAGGGTATTTGCGCGTTGGTGCATACAGGGATTTCAACTAGAATTCGAACTTGGCTCCCCGATTTTTCGTTCCGAGCCGACATCCACTAAACCACAACGCACATCCAAGCGATTTGTAGTAATAAGAAAAGACTCACGTTCGTAGAAAGTTTTTCTTTTCTATTAGTTGCTGTTCTTATTAGTGTTGCTCTTAGAAGGTGGAACAAGCAGGGAGACTAACAAGTGTGCAGTCTTCAAAAAAGCTAAATATCTTCTTTGCGTTGTAGTTGTTATTGGTTCATATTTCGTGATATCGTTTGCGGCTGCGTGCCATTCAAATTTGCTTGGCGTGCCACGTGTGGCACGCGTGTCGTAGCTTGACAACCCCTGTTCTATACGGCGTAACTCAAATATTAGGTTTGCTTGCTTGAGAACTATATGGAATATTGCATGCTTGATCTCGTCACTAAGAAAATGGTGTTTACGACTGTATTTATTGATTTTTGAAAGTAATGACCACAGAAAGATTAGATTTACCTTTTAATATATGTCTGCACTACAATACGGAAAAAACACATACTGCAAGAAAAATTGTGTTTATTCAGAATAACAAGTATTTACATAACAAATTGCTTTATAATATTGTTGTCTGATCTCTCCTCTACCATATTATTCAATCCAACCCCCGCCAGCTTCAATCACAGGCTACACACGAGACCGAAACCTCCTACAGGCGTTGGTCAACTGCTCTCTGGACAAGTTGGCTACGGCCTCGATGATGACAGTCCTCATGGAGTCAAGAGTATTATTTGTTTGTTTGTTGGACTGTCTCTCATGTACATTCCATAGGTAATAGTCGCAAGGATTCAGGTCTGGGTTACTCGGGGGCCAGAACTCCTTTTACCAGAAAATGTCCAGATTCTCATCATGCCAAGCCTGGACAACATTAGAGGCATGAGCAGAAGCTCTGTCCTGTTGGAAGAGCCGTGGCTTCCCTGCAGCTACTGTGTCTTCTTCCTGTTTTCCTCCCATGGAACTGTTAATTCTACACACGTCTTTGAATCAGACCACGCTACAACGGCAGGGCGTGCGTCTGTCTGAATGATGTGAACCGGAAATTGCAGGGGTGATCTAAGATCAAACTAACACTCTCCAATCACGGGATCCACGCTCGGATTTTTTCTGCACATGATGTTCACATTACTTTTGAAAACGAATCTTAGGTTCTCTGACCGTTACAGGCGGTTTGTTGACTGTTTCACACTGTACTAACTGAGACTTTATAAACCGTTACAAATAAGTTAATTGTATGAATGCTACATAACGAGGTATTTTTTGTGCTTTCAGGTCGTAGCTGATCACGGCTCTCTACATCTTCCTATACTTCATAAGTCTTAGTAAAGTTTGTCTTTCCACTATGCCTCACACTCTGTACTATTATCCATTTATAATTTTGTTATGTGGGTTACTGATTCTTTCTGTCCATCTTGTCTTGATGGTAGTCCTCAGGAAGTTGACAATATTCCGTGCAGGTTTTTTGGACTGTCTCTCAAGTACGCTCCATAGGCAATAGTCGCAAGGATTCAGGTCTGGTCTACTAGGGGTCAGAACTCCTTTGACCAGAACATATCCAGATTCTCGTCACGCCAAGCCTGGACACAATTAGAGGCATGAGCAGGAGCTCCGTCTTGGAAGAGCAATGGCTTCCTTACAGCTGCCTGAACAATCCATGGCCTTGTCGACAACGTCTGTATGGACGAGCGCGGGTCTTCATCGATAAAGACCTGAAACTGCTTCAGGAAGTTATTGTTCCTCTTGCAAACCACGGATCGGTCCTGTGTTTTTCTCTGAGGAGTCAGGGACTCACCCCCAGCCTCACCAGACTATTTGAAGATCTTGATAATGTCGTAATCAGTCGATTTTGGGAAATGGAATAACTCAACAATCTCTTTGGGCGTGCGGCAACAACGTGAGGCCACATTAATGTACGGCGCTCGAGTACACTTGACATTTTTCTTAATTTGTTCTTAATTCAACAGATTGTTGTCACTCAAATCTGAAACAAGAAAAAAAAATTATATATTTCATATGGTTGTCATTTTAAGCCAAGATAAAGTTAGTCTGGATTGTAGCGCACACCCCTGTATAGTTAATTACTTTTAATTATTCATGAATAATACGCACCGTTAACTTTGTGCTGCGAAATTCTGAATATATTACTTGTGTATAATATAGAGTATCATTTTAGAATTGATCCATTACATTTAAACTGTAAAAAAATTCCTGTTCGTATTGACTAAAACTAAGAATTTAAATAGTTTAAACAATATTTTGAAACAAAAATTGATAGCTTATTTATAACAAACACATTCAAACAAAATTCAAAGAAAATTCAAAGAAAATTCAAAACGTTTGCAAAATTGTAAATTCCTACTACGACCGGGGGCAGTACATAAAATACATGCGCAGCAGTGAAGATGACGAAAATGTCTTTAATGTTTTTTGGATATGTATTTTAATACATTTATATCCACCGTAATATCCGATAATAATTATTAAAAACAAAAATACACATCCGGTATCAAACATATTCTTTTTAATCCGGTATAAATAACAAGTTTCTAAAATTACAGTATCCTCTCTGCCATGATAAAGACCGTTGTATACATATATGTACGCATCGCTCATTCAGTAAAGATGACTATTTACACCCTGATTGAGCACTCTGGAAGAATGGTAAATTTGAAAAACAGCAGCTACTCTGGCATGTAAGCATCGCTCATTCAGTAAAATTAATTAGAGCACTCTGGCTATTGGGCTCGTATAATGATAATATACACGTTAAAAGTCTGCTTTCTTCTACCGAACACCCATAGCCCAGAGGTAGAATCGCCGACCGACGCCAATTCAGTCGGGTTTCAATGCTGGGTTAAAAAGCAATCGGAGTCTAACCGTACTGATGAACTGTGATACAGCGAAAAAGATCTGTCTGCGGATGACTATATATATATATTGTCACGCTGATGGAGTAGAGGAAAATACCAAAACAGCGTCGAATCAGTTCATTAGAACGACAATAGCGAGGCTGCGTCGGCTCAGTTCATTCCCTTTACTAGCAGTTGTTAAACTTTACTAGCAATTATGAAATTTCCTGCCGTGTGTCTGGTCTTTTACAGTGCTTTATTATTTTATTTGTTGCAATATTTATGCCCTCGAGTAATGGAGAATATCTATCTATCTATTAAGGTGTTGAGTTCTCTCTCTCTCTTATTCTTACTCTCTATCTATCTCCTTGTTCATCTATCTATCTATCTATCTATCTATCTATCTATCTATCTATTAGGGTGTTGAGTTCTCTCTCTCTCTTATTCTTACTCTCTATCTATCTCCTTGTTCATCTATCTATCTATCTATCTATCTATCTATCTATCTATCTATCTATCTATTAGGGTGTTGAGTTCTCTCTCTCTCTTATTCTTACTCTCTATCTATCTCCTTGTTCATCTATCTATCTATCTATCTATCTATCTATCTATCTATCTATCTATCTATCTTCAACCTCTTCATTATCAGTGTAATATAACTATCTTAATGTGTTCGTACCTTGCTCTTCGTTTTGCATAGACGTTTGCTTGTCTCTCAGTCTACCTAAATGTTTCGGTTTTTACATTACTATACTATCTATCTATCTATCTATCTATCTATCTATCTATCTATCTATCTCAGTCTATTCACATCTATCTATCTATCTATCTATCTCAGTCTATTCACATCTATCTATCTATCTATCTATCTATCTATCTATCTCAGTCTATTCACATCTATCTATCTATCTATCTATCTATCTATCTATCTCAGTCTATTACATCTATCTATCTATCTATCTATCTATCTATCTATCTCAGTCTATTCATTCATCTATCTATCTATCTATCTATCTATCTATCTATCTATCTATCTCAGTCTATTCACTATCTATCTATCTATCTATCTATCTATCTATCTATCTCAGTCTATTCACATCTATCTATCTATCTATCTATCTCAGTCTATTCACATCTATCTATCTATCTATCTATCTATCTATCTATCTATCTCAGTCTATTCACATCTATCTATCTATCTATCTATCTCAGTCTATTCATCTATCTATCTATCTATCTATCTATCTATCTATCTATGTCTATTCACATCTATCTATCTATCTATCTATCTATCTCAGTCTATTCACATCTATCTATCTATCTCAGTCTATTCACATCTATCTATCTATCTCAGTCTATTCATCTATCTATCTATCTATCTATCTATCTATCTATCTATCTATCTATCTATCTATGTCAGTCTATTCACATCTATCTATCTATCTATCTATCTATCTATATATATATATATATATATATATATATATATATATATTACTCTGAAAAGAAGAAACGACATCATACTTATCCCAAACCCGAGGAACCTTCCGGCCAACACTTTTCAAGGGCTTCTTTGGCAAAATTATAAATAGGGCAAGAACGAAGACACTATCAAAGGGGAATTACTCACAGTACTGGGAGAAAGTGGAATTCGTTTAAAAATAAACTTTAATGAAAAACATTAAAATGTGAGTGGGGTTGTAAATTTAATTCCACAGGAGTGATTTAAAAAGAAAAAAGTTTCACTCACAGACTCTCCAGTAACTGCAAGGAGCGAAAGAAATGCTCTTTCTGTCTGCACAGTCTCGGTTGCTGGATATTCAGGCAAATAGCCTCCAAGACCTGTAGATGATATGATGAGCGAGCACCGTGCAAGACAGAAAACCAACTGTCCTCGTACGCGGAGGCACACGCTGAATTGTCCAACAAGTGTTGGCCGATCGCTGAATCCAGGACAGCTTGGGTTGTTCTTATAGTACTGATAGGGCTGCCAGAACGTATATGCGCAGGGACGTGTTGCGAGACCCGCGTCTCCAAACTAAGACTGGTTCGTCCTATGTATGCTGCATCACAACAGCATTTAAATTTATAAACAACGGAACTTTTTCGAAAATAGAAGGATGGAAAAACAGGTCTAGTATTGAAAACAACACGCAACTGTACTGAATAATAACAGGACGAAACACACGCCGAAACTTTGTCAGTAACAGTTTGACATTTTCTGCCAAGCCAGGGTAATTTTAAGTACAATGGACAGCCACAAGGTCCTTCGACTTTTGGCTCCTTAAACCGTTTGATCTTGCGATCAATAACCCGTTTAACCACTTTGGTTGGGTACCCATTCGCTTCAAAGATACTTTGCAAGCGCAATAGTTCACTGCTCAAACACATAGGAGAACAAATATAGAGGGCACGGTGAACCAAAGTTTCGATAAGACCAATTTTGCGGGACTTAGGAACAAAAGAGTTCCAATTAGTATACAAACCGGTAAAAGTTGGTTTGCGAAACACAGATGTCGCGAAAACATCATCCAAAGACATCCACAAAAGAAATACATCCATCCCTCTCTGTCTCCATAGTGAACTGAAGAGAGGGATGTAAGGAGTTAAACTGAACTATGTTTGGGATAAGTATGACGTCGTTTCTTCTTTTCAGAGTAATTTGTGGTTTCTGTGGGTACCGATCGTTATTCACACATATATATATATATATATATATATATATATATATATATATATATATTCTCCATTATAATAAAGACCGTTGTGTATTCACTTGTTTATATATATATATATACATATATATATATATATATATATATATAAGAAAAATTAAGTCAGACACGTTATTTCATGGTGAATCGGAAGTGCAGGCCTATTTCAGGCGAACCATCATCAGCTTCCGTCTTTATTGTACAAAGGATTTTACACGAATAAAAAAATGTGAAATCCTTTGTACAATAAAGACGGAAGCTGATGATGGTCCGCCTGAAATAGGCCTGCACTTCCGATTCACCATGAAACAACGTGTCTGCCTTAATTTTTCTTATATTTGCTCTCTATATATTTATATACATATATATTTAGAGCACTCTTAGAGACTTATCCTACAACTGTATGTACAGGATACTTCTTTGGATTCTTCTATATCTACACCGCATGATATGTATATAGTTGGATGTTAGTTGATTATGCAACATAGGTTTCAGCCTTTCGGTAACTTCAGGCGTTTCATATCAACTGCTTCTTCAACGTTTTTCTTTCTTTTCCAAAATTGTAACAAGTATTTTCAGAAAGCACGACAAGAAGTTAAAATAACTGAAACTTCAAAATAAAATTTCTTGTGTTACATTCAGGGATTATTTTTTTATACTTTAATGTAAGATGTTCAATAGTTGCTATATCAATATATATGTTGTCGTCATTTTAGACGGCATATCGATATAAACATTTTGTCGTCATTTTTGAGGTCACGGTCCTACTCGTTAATTATGAGTTTATAAAAATAAAACTCTTGCATATTTATAAGTTTGCCATTTGTCACTGCTTGAAATATTGCTGTTCAACATGAGGAAAAACAGCTGACTTTCCTGGGACACGTATTGAGGAAAGAGTGCTTGGAGAATTTGATGCTCACGGGACGGATAGATGAAAGCAGAGACAAGGGAAAGTAACGTGTGGCATACTTGATGGACTTGAGCATATGGATGGCGGAGTTTGGGTTGAGTGGGGTAAAAAGAGAAGGGGTGTTAAAAGTTAGAAGGGATAAGAAGATGTTGATGGCCATCATCGCCAACGTCTTTAAGTGACACGGGACATCGAAAAAAATTGTTCTAGTGAACTTTCCTCTATGGTAACTAGATTAAGCGTAGTATTAGGTTGGCGGCTAAATCAAATCATTTTACAGTTGAAATGGCTAGTTGAAACCGTAAGTTCTTTGCTAATATTTTCTTCACTCACAATCTATCGCCTTCTTAATATATTTTCTTTTACTGTTATTTTCCCTTAATAATGTTTTCGCTTTTCTTGCATTCTTTCACACTCAATCAACACCTGTAACTTTGCTGGCTTGCTTAGAGTTAAATAAAAATAATAATAACATTATCCAGTATTGATTTTTTACCTATGACCTATTAAATCCTATCCTCTGACTTTTAGGACGGCATCTATCAATTTGTTAAACAAATAAATTACTAGTGTAGTGATCTAAGCTCTTTCTTACACACTAGTTTAGACCATAGATGTTATTAGTTGTGGTAACCTATCGGTTCGTGTGAAACGATTCTTAAAAGTATAAAAATTTAGCGAACCGGTTGTTGGATCATCCGAAAATAATTTCATATATTAATAGCCGATATACAATAGCTAAAAATATAATTAATGGCATTGCTCTATATTTTGCGAAAGCTGAAAGAGGCTTTATTCACGCAAAAAATCGCCTTAAAGTTAAAAATGTGGCAAATCTTTTAGTCATAAACTTGATAAGTCTTCCTTTGGGACTGCAGTGATTCAGTTAAAATCTGGCTAAGAAACCATGACGAGTCAAAAAGCAGTATGCGCCTGAACAGAAATCTGGAAATATCCTAATAAATAATTTGTTGGTTGTTTTGTTTCTTATGGCATATCAACATCGGCGGGTCATTTATTGCCAACTAAATTTTTATTTATTTATTGCTGGTAATACTTTTTTCTTTCAACAATTTATTATTGTTTTTATGTAAGTTTTGTGCCTAGTAATACATTTTTCTTTTCGAGTATCAAGATTCACTGGGATTTGTTTTTAAGGGCAAAGTCCCCAAGTTCTACCCTTGCTTTCTAACCCATGACTGGAGGGAAGGGACGGATTAATACCTTTCCCAAGGGTAGCAGTGCTGAAGTGAATGCAACTGGAATTCGAACTCAGCTCACCAATTTCTCTTTCGGAGTCGATATCCATTGCACCACAACGCACATCCGTCACTAAATGCTTACAGCACCTGGTATTCCCAAGTGGTCACCCATCTAAGTACTGAGCAGGGTCAACGTTACTTAACTTCGGTGATCGAGTGAGAACAGGTGTATTCAACGTGATATGGCCGTAAGCCCCTAATACATAAATGTTTTCTATTAAATTATCAAAATGGTTGAATTGTTTTGGATTCTATAAAGTGATTTACACTCCTGATCAACATTTTAAGATCACTTAAAAATCTTTAAAAAGAAATATTTTTTTTACGGATAGATTTTAAACTCCTACCACTTAAGGTTACCAATACTACAATCTAAAAGGTTATGGAAACAAAAAGCTATATTCCAAATATTTTATTTAGAAATTTACATTTTTATAAAATGAGGCGATTTACACATGATCAAAATTATAAGACCAGAGACAAAAATTCTACGAAAAGTGTATGAAAACATTCAACAACCCTATTTAATAATGAGTTCTATTTCCACTGCTTTTGATCACTTCAAAAATTGTCGGGCATGCTAGAAATAAGCGTTTCCATTAAGGTGCGGGTGATGTTGCTCCGGCTTCTGAAGATGGCTTCACGAAGCTCATTTTTTGTTGAATATTGTTTGACATTTCAATAAACATCTCTTGTCATCCATCCTCAAACATTTTCAATTGGGTTCAAGTCTGGTGAGCATGCAGGATGTCCCAAGAGATGGATCCCATTTTCTTGTAGAAAGGTCAAGCTCCGTCTTGCAGCATCGATTGCAGCATTATTCTGTTGAAATAATCATCTATCCACACACAAACGATGGCCTTCCATCATCAATGATGCTTTTTGTAGCATGCTAACATAACCAGCCGCTGTTTGACAACCCTGCGCCACCTGGAGCTCCATCGTCTTTCTGTAAGAAAAAGCACCCCCAAACCTTTAGGGACCCTCCACCAGTATGAGGTGTGGAGAAAATTTCAGGAGGCATGTTTTTGTTATGCCAATATCGTTGGAAGCCATCAGGACCATTTAGATTGAATTTTTTCTCATTAGAAAACAGAGCTTTCTTCCACTTCCCAACGTCCCATGTTTGGTATTCACAATCAAACTTTAAGCGGTCCACCTTGTGACCTGGAAGCAATCGAGGAATTTGTTTACACTTTTTATTTACCATGCCTTTTTGTCGTAAGTGTCGTCTGATGGTTACGGGACTGCAATCAGGATCTGTGACTGCCTTAATTTGACTAGAAGAAAGTCCCCCCTCTTTCATAACAACCCGTCTTATTCCCTTACTCAATTCAGGAGAATTTTTTGGGGGCCTACCGGAGGATTTTGCTTTTCCATAATTCTCACTGTTCTTTAGAAAGTTGCAAATCACAGTTTTACTGCTATTTACCTTAGCTGCGATCGCCCGCTGTGACAAACCTTGCTTATGGAATTCTAGAATTCGAAAATGCTCAACTTTGGTAAATTTGCTTGCTTTAGGCATGGTAACACCTTTACGCAATGATTGCTAATCTCTAACTGAACTTAAAACATTGGAATTACCATAGATCTAATAATTTATACCCCTGGTCTTATAATTTTGATCATGTGTAAATCACCTCATTGTATAAAAATGTAAATTTCTAAATAAAATGTTTGGAATGTAGCTTTCTGTTTCCATAACCTTTTAGATTGTAGTATTGGTAACCTTAAGTGGTAGGAGTTTAATATCTATCTGTAAAAAAAATAATTCTTTTTAAAGATTTTTAAGTTGTCTTAAATTTTTGATCAGGAGTGTATTCCCTTTTTCAGATTTAAAAAAATAAAAATATAAATAAGCAGAATAGGTTCCTAAAGATTCCCTGCTTTTTTAGAATTGGTTCCTGGAAATTTGGGATGCAATTATTTGATGTAATTTACTCATATACGGTCCCAAATATAGCGACGCAAGTGACAGTATAAATGTTAATATTCGTTTTTCATGTACAATACGTAATTAGCCTTTATGTTTAAACTTCAGAATCTGGGAAAATACAAATTGTACATGACTAATTACTGAAACCTAAATTTCACACTTCTAGTTTAACAGGGAAAATTATGAATTTTTGTGTAATGCAAAGTCTGTCTAGAGGGTATCTTTTGAATATTGCAAGAATTACAGTATTTATATTATTCGAACTATTGTTATCATCTTTGTAGCCATTTGTACGACGTTTCGGCCGATGTGCGCCCCGGCTTTCTTCAGGTGCTAGGAATTTCAAACCGAACCCTTTATTACAATTGCTAGGATATTTAAACTCCATTCCTTACCTAGAGCTTTTTCTTGGGGTCATGTTATCTCTCTTTAAGCCTGTAAGTTACTTGTTCACCTCTGGTGTAGCTTGGTATTGAACACACAACTCTTTGGGTCATGTCACAGGAACTAACAAACGTCAATATCCAGTGGATGCTTCCTCATCTTAGAAATATAGACATATTGCAAGAATTAATTGCTCAAAATGTTACTTATTCTGTACGCATGAACGCACTCTCGTGAAGTTACTTAGTCAGTAGCAAAACGCTATCAAATGAGCTTCTGTATTGCGCAAACGTCACATTTAAAGTAAACCAACACGTATATTAAAAGAAGTCTCGTGCAAGTTGCTTTTCTTTTTATGTGGAGAATAACATCGACTAGACGAACTCAATCCGATTCCCTAAAGCCAACAATCTGGAGGGGATTTCAGACAGTGGGCAACACTAAGGGGAATTCTATCAGTAAGCAGATGACAATATTTGAAAAGTTGTGTAATCCGTTAGGTCAGAGAGACTAAAATAAAACAAGTAAAGAAATTTAAATACCTGGGAAGACAGAGGATGGAAAGTGCGATGTTGAGATCCAAAGACGCATTGGCATAGACAAGGACGCATTTAAAAAGCTAACCAGAGTACCGAAAGGCAGGAAAATCTCATTAGAAACAGAGAAGAAAGTGCTGGGTCGCTGAATGATATCTATCTTTCTGTATGGAAGTGACTGTTGGACGATCTCTTCAAAGATGAAGGAGAGGACTGAGGCAGCAGAAATGTGGTTTTACAGAAGGATGCTGAGGATTTCATGGACGGAGCACGTGACTAACAACGAGGTGTTGGGGAGGATGGAAACGAGGAAAAAACTTACATTTAACTTAAGATGATTATCCAGGGAATGGAAGAGGTGTTAATCGGATGGCGCAAGGTCAGGTGAACAAGGTGGATGGCACAAAGTCACCCACCCAAGTTGCTGCATGGTATTCCTGACCACTCGCGCGACATGCGGCCTGGAGTTGTCATAGAGGAAAAGCACACCTTTGCGATTCACCAGTGCTGGCTCCTTCTGGTGCAATGCATGTTGTACACGTTTGAATTGCTGCGAGTATAGATTTCCAGTGACCTTTTGACCCGTTGGTAGCAGTTCATAATGAACTACTTGACAACCTGTCCACCAGACACAAAGCATAATCTTGCGTGGGTGTATAGGCGGTCTTGCGGTATGAGGGACAGCATCCTGAGGAGACAACCAATGTCTGGAACGCATGGGAGTTTTGTACAGAACTCACTTTTCATCACTGGTAAGTACTCGATTGAATAAGGACACGGTAGGATGGCGAGAAAGCAGCAATACGCGGGCTTCCACTCGTTGTCCCTTGTGGACCTCCAACAGCGTTTGCGGAGCCCACTTGCTCAGTTTGTTCTTTTTACCTAGGCGGTGCAGATGAAGTCTGTTTCATCAGAAACGTTAAACTGTTTTGCAAGTTCAACACTCGTTAGACTACTGTTCTCTTCAATGATCGCCTTCAGGACTCCGTCATTGTGGTCATCCACATCATGAAGAGACAAATCTCCCGACTTGATGCAAAGAAGTCCGTGAGAGTTTTGCGCAAGTCTGCTTCATTGGCGAAGGATTTTCCACGAAGATGATTATCCAGGGTGTGGAAGAGGTGGTAATCGGATGGCGCAAGGTCAGGTGAACAAGGTGGATGGCACAAAGTCACCCACCCAAGTTGCTGCATGGTATCCCTGACCACTCGCGCGACATGCAGCCTGGCGTTGTCATAGAGGAAAAGCACACCTTTTCGAAACCAACGCCTTGCAGTACGTTCATCCACAGTACTATCCCCAAACGCTTGACATATGATGCGCTCTTGATGCAGCTGCTGATAAACCAATTTTGAAGTTGTTAACCAAACAGCCCCGAACGAGATCTCTAGACACTTCCATCCTTCTCACAGCTGTCCGGCTTATAACTGATGGCCGAGCACGGTGCGCATGTTTTTTTTATAACGTCTGATGTTCCGACTTCCGGATGTCCGAATTTGAAAACAATCGATATTTAAACTTCGTTCAATGACTAATCAAAAACTGACAGAACTTTTTTGGTTACCTTGTTTTTACTAGAGTGCCGGTCAAAATGTATGAATTTTAAAACGCTTCGTATGTTGAATCCATCAGGCAAGCTTCTCTTCGCTTACGAGTTTGCAAACCGTAATCAAATTTCTGCTACTATCCTTCATTTTAAAGACTGTGAGAGATCCATCTAAATAAACTAAGCCAACTGTAGCGGGTGAGAAGATTAATTAATTTGAGAAGATCTCAACGCGGTCGATTCTCAAACGCTTGCCAAAACTTAAATTTTAATTGTTTATTCTCAGGCGATGCTCACCCTTCCTATGCGGTGCTCTTGCTATTTATTTAAAGATTATTGATAAAAACCAAAGAATCCGCAATATTATTGTTCTCGATCTGGCATCACGGCTTCAGTAACTACGGCACTTAGACTTTATGAAATTAAGCGCAGTACTAGATTGGCAAAAAGGTCTCATCGATTCGCAGTTGAGTTGTCCAGATGCAGCCGTAAATTCTATACTAACAGTTTCTGCTCTCGTACTTCTCGCTTGTGAAACTCTCTTCCGACTCCATGCTTTCCATCCAATTCCGATCTTCAAAAATCTTAAAGCAATGCCAATATCTACTGTCTTCTTGATTACTCGTCTTTTATTACTCTAGCTCCTTGATAATGATTTCCTTTTTCTTATTCTTTCACATTCAGTAACCCTCCTTTTGTCTTAGTGGCTTTACTGCCTTGCTTGGGGTGAAATGATACATATTTTTTAAGACAATATGATTTCCAAACCGCCAGAGAGTGTTTGAAGATTGCCGTTAAAAGATTAATCAAAACAGCTTATACATCACGTATGATAATATTTTCATGCTTGAATATACTTGCGTTAACCAGTATTTAACCATCGACAATATAATTTTGATCTCTCTCGAGCCAGATAATTAATACATTAACTGCGAAGGTGGATAACTTCCGTCATTGCATATTGATAGATCAAGTGCGGATGGTGGACATTTCTACTTCCGTAAAGAAATTAACAAGAGAGTGTTAATGTAACAAAAAAAAATTAACAAGAGAGAAATGGTAAGGCAAATGAATAGAAATAATTTTCGCTAAGAATACAGTTTATTGGAAGAATTCTTGAAAATATTTCCTGTTTTTTTTTTACACAATATCGTGAACTGATGACATACTTTTATGATTTAAAATAATTTCAGTCTTGTCTAAAATATAATATTTAATGAATTCCAAAAGGCGCCTCAAGGTGGTGTAATGGTTAGCAACTTTGTCTCGCTAGGATCATTAAAATTGAATAGTGAGTTCGATCCTCACTAGGTGTCCCATACTTTCGGCCTTGTGCCACATCTAAGCTGCGCTTAGAAAATCACTTTAATGAATTCCAAGTATGTAGCAAAGTCAATAGAAATGGTTCGCTGAAGCCAATCTAATCTGTCAGTCAGTTAAGTGCCATACGTGATACACGCTTGGGCGATCATGTCCCGAAACAGACATGACTGACTGGGCAGAAGATTATCCCGCAGTAGTTTGCCATTGCTTTCTGCGGTAGATTGGTTGCCGACCAAGGCTATAGAACCCAATCTGTCCTGTTATTTAACCCATAACTGGAAGGAATAAACGGATTAATACCTTTCCCAAGGGTATTTGCGTGAAAGTGAATGCAATGAATTCAACTGGAATTCGAACTCGGCTCTCTGATTTCTCGTTCCAAGTCGATATCCACTGCGCCACAACGCACATCTGTCACAATGCTAAAAAAGTAGAGCCACGTTTGATGACCAAACTACATTTATTCTAGTTTATTCGCAATCAGTAAAAGTTGCAAATAAATTTGTCTGCGATTTACGCTAGGGTTCTTATCAACTTCAGGATGTTGGCGATCATGGCTCTCCGCAATTTCTTGTCCTCTGTATTTCTTTGTGCCTTTTAGCTATCTTTCCAAATCCTTGTTCTGCTAACCATTTACACAAGTTCGTTAGATAGGTTATGCGCTGTTTTCTACTATCACACTTGCCTTCAGTATATCATGTGAGTGTCATATTTTATAATCCCACTTTCTTCGATATATAGCATAGAAATTTCAACCATCTTTTTCTGATATTAAGTCGCTTTTATTTCTATTTTTCTAAAACATCATCTTTGAGGAGATTGTCTAGTATTCACTGATATATAAGAGAACTGATATTACATAATAGTTTAGTACTCTTTTCTTTGTTTCTAACAATTTTTTCCAGCCTCTGAAAAGCATCTTATGTTAGTCCAATACTCCTTCGGATTTCGGTGTCACTATTTCCGTCTTCTGTCAAAACACATCCTTTTGTCATCAGGTCAAAGGTAAAATATTCTCGATCTTTCTTATCCTCATAATCTTCACTTCGTACAACCAGTCCTTTCATACACAGCAAATACATTATTCACCATAATCATTTTATTCATAGTGGTCTATCTTGGGTGGCTCACAAGCCTTGTACTTGAAAAAACTTTACTATGAAATTGATGCAACTTTAGAAGTCCTTGTCAAACTTTTCAATCATCTGTTCCTCCGAATTTGAGAGAATGAAAGAATTATCCATAATAAGTCATTGCTTTCACTTATATTTATTAATGTAGCTTAGACTAAAATAGCAAAATATCCAACAATCAAGGGGCACTTGTGAGCAGCGACAAGGTTTTGAAAAGGAAGCAAACGAAAAGTGAACTTGTTCTTAATATCAAAAAGACACAGTTGAAGTCCTTGGAAAACATATTGAGGAAAGAGGGTTTGGAGAATCTAATACTCACGGGATGGATAATGAGAAAGAGAGACAGGGGAAAGCAACACGAGACATACTTGATAAGTATGAGTACGTGAATGATGGAGCAGGTTTGGGAGAAACACCAAGGGAAAAATTGATAAGAGCGACAAGGATAGGGTTAAGTGAAGGTACATGATTGCCCATGTCCTGAAAGGACACGGCATATAAAGATCCGAAATGCAAGTTCCGTTCATAGACTAACAAGATCTAACAGAAATCAGGTTCCACATACGCTTCCACATAGGTCGGTCAGTCAAGTGATATACGTGATACACGCTTGGGCGATCATGTCTTTTTCGAGACATGAGTGACTGAGCAGAAGATTTTCTCGCTGTAGGTTGCTATTACTTTCTGCGATAGACTGGGTGTCAACCAAGGCTATGGAACTAAATCTCTTCTGCTATTGAATCCATAACTGGAGGGAGCAAGCGACGGATTAATACCTTTGCCAGAGTAAGTAAATGCAACGAATTCATCTAGAATTCGAACTCGGCTCTCCGAAGTCTCATTCCGGTGCGATATCCATTGCACCATAAATATTGATATAATGTAATAATAGAGCAGTGACAAATTTTAGCATTGGCTGAGTGAACGGCCTCGTGAGGACTGAGCAGGCTTTTCTTCTAAACATAGCTGTCACAAGAGGAAATATAATTCCGTTCATAGCAGACGAGCCACGTCTGTGCTGCGAATGTGCGTCAACTGGGGAAGGCTTGTAGTAGTAACAAGCTGGGAATGACGAAAAAAAAAACGTGGAGCTGTGCAACCGATTGTATTGAGAGGGAGGATGTTATACGCAAGGCAAATATGGTCTGACGTACGGTAAACGGTGGGACAAGGGTGGGGTGCTGAGGACGCCGCAAGCTTCTTCTCGGCGCATCGTTTCGTAACAAGAATCTAATATGGCGAGACCATTTTCTGAGGAGGCGAGACAGGCTAAATCCCTCGTTCAAGCAGGTTCAACTGTTTGACAAGCAATCGTTCACCTTTAGTTTTGGAATCAGTTTAGGTAGTTTTTCTACAACAACGCGCATTCTAACGATCAGCACAACCCACTAAATCACTCAGTTGCTCTAGGTATCTCTCTCTCTCCCTCTCTAACAAACACACACACACACACACACATACATACACACACAGTTTACATTTATCTATCTCTCTATCTATCTATCTATTTCATTATGTTCATATCTATCTTTTCTTAAATATTTATCGCAATCACGTCACTCTTTCTCATTCTCTCTCGCAATTTACATCTATCTATCTATCTATTTTATTATGTTCATTATCTATCTATCTATCTCATCATGTTCATATATATCTATCTAGCTAAATAGGTCTCTTTTTTTCTCTCTCTCTCTCTCTCTCACACACACACACACACACACATACACACACAGTTTACATCTATCTATCTATCTATCTATCTATCTATCTATCTATCTATCTGTTTATGATTATGCACATTATCAATTTATCTATCTGTGACTCTTTCTCCGCACTTTCTTTTCCGCCATATATATATATATACGAGTGTACTTTTGTTTGTTAGAGAGGATTATTAGCTGTTTACTTACTGAGCGTGACAGGAGGGAATATATATATATATATATATATATTAAAACTGCATTTTAGTTTATATATATATATATATATATATATATATATATATATATATAAACTAAAATGCAATTTTAATCAATACTATATTTGTGTTAAAGTGGCTTGTGATAATTCCTGGCCCAGTGGGAAGGATCACAGTGTAGTATCTGCTCTCAGATTCTCACTGCTTGCTCGTCGGCCTGGAAGCAATGACCAGCTAAGACCAGCTATGTAGCCAGTTACCGCGTAAGCGGGGGCTAGACCATCTTTGACCAGTGGCCGCGTTAAAAACTGACCTTGGGTCACAACTTGCTCCAGTGGGGGAGTAGGGTAAATCAAAAGTGTAGGCAAACAGGAAAGTGAACATTGCTGTCAACATCCATCATATGTCCTGACGTTTGAGTTCAAGCATGAGACTATCGCCTCTGTGCCCACTTTTTATATATATATATATATATATATATATATATATGTGTGTGTGTGTGTGTGTATATATGTTATGTGTGTTTGTGTGGTTGAGAGTGTTGGGTGTATGTTAGTGTGTGTGTGAGCATAAGATCTTAACAGCAAAAAGTTTCATGCTTGTAAGCGTATACAAGATAAAGATTATTGATACTTAGCATAAATCATTTGCAAAACTTAAAGCAGACGTGATTTTATCAATGAGACTCGAACTTACTGCGAATTGATTGAAAATAGTCGATAGTTCAAAGAAAAATGATATGGCTGTGGTAAGAATCGTTAAATAATTAATAGAGTTATTTGATTTAATTGAGGTAAAAATAGCAAAATTTAGATTTCTAACAGATAGCATTAAATACTCAACAGTTTAGACAGATTTGCGAAATGATATCTATTAGGTTAGTTACATGGGCACCTCGGCGTGTGTAATGGTTAGCGAGCTCGCCTCACTAGAATCATTATAACTGAGTAGTGAGTTTGATCCTCACTGGGTACCCCCTACTTTTGGTCGTGTGTCACATCTACGCTAAGTTTAGAAAATCACCTTCCTCCAGGTTTGGGGGTTATGCGCAGGGCTAACAACCCTGTCCCATAAAAAAAAAACAGTTTGTTACGGAAACAGCAAAAACGCTGCCCTACACACCATTGGGTGTAACGGAAAAGTTTATTTTATTATGAGGTCGGTCAATTTTGCGTCTTTTCAAGTCTTGGAGAATTAGTTTTTTCAAGATCTGTACTTTCGGAGTATCACTTTTTCAAGAGATTATTACCTAAAACGATAATAATTAAAACTCTATCATTCAAAACAATATTAAGATGAATATATTTTTCAAGTGACGAAGAGGTGCTGAGAAATCGCTTGTCCCGAATAAATATTCAGAATTTAACCTAAATATGACCGAATGTTGACTTACTAAGCGCACAAGGCCAAAGATATGGGCACCCAGTGAGGATCAAACTCACTACTTATTTGTAGCGAGACAAGCTTGCTAACCATTACACCACATCGGGATGCCCGGATAGATAATAGATAGATATAAGTAATGAGATGGATAGGTAGATATGTATAGGAAAAGATATTTCATTTACTAAGCGCGCTTTGATGTAGCACAAGGCCAAAGGTACGGGCACCCAGTGAGGATTGAACTCACTACTCATTTGTAATAGGCTCTAGCGAGACAAGCTTGCTAACCATTACACCACGTCGGGGTGCCCCTAAATATGACCAAATGTCTAAGTACTGAATTTATTTTGAAACAATTTTCTTGACATGGCCTGATATTTTCAACACTCACCAGAATTCATACAAGCTGAGAAGAAATGTTCCTGTATCAACGTCTTGCTATTGAGTTTTTGACTATGAAAAGATCTCAAGTTGAACTCGTACATACGAATCAAATGCAAGTAAAATGATCGGTTCCCTTTATCGCTTCAGTAAGTATCTGACTCCTCATGATATCCTCTTCGTGAGCAAGAGCCAGATCAGACAGAAAATGGAGTACTGTTGTCATATTTGGCTGGGAGCTGCTTAATCCTCACTTCCCTGTTTTGATAAAGGTTGAAAAGCTTTGTATAGAGTGATACCTTTAACGTAATCACCTACTTCCAGTGTCCCGGGCTTGTACAAAGTAAACCTCTAAACGTAATCACCAAAATCGAGTGGTCCCCGAGCTTTGCACAGAGTGAACCCTTTAACGTAACCACCTACTTCGAGTAGCTTCTTGGCTTTGTACAGAGTGAACTCCTTAACGTAATCAACTACTTAGAGTGGCCCCCAGGCCTTGTACAGGGTTAATCTTTAAACCTAGCCACCTACTTTGAGTGGTTTCTGGGCCTTGCACAGAGTTAATCACTAAACATAACCACCTACTTTGAGTGGTTCCCGGGCCTTACACAGAGTTAACCTCTAAACATAACCACCTACTTCGAGTGGTTCCCGGGCCTTGTGCAGAGTTAACCTCTAAAGATAACCACCTACTTCGAGTGGTTCCCAGGCCTTGTACAGAGTTAACCTCTAAACATAACAACACTCTTCGAGTGGTTTCCGGGCCTTGTGCAGAGTTAACCTCTAAACATAACCACCTACTTTGAGTAGCTCCGGGGCTTAGTACAGAGTAAACTCCCTAACGTAACCAACTACTTAGAATGGCCCCCGAGCTTTGTACAGAGTTAATCTCTAAGCCTAACCAGCTACTTAGAGTGGCCCCGGGCCTTGTACAAAATTAACCTCTAAATATAACGACCTACTTCGAGTGGTTCCCGGGCCTTGCACAGAATGTCCTCTAAACATAACCACCTAACTCGAGTGGTTCCCGGGCCTTTTACAGAGTTAACCTCTAAACATAACCACCTACTTCGAGTGGTACCCGTGCCTTGAACAGAATAACCTTTAAACATAACCACCTACTTCGAATGGTTCCCGGGCCTTGCGCAGTGTGAACCATACTATAAAAAAAAAATTAAAAATACTAAAATCTTGAATTGATATAATCCTATTCCATTATTTATTCAGCTTTCTAACCTGCTTATTTTTGCTTTGACCGCTACTATTACACCAATATGTTTTCGGACCCGATAACATTTTCTATAACCCTTTGGTGACATAGAGGTTTTAATCCATAAATATTTGCAACTACAGGCTTAATATTTGTTATTCATAATTCCTTTTACATTAATGTTGTGGGATCGCCCCATTTTGTATGGAATAATCGACTCTCCTGAGTGTACATATAATCCTGCTTATAGAGAGAAGCGCTATTAGGTGTTGAGTTGTAAGTTGGTGAGAGAGTTTAGTTTGTTGGATCTGGAATGACAGTTGCAGTTACTCTGAGCTACACTCAGCTAGAATCAGTTAACCGGACATACTATTTCACTGCAAGACTGTATATATTTATTTCTACGAATGGTATTCCTAAATTGACTAACCCGTGTTCCAGTTTGTATATTACGTTCAATATAATTTACAATTTCTATCTCCATATCTGTTTTTGTTATTTATTATTTTGTGCGGTTCCTCACCCGGAATCCACGACAATTACAAAGGCGTTGTTTCATTTTTCAGAGATGGAATATTATTCATTTTGTCTTGTGACCGAAACTTATATTGTTTGCTCACTATTATTTTCTGAATAATATATTTTTCGGTCATAAGAAACGAGGCATTGCTTTCATAGCGTGAAACATTCCGAGTTGTGAACTTTGTTATGATGTAAAGAAAGTTCAGTTACTGAGATTTCCAGCTCATGCTAAGAACTGAAAGAAAATAATGTTAATCTAAACGTATTTATAAATGCAACTTTGTCTCTGTGTGTGTGTATCCGTTACCTATAGACTCCGAAACGGCTGAACCGATTTTCTTGAAAATTTACACAGTTGTACTATAAGCGACTGCGAGTGTTCTTAGCTAGGTTTTGTGTCGAGGTACTCCTGATAAATATCGAAAATCGATAATCGAAAAAATCGGGTTATAGAAGGAGTGGTCCGATTTTAATCAAATTTAATACACTCATAAACAAAGACATAAGAAACGATATTCAGAACTTTCAAGGTTGCAGCTCTTACAATAGTGCAGAAAATCGATAATATATATATAAAAGCTTTCATTACACCCGAGCAACGCCGGGCTATACTGCTAGTATTGCATAAATATGAGGTCAAAAAATATCGTGACTAGTGCTGTGATACACGCTTTGGGCGATCATGTCTCGAAAGAGACATAACTGACTGGGCAGAAGATTATCCCTCAGTAGCTCTGCTCTATTATTTAACCCATAACTATAGGGAAGAGACGGATTAATAAATTTCCCAATTCGGCATATAATTGTCTTCCAGTAGTTTCTTTCTTGAAGCCACATAATTTTTCCAGCATCATTTCCATTAATGGAAGCATTCCTGCAGCTCCTGGCCTCACTGCATTCTTTTAGATTTTCTCGACGTCTTGAAAACTTGTTTCTTTCTAGTGAGATTTGTTTTTTGAAGAGGGAAACGTCCCAAATAGACAGGATCTCGGGATATGATGCTTTTCTGACCTGGGAAAGGTTGTCCTTGGCCAAAACCATCTGCACATGCCATAATCACTGATTGAAACTATGATGGGATAAAATGACCACACTCTACACACTTTCCTTCCATGCACTGCAATAAACGACAAAAGTGAGCGAGAACGTTGCAACTTAGTATATATATATAGTGTAACCCCCCCCCCCAAAAAAAAACAAAAAAAAACAAAAAAACAAAAAACGTGAATTATTCATTTGTCCGTTTGTTCTTGTTTCTTGTGAGGCTATCACAAGAGTAAAGTGTTCATGACTCAACCAAGAACTCTGGATGAGTTAAAACAGAGAATTCAGGATGAAATTCACAGTTTCCCAGCTGAGATGTTGCAGCGGTCAATGAGGAATCTCAACACCAGATTTCAAGAATGCATTGATACAGAAAGACGCCAACTACAGGACGCAAATTTAAAAAAATGAAAATTCTATCATTGTTTCTTAAATGGCATGTTTTAAGGTTTCAGTTGTTGTGAATATTTTTCCCATCACTCTTGGTTTTATTGGATTGTTAAAAAGATCCGTTTTTTTTTTGTTTTGGTCACCCTGCATGTGTAACAGAGCTTAACTTTAGACTATACCAAGCGGTTTCAATCTGCATATTTCATCTCCGTTACCTAAGCAAAAATCCCGATGCATTTTGATGAGACATTCTAATTTGAGCTGTATGTCTTTGTCGTTATTTTGGTAACTTCGAATAGACCGATTAGTTTCTCGATCATCCAGACATTGTTTCAATTTCGAATATCATAGATTGACTTTTTTCGCATGAGTTGTTACTTAAATTTTCTCAGTTTTGTATTTATTCAAATATTTTGACACATGGATTATTCAAGCAGCCATACTAATTAACCCATATCTGTGGGATAATACGTCGATTCAAACTTTTCCCCAAAGTTATTTGCACGAAAATGAATAACGAACCCGACTGGAATTAGAACGCTGCTGCCCGACATTCAATTCTCAACCGTTTATCCATTACACCAACCGCACACCTCACACCCAAACTCACAGCACCTGGTATTCTCCAGCGTTTACCCATCTAGGTACTGATCAGGCTCCACGTTGCTTAACTTCGCTGATCGTACGAGAAATTGATATTTCAACGTGATCTAAAGAAGCAATTTATCTCAATTACGAAACATGGGATTTTAGTCGGAAGGTAGACATATCCCGATACAAATAAGCCTGATTCTTGTTAGAATGAAAGTCAGCAGCTGGATTTATTTGTAAATTGATTGATTGATCAATGTGAAATCGATCATTATAAGACTGCCAACAATCCATATACGATCGATTATTATAAAACTGCCAGCGACGCCGCATTTATCAATGACTACTTTCTATCTTCTTTCGTAATGGGAAGATATTTATTCCTTCCAGTAAGGAGTTATTTCCGGGACGCTTAGCGAACTGCTCGACCTGATCGTCACGGACAGATTCCATAGCAAGTGTAAATGAGCGGTGCATGTGAGGCTTAATTCTCGAGTAAGCCACTTTTTCATCTCAATAGAACCACGTGTTGACTTAATGCGGAACTTGACTCGCAAATTATTCTCATCGCTACGTTCGATAAACCCAGGGTCGAGTCCAGAGATGAACCGAGTATGAATTATTTATTAACAAATCTCTGACCTTCGCTACCCGATTGATAATCGCGCCTCTTTTAAACTTTCTCTGTTGATTAATTCTTTCTTTCTGTAACTCTCTTTTCTTTTTTCCATTCTTTCTTTATTTCTTTTTTTTCTTTGTTTCTCATGTCTCCTCTCTAATATTTATACACTCTCTTTTTTTCTATCACCGTTTCTTGTCTATTCATCTCCCTTTCCGCGCATCTCCTTTCTGTCGCTCTTTGCATATTCTTGTTTCTCCTTTTATTCTCCCTAATGTGCGTTGTGGTGCAATGGATGTCGACTCGGAACGACAAATCAGGGAATTGAGTTCGAATTCCAGCCGACATTCCTTGCCTTCACTTACGTACAAATACCCTTCGGAAAGTTATTAATCCGTTTCTTCCTCCAGTTATGGGTTCAATAATAGAACAGATTGGGTTCTATAGCCTTGGTTGGTAACCAACCTACCGCAGAATGCAATGGCAACCTACTACGAGATAATCTTCTGTGCAGTCAGTCATGTCACTTTCGAGACATGATCGCCCAATGCGTGTATCACGTATGGCACTTAACTGACTGAATATTAAGACTCCACGTGATATGGCTTCTTTTTTGTTTCTCTTTCTGTTTGTAAGTCTCACAAACCTTTTCATTTTGCGCACTTATAGAGAGGGTAAAAGAGAGATAGAGAAAGAAAGAGACAGACAGACAGACATGCAGACAGACAGATAAAAAATACACGCGCACACATTGTAATGAACACACATGCACGCATACACATTCAAGGGAACATGAACATAAGCGCGCACACCCACAGACACAAAACATATATTTAAAGACATATAAGTGTAAGATCTGAAGACGGAAAGTGCAACACAGAGATCTAAAAGCAAATTGGCATGGCGAAAAACGCGTTCCAGAAGCTGAGTACAGTATTAAGACACAGGAAACTTTTACTAGAAACAAAGAAGAGAGTAATGGATTGCTATGTGTTGTCAGTTCTTTAATATGGCAGTGAATGTTGGACAATATCAACAAAGATGAAGGAAAAACTCGAAACAGCTGAAATGTTGTTCTACAGGAGGATGATGCGGATATCGTGGACCGAGCATGTTAGCAATGATGAGGTGTTGGAAAGAATAGAAACGGAATGAAAATTAATACTGAGCATCAGGAACAGACAACTGAAGTTCCTGGGACATGCAGTGAGAGAGGATAGCTTGGAGAACCTGATACTAACAGATCAGATAGAGGGAAAAAGAGACAGAGGAAAGCAGCGGATATCATATTTGAAGGGCCTGAGCAGGTGGATTACAGAACGGGGGCTGCGTGACGTTACAGGAGAAATCGTGGTAAGAGCCACCAGGGATAGGGAGACGTAGAAGGTTATGATCGCCTACGTCCTGAAGAGACAAGGTACACAGAAGAAGAAAATTTAAAAACAAAAATGCATGCTAAAAACGACACACACACACACACACACACACACACACACACACACACACACACACACATATGAACGCGCACAAAAAAAATACACACAAGCCCAAATATGTAGAAAACACATATACAAACAAATTAAGCACATACACGCATATAAATATTCCCATAAATACATACAAATTTGCAGAGCGAGATAGTTAAGCGTTCTACTAGATTGGCATCTAGGTCCCATACTATTACCGTTGAAATAGTTAAATATAACCGCCACTTCTACTCGAACATTTTCTTTTTTCGCCTCTGGAACTTCCCTACCGTTTACTTGGTTCCCTGAAAGCTACAATCTCTAAAGATTTTAATGAAACGTCAATTGTTATCTTCTGTCTTCTTGAATCTTGTTCATCTTTTATCCGTTGTTTAATAACCACTGTAGCACCAGTCTTTTTTTTATTATTGTAACCTCCTGTGCTCTAGAGGCTATCCTGACTTGCTTGGGGGAAATAGATAAATAAAAAGTTAGTGACTATATATATATATATATATATATATATATATATATAAATACAGGTTTCATTGAATAATATAGACAAGTTTAGTCTATTTATTTTGTGTAGGATCCTTTCTTATAATCAGATTAGCTTGATAGTGCTATCGTTAAAAGAAGACAAGAAATCGCAGTAATTTTTGATTTTTTTATCGGGTCTGAGCTTTTGGCTTAAATAAGCCTCATTTAAGCCATTATCAAAGAATGAACATTTAATATACAGTGAACATAGAACATTTAAATTATTAACAGAGTGGAATTAAAAAGAGAAAATTAAACCAAGGCGACAAGTCCATTTTTAGCCTGGCGGATGGCTGCGGACGGTGACGAAATGGTGGTGGTGTGGTTCTTGGTCACATGAGGGTATAGTTGCATGAGGGGATTGGTCTGCGAGCTGCTACTACTATGGGTAGAGGGGGTAAGCGTAGTAACTATGACCTCTCCCGTCGATTATAGACATTGGAGTATGTTAGTAGAGATATCGAAATTTATTTTATTTAATCTAGGTTTAAGTTGTTTAATGTAGATAGATTCTAGAATTTTGAGTTTTAGTGTTCAATACATTTATATTGTAGGTCTTTTGAATATTTTTCATTTCGAAATTACTTATTTCCGCAACCTAGGTTTCAACCTTTCGGTATCTTCAGGCGAGTTACAATAACTAAATAAACGCGCGACTGCAACTTTTAAACAACTGACAATTTTAAAAATTAGCTGGGAGTTATTTAAGGATCTTACAGCACTTTTATCCATGTTTATATGATCCTAGTATGTATTTATAGGTATGATTACATCTGGACATAATTTCTGATCTTTAATTGAGTGATTTTTTTCTAGGAACAACAAAATAGCTAACTTTTCTTTCTAGCACAATCTGCATACTTCGCTATCGTTGAATGGTTTGACTATTTTCACTATACTCCAAGTTATATCAGGGTCTTTTCCATTTTTCAGTTTTAATTTCCACACGTGGCTAGCAAGTTTGGTACAATTTTTGAGGTTTTCCAGTTTTCCAGTTGATTTATGATTATTCCATCTGTTTTTAAAAATGCCTTTAATAGACCATGATACATTTTCTGTGTCCTGCACCTATCCTTTGTTTGACCCCTTCTGTTTTACAAATTCCGTTAAGTGGGAATTTTTTTATCCCTACAGTTACATTCCTTGTTAATGATGTTATTTTGTACCTTGTTATTTAATTTCTTGCATGTTGTTTTTTATGTACTTTTCTAAATTACTATTACAGTTACAACTTAATCTGATTCCTATTGAACATTTTGTTTAATTCTAAGTTTTTAGGGAAGTGTTTATTGATTAATTTAAAAAAAATATTTGCCCCATTTTTGATTTTACTTTTGAGTTAAACGATGAGTTCAACCAAATAATGTTTCGATTTCTATTATTATTATTCATTTGTTTGTTTGTTTGGCTGGGGTTTGTATTCTAAATTGTTTTTATGGTCAGATTCCTTTAAGGCATTTTCATAATCTATTTTCTTTTCATCAAAGATTGTTTTGTTTGACGAATGTTTTGATAGCCTGTGTTCTATTCTTTTACGCATGCGTTTAATTATGCTTGTTGGATGGTTAGATCTTGTGTTTTCGTACTTTTGTATGTTTTCATATAATTTTTGAGGTTTTCCAGTTTAAATGTAGATTCATGATTATTCCATCTGATTTTAAAACTGTCTTTGGTAGACCCCAAATATGTTTTTTTCCATCAATGTCAGGTATCTCTGCTTTTTAAATAAACCCTTCTGTTTTACAAAGTCCGTTAAGCAGGCATTTGTTTTTCTCTCTACAGCTACATTCCTGGTTGATGTTATTTTGTACGTTTTTATTTAGGTTTCTGGCGTTTTTTTAATGTAATTTTCTAAATTACTAATACAGCTATTACTTAATTTGGTTGAATTCCTATTGAACATTTTGCTTAATTCTAAGTTTTTAAGAAAGTGTTTATTAATTAATTTAAAAAATATTTACCCTATTTTGGATTTTACTTTTGAGTTAAACGATGTGTTCCACCAAATAATGTTTCGATTTCTATTATTGTTTTTCATTTGTTTTTTTGTTGTTTTTTTTTTTTTACTGAGGTTTGTATTCTAAAATGTTTTTATGGCCAGATTCCTTTAAGGCATTTTCATAATCTATTTTCTTTTCATCAAAGATTGCTTTGTTTGACGAATGTTTTGATAGTCTGTGTTCTATTCCCTTATAGATGTGTTTGATTATGCTGTGTGGATGGTTAGATCTTGTGTTAATGTGCTTTAAAGTTGTATTTGTTTTCATATATGGAGCGATACTGCCAGTTTGTAAAAACAAGTCCAATTAAAGTGAATTGACGAAGTGTCTGTTTAAGTTTTACTGTATTTTTCGAATATGGTGTTAATAAACTGTCCGATATTATGTTATTGTTTTTTTTCAACTTCTTTCAACGATCGCAGTCATTTTCACTAACCAATCTGGTTTCGCTGTGGTAATTATTATAGAATTCTTGAAACTACTTTACACATTCAGGAGAGATCGAAGTTACATGCCTTTAAAACTCGTGTGATTCAATTTATTATGGGCACCCTTGTAGCTATGAGGGTTTGGTTAATGTTTCTTTGATTCGGCCTTGTTTTAGACTTAACCGAACTCCCTCCAGCATACAAGTTTTATCCAGAATTATCATCAGAATTATCAGAAGGTTTTCATCATCTGGTTGGTTGGTTGTCGGCAGGTTGGAATGTGTGAAATAATGTAAGAATAAAATATACATTTTTCATTTTAAAATAGAGAATTATTAAAAGGAAAAAACACAAGTTGTAGAAGTTAATGTGCAACTAGAAACATTATTAAAAAAATTAGGGTAGATTTCGTGTTCAATGCGAAAGTTAAAGTATCAAGGTTTGTAGAAAATGTTCGTAGTAGTAAATGTTGAAAGAGTATATGCCTACGTACGTATATATGTGTTTGTTTGGTAGAAATGTCTTTGGAGGGAGAAGAAGAATTAAAGGAAATCAGCTCACGAGTTGACCTGAAGCTTCTCTCGTTACATTTTAAAGGTGTCTCTCGCTGCTCCCATCTGAGTCTGACTGACTGACCGACTGACCGACTGACTAACGCTGAAGAAATCCTTTTATTGTAATCTAGATTTATCGCACTTACACGCGAAGTCCTTTTTGGTTTTGCAAGTCACTCCCATTGGTCAAAAATCAATTTAATACCTACTTGCGAAATCTGGTTTCGACTTTTTCTTTAAGCACATAGTCAATCCTTTTTCTATTTGGGAAAATCAGGATTTCACCCGTCATTGTGAATTTTTGTAAAAGTGAAGAAGAAGGTTAATTAAAATTCTTAATTTCTTATCCACTACACTCTCTCCTTACGTATTAGAATGTTTTTCTCTTTTTTCTTTTAAACAGTCAAATTCTGTCTTTATTTTACTTTTGTCTATTTTGTAATCTTTTTAGGAATCTTCTTCTTCCTCCTCTTTTTTTCTACTATTTTTCTTCTATATCTCTTGCTTTTCTCCTCCTCCCTCATATTTTTTCAATTCTTGCTCTTTTCTTCTAATTTCTTCTCTTAACCGCTTCCTTTTCTTTACTTCTAATCATGTCTGATCTTCTCCTTTCCACCTCTTTTATTCTTTTATTACCTCTTTTATATTTTCAATCCTTCTCTTCTCTCCTCTCTTTCTTTCAGTTGTGGATTCCGGGTGAGAAACCACACAAATTAATGAACAACAAAACAGATATTTGAGATAGAAATATAGGTTATATTAAACGTAAAGATACAAACTGGAACGTAGGTTAGTAATCCTGGAATACGATTAGTAAGGAATATATATATATATATATATATATATATATATATATATATATATTGAAGTCTTTGAAGTGCAGCCGAGCTGGAATTAGTATATCCGTGTAATACTATTCTGGCTGAGTGGAGCTCAGAGCTACTATGACTACTGACACAGTATTCTCTGTGTAACTTTTGTATCTCTCAGTAACTTACGGATCAGACACTGTTCTTCTACTGTACTCCAACGGATCAGTCGTATCTCACTATGGTAGGAGTATATGTATACTCAAGTCGAGTCCATTATTATAGAAAAAGGGGAGATCCCACAACAATTTCCTTTACTAATTTTTCTCTTTCTCTCTTCTAATCAATTCACTTCTTTTCCCCTTTCTCTTTTTTTACTCATCCCCCTTCTCCTTTTCTACTCTTTCCTCTTCTCATTATTCCTCATCTTTTCTGCCCCATTTTCTTTTGTTCCACCCTATCGCCTTTTCTATTCTTTTTTCTTCTTCTCCTTGTTCTCTCTACTTCTAATCCCCTTCTCCTCTATCCTTCTCTGTCTACTTTTCTGTTACATTCACTTCTGCTCCTCTATATCGCTTTTTTCATTTACTCATCTTTCTTTATTTTCTATTATTCATAGTTTCGCGAATTTGCTGCTACAGCTTAAATCACCAATGAATTCTTATTAAGGAAGAATAAATTTAAATCATCAAAATTGTGTCTATTGATTGACTTTCACCCGATTTGCATTGTTAAAATCAAGATTGGAAATTAAATTGGTAATAGCATCTTCGTTATTATCAGGCCTAATCACCATTCCTTTAATTAAAAATTGCGCTTTCATTAGATTGTCTATGGCTTTCGAGCTGGAAACCGCAACGAATGAAACAGAAAGAGAGAGAGAGAGAGAGAGAGAGAGAGAGAGAGAGTGTGAGGAAAAGTGAAAAATGAGAGCGAACACAGACATACATAAATATCAATATTATTTACATTCTTGTTGTCCTCATCTTTGTTGTCATATTCACGACGTTTCGGCCAATGTACGCTCCGATCTTCGTCAGATGATTGCAATTTTGAACCGAGTCTTTTCTTTCAATCACTGGGGTTGGTTGTTTTTGTTCCATGAGTAATATCACTTCTGGTTGTTTTAGTCATTTCCATTTAACTCAACTCTTTAAGTTTTTTGTTCACCACTACCGTCGCCAGTTATTGAACTCACAACTCATTGGCGGCAGCAGTAGCGAACAAAAACCTTAGAGAAATTAATGTAAAATGATAAAATAGTAACCCAAATTCAGTATTAATGCCACAGCACACAGCATCCAACAGTTGATACACTAAGTGTAAACTCTGACCAAAGCGCCGTTTAGCTTAGACGTCTAATCAGATAACTAGGGACACTATCCGTGCTATATACACATTTTCATGATAGTAATCACAGTTTAATGAAACATAACGGAATAATATTGAATATACAATATACTTAATTTACCAGTAGGCGTAAGATTTGGGCTAGTGGGAGAATAATATATGTAGGTTTAGGCCTAACTCAGAATTTTGAGCTAAAAATCTTGAATATTTGTCTATATTTCTGAGATGAGGTAGTATTTACAGTATTTACATTATTCGGACTATTGTTTTCATCTCAGAAGAAGGCCGGAGAGTACAACGGCCGAAACAAAGATGAGGACAATAGTCCGAATAATGTAAAAACCGTAAAAATCTTTAAGTCAACATATAAACTTTATCAGATCCATATGTCCTAACTTTTATTCCTAAAAAAATATAACACGTTATTTTGTTTAGACTTTCATTGTATTTGGTTGAATCTATATATGATAACAAGGAATTAAGGTATTACACGCGGCCATTCCGGTCGCTAGTTGTGATGGGTTCTACACAGTAGCTTGTCTTCAAGTCGTTTGTTACAACTGTGTTCTTCCTCGCCCAGCAGTGAATTTTGATCCCAAGGAAGTCACGCTGAAATCTTGCTAGCTGTCTCTTTACCAAGGTGAACCAGACCGGACGCGCGCGCACATTTGTGTTAATGAAAACGGCACCAAAATAAATGGAATGACGCCTGAATAAGTTGCGGAAAAAGTCTTTATATAAAAAAAAAACAAAAAAAAAAAAGAAACAAAAAGAAATACAAGATAACAATCGTCAATTTCTTATCTCTACAATGGAGAAAAGTTTCGTCTAAGAGTAGTGTTTGTCTTCTTAACATGAATTCAAGCTTTTGGTTGGTAGTGACTGTTCACTCCAATCGGAGTTTTAAGTTTGTGACGATTCAAAATGTCTTATTCGAGCTTTTCGTCGAAGCTTTACGGAAACTGCCAAAGATTGGTCTTTGTGTGTGGAGAATAGCGGCTGTGGTAATTAGTCTTATCTGACTTAGCTCGGAGCAACAACTGGTCGGTTTGTCGTTCGATTTTAACTCTTTTCTGTCGGTCGACGGCAGCTTTCTCTACGGTTGGCACCCAGCGTCTTGGCAATTATCTCAGTCTCTGTACATCTTTAGTCAGGAACTCTATGGGAGGCGACCGTCTCTGTCTCTAGGGTTATGGTTCCCCGGTTGGGAACAGTCATTCTCTTGTCGTTACATCCAGACTGGTCTGAAAAACTGACTTTGGTCCTCTGGGGCTCTATTTTTATGTGTGTCCCAAATTCTCTTGGGAGAAGCATGACGGACGCGGCGTGTCCATGCAGTCACTTCTGCCCTCGCATTTTGAGGCGGAGTTAATTCATTCCCTTGGTTTAACCAATGAAACAGCCATATTTCTGGTGACATCATTTCTTTTCATCTTCTTCCCTCTTCAGCATTTATTATTTCAGGTCTAAAATCTGTTCACAGAAGAATTAAGAATTTCAGGATTTAACCTTTTTGGCCTCATCAAGATTTGTGACAATCCCGAAACAATGTTTTGGCTACCACTTACTTCCCAGTTTCACCAGCTGTAAGGCTCAGTGTTTTCAATGGTACGTTGTTTCCGCTTTGTCAAATAATGGCCGCCGATGCGATGACCCCGTCTGACCTGCTGCCCACACCTGCAAATAATGTATTCACGTTGCAAAATATTGCGTTTGGAGTAATGTTACTTGATATATTGACAATAGTAAATTTCTTTATTCAACAAAATAGCATTCTCTATTTGCATATGGCGGCTCTCAGACAAAATGGATTCTTAATTACAGACCTGACGCTTATTGCTTTTGAGAGACAAAATCTGTCGTATAAAATAAAGTATACCAATAGTGTTGACTCTTCTATTCTATTCTATCTTAGCTAGTTACAAGCTTGTCACAAAAATAGTTTTACTATTAAAACTATTTTTATCCATTCGTTCAAAACTATTTTCCTTTCATTACAAAAATTCATTTATTGTTCTCGTCTGTACTGCAAACAAAATAATACCAAGATTTCTTGATTTTTTCTTAACTAGTCACATATGTACAGTTTTGTGTGATGGCGGAATAAATGTAATTATATGCAGTCAAACAAATCTGGTCTTCATCGACGAGAGCCAACTGAAAACTTCATAGTCTGACCAAGATTCTTTCATGGAATATTAGAAAATGATCAGAAATATTTGAAAAAGCAGTCTTGCGATACCTGTTTCTGTTCCTAGCCAATTGTTTTTTGCATGTTGGGGAACGAATAATAGTCAGATGATGCCAAATCAGGAGAATAAGGAAGATGATCAACCAGTTCAAAGCCACAGTCACGCACATAAGCCATTTAAAACAAAGATGTTTTGTGATAGAGTATTGTCCAGATGAAACAGGCCCCCTTTCATTAGTTTTCCTGGCGTTTGGCCTTCGTAGCCTTTCGGCATCAGCAAATTGGCATCGTATCCTGAATAGCTGGTGTTAACCCATTGAAGATTGTCAATCAGTTAAGTGCCATAGAGGATACACGTTTGGGCGATCATGTCTCGAAAGAGATATGACATACTTTCCCGCAGTAGAATAGTGGTGTAAAACCAGATGACCTCAGCAAGTCGATCTTCATATCACTACCTAAGTAGCCAGAAAAAGACGATTGCGAACTCCACAGAACCATCAGTTTAATGAGCCACATGACAAAACTGATTGTCCGAATCCTGATGAATAGAGCGAGAAGCAGAATCGGGTCAGAGGTAGGACAAGAACAGTGCGGTTTTGTCAAAGACACTGGAACAAGGAATGCCATATTTATGATTAGGATGCTCTCTGAAAGGGCAATATAGATGAAGAAGGACTTGTACCTGTGTTTATTGATTCTGCGAAGGCGTTTGACAAAATCCGCCACAAAGAATTGATGGAGATGCTCGGCAGCCTTGACATATTTGGGAAAGACTTAAGAGTAATCAAGAATCTTCACTTGCAGTAAACCGCTTGTATAGGGACAGGTAATGAATTCAGCAGTTATACAAGGATTGAAAGGGGCGTAAGAGAAGGATGTGTCTTTTCACCGGATCTGTTCAACTTTTACAGCGAGAATATTTTGAAGACCCTAGAAGTTATGCCTAGATTTGTCATCGGAGACCACAATTTAAAGAACCTAAGGTACGCAGATGATACAGTGCTGATAGCAGACACAGAAAAGAAACTACAAGACCTCCTGCAGAGGACTATAAATAAACTGCAAGAAAACCGAATGCATGGTCATCATTTAAAAGGGCAGCCCAATATGCCAAATACAGGTCGGGGATACTAGAATCAAGCAGGTACAAAAATTTAGGTACCTAGGAGTCTTATAACAGAAGACGGGAAGTGCAACACAGAGATCCGAAGGCGAATTGGCATGGCGAAGGGAGCATTCCAGAAGTTGAGCAAAGTATTAAGAAACAGGAAAATTTCGCTAGAAATAAAGAAATGAGTACTGGATTGCTATGTGATGTCAGTTCTTCAATATGGCAGTGAATGCTGGACAATATCATCAAAAATAAAGGAAAAACTTGAAGTACCTGAAATGTGGTTCTACAGAAGGATGCTGCGGATATCATGGATCGAGCATGTGAGCAATGATGAGGTTCTGGGAATGATGGAAACAAAAAGGAAATTAATACTGAGCATCAGGAAGAGACAGCTGAAGTTCCTGGAATATGCAATGAGGAAAGAAGGCTTGGAGAACCTGAACCCTAACAGACCAGATACAGGAAAAATGACAGGGGAAAGCAACGGATAACATACTTCAAGGACCTAATCAGGTGGATGACAGAGCGAGGATTGCATGGTGTAACAGGAGAAGGCGTGCTATGGGATAGGGATACGTGGAAAGCCATGATCGCCTACGTCCTGAAGAGAGAGGGAATATAGAAGAAGGTTGACATTACTTTTTGCGGCAGACTGGTTGTAAACCAAGGCTATAGAATCCAATCTATCCTTCTATTTAACCCATAGTTGGAGGGGCACTCGACGGATTCATACCTTTTTCAAGAGTATTTGCGCGTAATAAAATGCAACGAATTCAACTGGAATTCGAACTCGGCTCCCCGATTTCTCGTTCCACTGCACTACAATGCACATATAAACACTATACCTGTCGCACAAAAAAAAAACAACAAAAAAAACCCAAACAAACTGAGGCTATCACTTTCTCTGTACATGAAACGTCTTTAGCTGGTACTGCCACCTCGGAAAAAGATCAGTCAATAGGTTGATCCACGCTCATAGAATCCTCCAATTTCCCCATCATAAGCCTTGCTGTCGGCTGTAGTTTATAGGCATATCCAGAACATTATGTTTTGGCATACCCTGATTCCTTAGTTAGGCAAGCTAGTACGTGGAGTCAAGATTTTGACGAACTGTTTAACATACGTCCTCTCTATCAACCTCTTTGTTTCGCTTTCTCTTAGAAACGTTGTCACAACTGTTTTTCCTGATAAAATAAATAAAACTGTCTGTTGTTGAAGCAGTATATGATGTAATGATGAAGAATTGAAGCCAGAGACGACCAGGCACACACTAAAATCGAATAAATGAGGACATAACTAAAAAGAAGAATACATCAAAACAATCGACTCATATTGAATCGTAGCAGGAGCCAAGTCACAGTGAATTACCGATAATGATTATATAAAGATTCAATCAAATACAATGAAAGTCTAAACAAAATAACGTGTTATATATTTTATGAATAAAAGAAAGAACATTTGGATCTGATAAAGGTCATAAGTCGACTTAAAGGTTTTTACAGTATTTACATTATTCGGACTATTGTTGTCAGTTGTACGACGTTTCGACCGTTGTACGCTTCGGCCTTCTTCTGAGATTAAGACAATAGTCCGGATAATGTAAATACTGTAAATACTACCTCATCTCAGAAATACAGACAAATATTAAAGATTTTTAGTTAGGCTTATACCTACAAACATTATTCTCCCACTAGCCCAAATCTTAAGTCTACTGGTAAATTAAGTATATTGTATATTCAATATTATTCCGTTATGTGTCATTAAACTGTGATTACTATCATGAAAATGTATATATAGCACGGATAGCGTCCCTAGTTATCTGATTAGACGTCTAAGCTAAACGACGCTTTGGTCAGAGTTTACACTTAGTGTATCAACTGTTGATTGAGATCCAAAGACGAATTGGAATGGTGAAAGAAGCATTCCAGAAGTTGAGTAAAGTATGAAGAAACAGGAAAATTTCACTAGAAACAAAGAGGAGAGTAATGGATTGCTATCTGATGTCGATTCTTTAATATGGCAGTGAATGTTGGACAATATCTTCAAAGATATGAATTTCTAGCAGCTGAAATGTGGTTCTACAGAGGGGTGCTGCGGATATCATGGACTGAGCATGTGAGCAATGAAGAGGTTTTGTAAAGGATGGAGACAAAAACGAAATTAATACTGAGCATCAGGAAGAGACAACTAAAGTTCCTGGGACATGCAATGAGGATGGAGGGCTTGGAGAACCTGTTACTAACAGGCCAGATAGAGGGGAAAAGAGACAGGGGAAAGCAGCGATAGTATCTTAATCGCATTTGTTCAAGATCTTTGCACTTTGTTAGTATATGTTTCACTGTGTAGAGCTCCGGACATGGAATGCAAATTGGTGCCTTCTCAGCTTTTAGTAGGTGTGAATAGGTGACAACGGTGTGGCCCATTTGAAGTCTAGTCATTACTACTTCTCTTCTTGACATTTTTGCATTGGAAATTTTAACTTCTGTCCATTCTTTGAGAATGGATTTAATTTTGTAGAGTTTGTTATTTTTGCAGGAGTTCCACCACTTTTGCCATTTGGTCGTAATACAATTGTTGATTAGAGGTTTGTAATCTGTGTGGGGTACTTTTATATTACTAATGTTGATGTTTAATGATCTTTTATCTGCTATGTCTACTTTTTTGTTTCTTCTGAGACCAATGTAGCTGGGAATCCAGTATAAAATAATGTTTTTCTTTTGGGTGATGAGGTTGATACTTTGTAGGAGATTGATGATCAAAGGGTTATTTACATTTTTGTTTTTTAGTGCCATTAGCACTGATAATGAGTCCGAACATCTATATTTGTCGAGGTTATGTTTGAGAATGAGGGCTAAAGCTAAGTTTATGGCTGTAGCTTCAGCACTGAAAATTGATGTATTGTCTGGTAGGCATTTTTGGAGTGTGATGTTGTTAGAGATAACTGCACTTCCTACTTCATTCCAGTCTTTAGAGCCGTCTGTGTATATTTGTGTCCAGTTGGGATGTTGTTCTAGGATGTTATTTAAATTATCGATATAAGTTGAGGAATGTGTATTAGATTTGGAGTGTTTTGTTAATTCTCGAATGATTTCTGGTTGTTTCTTATGTAGATTTTCTAATTAATCATAAAAAGCATATTCAATCATAAGCTTATTACTGATTGAATATTGTCATTGCTAGTTCAGGAAGTATGAAATAGCCGCAGAGATTCCCCTCGTTAAATATTTGAGGTCAAAATTTTTAATAAAATCTTGCAGGTAAATTATTTCATGAAGTAAGAAAGCACAAATTAAAAAAAATAAATTAAGATTTTTTTTTCTATTTCATTGAAACAGACTCTAGATACATACGGATGTTGTATCTTTCCTATATTTCGCTCTATCGTTTTCTCACTGAAGCCAAGTAGAGTCACTGATATGTTTTTTCCGTCTTTCCTCCCGATCAAAATGTAACATTAGATTGGTTATGAGATATTTGCAGGGCGTAACGAGCGTGCTATGGAATGAAGGATCAAGCAGAAATATAATAATTGGGAATGTTAAATTAAAGTCATTCAAATTATATTCTTCATTCTCTTTTCTCTATGTGGGCGATTAAGGCTCTCTACAATTTCCTGTTTTATCCTTAACTTTTGATTCTTGTGTTCTTTCCCGCCATCCATTCCCTTAATTTCCTTATCTAGTTTACTTGTTGTTTACCTATGTTTCTCTTGCTATTAGTATGACTTGTGCGTGTTGAATTCGCCAAACTATTTTCCCATTAGGTGCTGTTGGAGTTTTTTGGGTACCTTTGTATACTAGTGAGTCAGTCATGAGCTGACTCATTTTTATAGTTCACCAATAGAAGGGTTAACCAATCAGAAGGCTCAAAATATTCAATGTGACGTGTATAAAAGGAGACCATATTTTCCCGAGTATGGACGATATATTCCGATTTAGTAGAGTGTTAATCTTTGAGGTTAATCTTTGACGCTGTTTCATTGAACAGATTACATACTGCGTTTTCTTCTATATTCATAAACTATGGTGGATATGGTCAACAAGTGCCCCATGAATTTCAAGTACACTTTGTAGTTTCTATGCTCATTAAAGCTTTTTCTTTGACCCTACATTATGTTCAAGGTATTTTTTCAGTCTTTATCGCCCGGTTCACTTAAACAATCGCCCGGTTCACATTCCACCCAGGTCTATTGTATAGGTGTAGAGGCTCATCCCTTGTTCCCTGTTTAGGATGTGGTTTCCGGCTTTTTCTTTTCCAAATCTTTTCACTCTCATGTAGCCCCCTGCACATCAGTGGCGTTACCGCCTTGCTCGGGGTGATATGATGAAAAAAAATACTCACGGGGCGGATAAAGGGAAAAAGAGAATACAAGAGGGAATACAACTCGAGTTATACTTGATGGGTTTGAGTAAGTGGATAGCGGAGGAGGGTTTGGGAGAGATAACAAGAGGAAAATTGTTAGAAATGGCAAGGGATAGAGGTAAGTGAGGGTCCATGATCACCTACGTCCTGAAAGAAAACAACACATGAAGAAGAAAACAAATAGCTAGGGAAAGTTTTTATTTTATTTTTAAAAAGTTCCAATAGTGTTTTTAGTCTTAGAATGGTGTATTATTATCATTACAAGATTTTTTTAAAAGCCCGAAGGAAAGTTTTGTTCTTTGCTTTCGCGGTTGTTTAAGGATTAAAACTTAATAAAACTTCGTCCCCGGTACTCGCTGAATATTAAGTGTTTCTTTGCCATAAAATTTACCCTTTAACAGCACAACTAGAAGTAAAATCTTGCGTCACGCCTTCTGAGGGGTTGAGTCATAAATAATTTTTGTTTTTCCAAAAATTTTATTCTTAAAAAATAAAATATAATTACATTGTATACACCATGGGCTGGTATATATATATATATATATATATGAATTTAGGCGGGCATTCTTTTAAAACATAAGAGAAAATACAAAAAAATCTCCAAGACTTTAACGTTTAATACATGTTTAATATATATATATATATATATATATATGTATGTGTGTGTGTGTGTGTGTGTGTGTGTGTGTGTGTGTGTGTGTGTGTGTGTGTGTGTGTGTGATAGAACGAAATATACTCCGCTTAAATGCTACCAAATTTTCGACCTTACCGGTCTTCTCAGGTTTATTGCTTTGGGAGACTAGTGTGATTGAAACCTATGTAGCAAGTCAGTGGTGAGTATTTCGTTCTCTGACATATTATTGGCTCTGAATATTCGGTCTTTTTGTTTTGATCGTACATTAAGAATTTTTTTGATCAACCGTATGCTTGTCCAGACAGCACCTCCTTTACCCTAGCATATATATATATATATATATATATATATATATATATATATATATATATATGCTAGGTAGTACTAAGAACACTTTAAAACGCATTTATCAGCACACGTCTTCATTTAATAATAATAAGTACAGAAATAGAACATCCCTGTCGAAATATCATTTGTATTTGAAGGAAAAAAAAAAAAAAAAAAAAAAAAAAAAAAAACCACCCACATTAAAGTGGAAAATTCTAAAAGACGCTAAAATATGTAGGTCTTTAAACGACCGATGCTCATTGTGTCTATAGGAAAAATTATATATTATTAGATCACTTAAGAATAAAAATCAATTAAATAAACGCAATGAAATAAATACCATATGCAGATACTGCAAAATGTTCACATTAGTATATGGATAAAAGAATTATATTAATTAACATGCACACCCAATAATTCACTAAAGGAAAATAATAATTAACGAGATATTAAAATAAAATTAGTAAATTGATACATAAAATTTTATATAAAATATTTTCATAATAAATAAGAGGATAAAAAAAAACTGAGATAATGATAACAGGAAGTAAATTAGATAACAAAATTGAAATGTTATTTATAAATGAAAGGTTTTGAAAAAATTAGATATAAATACGTACTGATAAGAAGAGTAAATTTACTAAAAGGTCCCCTTAAGTTTGAACATAATATAAAAAGTTATTTCCTTTCTTCATCCCCTTACCTGTTTTCGATAAGAAGAAGTCAAAATATGGATAAAGTAGAAAGGACATTTTTAGTACTAGAATATATATATCAAAGTTAATACGATATTGGGAGAAGCAATAAAAATAAAAATAAAAAATAAAAATTAAATTAGGTTAAAAGTAGATTGACACACTGACCTTTAGGGGGGAAAAAAAAGAAAAAGAAAAAAAGAAAGAAAAAAAGAAGTATCTAGAAACTACAAGCTAAATTTCAAAGTAAATCTTTATTCTAATTAGTTAAAAGGATTACACACACATAAGTTTTATATCTTCCCACATACATAAAAAGCAAACTATGTTTTTTTTTTTTTTGTATTTAAATGTAAATCATTTTCACAACCAACATTCAACATTGCCTGCGGACGAGATTCTATTTCGAAACAGAAATTTCCATGTCGCAGTTTACTTTTAATTCATAACTATATGATTATATTAAGCTCTCTCTCTCTCTCTCTCTCTCTATATATATATATATATATATATATAATAACTACATAGACTCTATAAGTATGTAGGCCGTAAATTTATACTAAAATAAACCTCCGAAAAAACCATTAACAAACAGAACCTAAATCCGTTACAATCTGGTGTACTAAGACGTCGGATAAATGGGGGGTAAAAAAAGAAACCGGTGGAACAAGAACAAAACATTCAATACTCCGCAGTAAAGAAAAAACCCCAAACGGAACCAAACACAAGAAAAAGTGCTCAATACAAAGTACGAAAGAAAAGATACAATAGTAGAGCAAAAACACACAAAAATCTAGAGTGAGCCAAAACCTACCGCCGTTTCACACTACGGATCGTCAGGGCAAAGGGTTTTGGCTCTCTTTAGATTTTTGTGTATATATATATATATATATATATATATATATATATATATATATATATATAACCTTCATTAGTTAAAGAATTGAACGCAGTTCGGTTCTGCTACTAAACTGATCACTCTCGATTCATCGCTGTTTGTTTACATTCTGTGAATAATCTGCTATGAAAGCTGCTTTTCTCTGACGTGCGTAGTGGAAAATATATCCGTCTGATGACAAATCAATCGGATTAATGCAAACGGTTAGTCTAGCTGCTGTGATACAGCGAAACAGCTTTGTATGCAGGTGATTATATATATATATATATATATATATATATATATATATATATATATATATATATAATGGACAGGAATCGTTCTTTCAATCATCTTTCATTAAATACGGCTGTCAAGGCTAGTTTAAGTTTTTCTAGCATCCTAACATTTTTTACATTTGTTGGAGTTAAGGAATATAAAAATGTACAAAATTTTTATCGTCCCAAGCACTTTCACCCACTCCTATATATTTTCAAGGATGTTTTTGTCTTTGTATATATATATATATATATATATATGCACCTCTCTCTCACTCACTCTCTCTCTATATATATGTACCAGTCCCCCTCTCTCTCACTCACTCACACTCTCACTGTATATATGTATCAGTCTTCCTCTCTCTATATATATACATATGCACGTATGTCTTTACATAAATACATATCTTTACACATATACGCATATTTGCACACACACATGCACACATATATTGAGTAACTGAATTAAAACATGGAAAAACAACTTTCTTGTCCATTCGTTCTTCAAAAATAATTCATCAGACTGAATCAATGTTGATGTAATCGTACATTTAGTGGAAGAGAGTAAATTGTAACGTGTACATCGGTTATTCTTATACATAGAGATGAATGCCGTAGATGTAGAATTATTAAACTTTCGATTTTAATTTTAGCTTTCTCGCATCCGACATAACAAAATATCCCGCAATTAGTCAGTTATATGTAGTGTATATATCATATCTCATATATACCTCATATATATCATAACTCATATATACCTCATATATATCATATCTCATATAGACCTCATATATATCATATCTCATATAGACCTCATATATATCATATCTCATATAGACCTCATATATATCATAACTCATATATACCTCATATATATCATATCTCATATAGACCTCATTTATATCATATCTCATATAGACCTCATTTATATCATATCTCATATAGACCTCATTTATATCATATCTCATATAGACTTCATTTATATCATATCTCATATAGACCTCATTTATATCATATCTCATATAGACCTCATTTATATCATATCTCATGTATGGGCGCGTGCCCGTATTAGAACGTTCGCTTTCTAACCATGTAACCTATGGTATTGAAACACATACCACGAGTTGACCCAATCCTTTTGAGTAAAATTGGATAGACAGTTTTGCTAGCTCGAAGTCATAAGTCATCGGGACCGAGATTGGGGCGTCCTGGTGTTGTTCAGATTGTTCACGCCGGATTACGCACTCTCTATCAGAGAGTGTAACTAAGGTTTGCCTAGCATAGTTGCAGTATAAGCGACTAGTGGGCTCTGTGGGTGTTTAATAAACACAAGAGTGCTTAAGCAGGCGTCTGCAATAAGTATTACTCAGTCGCACTTGTAGACAAGCACCTTCAGGTACGAGTTGCCAGACATACATACATAGTATCACGTATGTAGTGTATATATCATATCTCATATGTGGCGTATATATTATGTATTATACGTAATATATATATTATGCGTTAAACTTAACGTGCGTTGTGGTGCAGTGGATATCGGCTCGAAATGAGATATCGGAGAGCCGAGTTCGAATTCCAGTTGAATACTCTTGCGAAAGAAATTGATCCATCGTTTCTCCTTCCATGGATTAAATAGTAAGACAGATTAGGTTCTGTAAGTCTTGGTTAGCAACCAGTCCACCGCCGAAAGTAATAGCAACCTACTGAGGGAAAATCTTCTGCCGAGTCTGTCATGTCTCGAAAAAGACATGTTAACCCAAGCGTGTATCACGTATGGCATTTAAATGACTGAATGAATGAGAAAGGAGGGCTTAGAGAATGTAATGTACCCAGGATAGATAGAGGGAAAAAGAGACTAGGGAAGGCAGTACGAGGTATACTTGATGTGCTTGAGCAAGTGGATGGCGAAACGGGATTTGGGAGAGATATCAAGAGGAGAAAGTTTAAGAACGATAAGGGTAACGGACAAGTGGAAGTATGGCACTTAACTGACTGATATATTAAATGTTATGTGTAACAGTTACACACAGATATATATATATATATATATATATATATATGCATGTACGTCTACATGTTAAATAAAAACATATTTATCAGCAAACGTCTTTATTTAATAATAATAAGTACAGAAATAGAACATCCCTATCGAAATGTCATTGGTGCCTAAAGTCAGTTAAGTGCCATACGTGAAACACGCTTGGTCGATCATATCTCGAAAGAGACATGACTGACTGGGCAGAAGATTATCCCGCAGTAGGTTACCATTGCTTTCTGCGGTAGACTGGTTGCCAGCCAAGGCTATAGAACCCAATCTGTCCTGTTATTTAACCTATAGAGACGGATTATTACCTTTCCCAAGAGTATTTGCGCGTAAGTGAATGCAATAAATGCAACTGGAATTCGAACTCGGCTCCTCGATTTCTCGTTCCGAGCCGATATCCACTGCATCACAACGCACATCCGGTATCTAAAAGAAACAAAAAAGAAAAAGAAAAGAAAAACACCCACATTAATGTGGAAAATTCTAAAAGAAACTAAAACATGTAAGTAATTAAACGACTCATGCTTGTTGTGTCTATATTTTGTGGAGTAGTTTTTCGCACTGAAGGTTATAATCGTGCTATGTCAGTTGCTAATCGACTTAACGTACCCAAAATGTTAGGAACTTGGTAATCTTCCACTGAAAGCTGACTCTTTAGTATTCGGCTAACTGCAGACTAATATCAACTGCCTGGTAGTTCTACTGAACTCCAATAGAAGTCTGAAGAACTCTCATGAACTTCCCCAGAACTTTCTGTTAACTCTTATTAATATAGGAGGGAGAGTCCATTATCTGAGAAATAAGTGTGTTTCCCCATAAAACTATACGAAAAATTATATATTATTAGATCACTTAAGAATAAGAATCTATCATATATAAGGAAATATGATTTATTAATAACAGCACTCATGTAGGCATCGATGTACCTTAACTCATACAATAAGAACTTTTACACAAACATGTACAATGACATAAATGAGTGTGCCGTTTCGAATAACAGGTGATTATTTCGTCTTTATTTGCTACTTCGATTGTATTCTGAAAAACCTTTCCAACATTTCGATTCAAACCCCTGGGGATATATGAATAACTGACATGTTTTTTATTCTATTTATTCCTTTCCTTCTTTTTCTAAGCAGGTGTTTTCGCATCAGTGTAACTGATTATCCATTTTAATCATTATTCAACGAAGAGTCAATTAATGCTTGTGTTTATTGATAGACCATTTTTTTATTCACAGCTTTCAGAGATAGAAAACTGGAGATCTTCCTTGTCTTTCTTTCACTGTTAGTTCCTTTGACTTTTATTCATCATTCTTCTTCTGACAGTCCGATGTAGTTTGTTTTTATCATGTTTCTCTCTTCCACGTTTATCTTAATTGCTTTCTATTTGTTGCCATTCGCTTTTGAATTTATTGTTTTTAAAACCCCGAATCGTCTTATATTCGTTCACGTTCAATTCATTCCACCGATATTTGAATTTCTTCACACCTCTATGTCGGTTCCTTCCTTCCTTCCTTCCTTCCTTCCTTCCTTCCTTCCTTCTATGTATGTCCTTATGTAACAACTAGCAGTATAGCCCGGCGTTGCTCGGGTGTAATGAAAGCTTTAAAACTAATCCATGGTCCTGGAGCTCAGACTCTTTGGACGTTGGTACGAAAGACTAAAAAGCAATAGTTGTTTCCAGTTAAAGCTAAACCGTAGACTGAAAGAAAAATGAATGGATGTAAGTCAAATTTTGGTTTTCTGGTATCGATATCAAATAAGTTTTTTCGTCGTAAACTGAATTTTGAAGGCTAAATAAGTCCTCTGAGTAAATGGTACCATGGCTGAGACTAAGAACTACAATTATACCTAGTTAGAGCCAAACCCGAATCAAAAACTACAATAAAACGGCTGAAAAAAAATACAGCCATACAGGCAGATAAACAGACACACACGCAAACATCTTGCCTTTTATATATATATATATATATATATATATATATATATATATATATATTAGGGATTTTCTGCATTATTGTAAGAACTACAACCTTGAAACTTCTGAATATCGTTTCTTATGTCTTTGTCTATGAGTGAATCAAATTTGATTAAAATCGGACCACTCCTTCTATAACCCTATTTTTTCGATTATCGATTTTTGATATTTATAGGGGGCACCTCGACACAAAACTTAGATAAGAACACTCGCAGACGCTTATAGTTCAACTGTGTAAATTTTCAAGGATATCAGTTCAGCTGTTTTGGAGTCTATAGGTAACGGACACACACACACACACACACACACACACACACACACACACACACACACACACACACACACACAAGGACAAAGTTCCATTTATATATAAGATAAGATAGATATTTTCCTCGCGATTTCTTAACGTTCAATTTTCTTGTCTTTGCTAATTTTTTGTTTCAGGCGTTTTCGTTTCTGTCCTAATCTGCTGTTATCGATTGAACCATCGCAGTCACAAATAATCTGATTCCTTTTCACGTTGCATTGCTTTCTTCTTCAACACATTCTTTTTTGTTTTCTATTCTCTTTTTTTCTTTTAGAAAAATATTTTATTCTTTTCCATTATTTGTTGTTTTCTTTTTTTGGCTATCATCTTTCTTTATCATATTTAAAAAAAAATCAAATCACCCTAAGCAAGGCATCTTACTGCCACTGTTTTGCAAGGGGTTACATAGGAGGAAAGTTATGAGAAACAGTGACTGGTTATATGAGGTGCCAGGAAGTGGGTAAGAAATGGATGACCGTGGCCATAGAGTGGGGGATTAGTTTATATATTGATTGTACGTAGAATTGATCCCCCACTTTATAACCACATTACAATAGTATAGAATTTTTTTCTTTATAATCATATCGCCCCAAGCAAGGCATTTTACTGCCTCTGTTTTGCAGGGGGTTACATAGGAGGAAAGCTACGAGAAAGAGTGACATGTTATAGGGGGTGCCAGGAAGTGGGTAAGAAAAGGATGAGAATACTGATTAGTGAAGTGGACGGAGAAAGGAGCAGGAGAGAGAGGATGCAGGTTAGTGAGATTGGTGATGACTGTTGAGTTTACATTTAAATTCTTGGAGATTATAGCTGTCAGGGAATCAAGTAAAAGGAAGGGAATTCCACAGGCAGGAAATGCGAGAAAAGAAGCTGTTGGAGTAGAATTTGCGTTTACATTTTATTAGTTTCACAGTAAAAGGGTGGAACCTAGTTGCTAATCTTGTGGCTAAAGTAAATTCATATATAGGGGGCACTCGTGAGCTCAGTTCATCGGAGCAGAAGCCGTGAACGTATTTGTAGAAGAGACACAGGGAAGCCTCATTGCGCCGGTGAGAAAATGACTGCATCTGAGCTCCCCAGTTACGATCGATCACATTACAGATTCTCCGTTGGATTTTGTCAAGGGCACCTAGGTGGATAGCAGGAGCACCCGATCAGATATGGCGGCAGTATTTAATGCACGGGCGGATGGTAGATTTATATATGTGCAGGATTGTTTCAGGCGGAAAAAAACTTCCTGGCCCTACACACAGAAGGGATCTTCTTAGCAGCGGATTTAGCTATGGATCCCATATAGTCATTCCACTGAAGGTCTGTTGTGAGGGTAAAATATGTTATTTTAGTATTAATTTTTCATTTTCTTATATTTATTTTCTAGTTTTTCTTGTTACTATGGTAATTTTCTAAGGGTAGCTTAGATGTGGTACAAGGCCGAAAGCGTGGAGCATCTAGTGAAGATTGAACCCATTATTCTGTCGTAAACTGATGTCGCGACACAAACTTGCTAATCATGACACGACGTTCAGGTGACTTTTCTTTCTTTTTACTATGTTCTGTCGTATAATCTTTCAAATACTTTTATCTCTTTTCAATTCTTTCTTTCTTTCTTTCTTTCTTATTTTCGTTCGTTTTTTCTTTCTTGTCATTATTTTCTTTCTTTTTACTATGTTCAGTCGTATAATCTTTTAAATACTTTTATCTCTTTTCAATTCTTTCTTTCTTTTTCTTTCTTTCTTTCGTTCGTTTTTTCTTCTTTTTTTTCATTCTTTTCTTTCTTTTTACTATGTTCTGTAGTATATTCTCGCCAATACTTTTATCTCTTTTCAATTCTTTCTTTCTTTCTTTCGTTTCTTTTTTTCTTTCTTTTCATTCTTTTCTTTCTTTTTACTATGTTCCGTCGTATAATCTTTCAAATACTTTTATCTCTTTTCAATTCGTTCTTTCTTTTTCTTTCTTTCTTCGTTTTTCTTTTTTTCATTCTTTTCTTTCTTTTTACTATGTTCTGTAATATATTCTCGCCAATACTTTTATCTCCTTTCAATTCTTTCTTTCGTTCTTTTTTTCCTTTTTACTTTCGTTCGTTTTTTTCTTTCTTTTCAGTCTTTTCTTTTTTTTACTTTGTACTTTAGTTGTTAGTTCTCTTTCCTTTTTGCGTTTTTGTTCTTTTTTCTCTTTACTCTGGTCTTTTTTTTTTTCGTTTTTTTCCTGTCTGTTTATGTCTTGTATTCTTTCTTTCTTTCTTTCTTTTTCATGTGTCTTTCCTTTTTGTTTAACTTCACGCTGTTATTCCTACAACTTTATAGTAAAGCGTCTGTCGTCTAACAATTTTCAGTTAACTTCTGACGCTTAGAAAGTCTTTACTGCATAACAAATTGTTTAATATTAATTCCCTGAATTAGTAAGTAATTAGTAATTTAAGACTAATTAATTTACATATATGGAATCAAGAAATATTCAGTGTTAAATGCAATTCGCATCGTTTTAATATTCAAGACATTCTTGCATACAAGAACGTACACACACACACACACACACACACACACACACACATATATATATATATATATATTGCTGTCCAAAAGCTGAAGACCAATAAAAATAAAGAAATACTATACGTTTTACGCTCAACCATGTATGTGAAAATAAATAAAAAAAAGAAAAATGTAAATCAATTTTTTATCATTTAATAGGGAACTTAATCAAATTATGGCGTCGTTAATATCTCTATATTTAGACTAGACTGTTGTATGGCTCAAACTAAAAGCTGAAGACCAATAAAAAATAAATCTTTTTTTTTTTGCATGGCTCAGAATACAACACATCTCATACTTGAGTATGGCTGGCCACTCGTATCCAAGGATGTCTGTCTACTAGGGCGGTTAGCTAATCCCCGTTGCAGACACCTGCACAGACACATTTGTATTTGTTCAACACCCACAAAGCCCACCTGTGGTTTATACTGCAACTATGCTGAGCAGACCTTAGTTAGAGTTTGTGGGAGATAGCGCGTTATCTAGCTTGAATAACATTCTGAACAAAACCAGGACACTCGAACGCTCGGTCACGATGACTTGTGACTTCTTGATGGCACAACTATTGACGGCTCCCAAAGTGTACCGTCTACCAAATTTCACTCATATGGCTTGGGTCAACCCGTAGTATAGTTTTCAGGCGCATTCCAAAGTTGGGATCGCCTCCTCCAGACCGATAACATAAAGAAGCCATCTTCCTGACAAATCGACCATGGTAAGAATCGTACCAGGGCTTCATGGTCAGCAAGCAAACGTTTTAACCACTCGCCCACACGCCCAAAATATGAGTACCACCATATCTTGTTCAATATTCACAGGTATTCTTAATCCCAATAAATAAAAACTAAAAGCTGAAGACCAATAAAAATAAAGAAATACTATACGTTTTACGCTCAACCATGTATGTGAAAATTAATAAAAAAAAGAAAAATGGAAATCAATTTTTTAGCATTTAATAGGGAACTTAATCAAATTATGGCGTCGTTAATATCTCTATATTTAGACCAGACTGTTGTATGGCTCAGAATCATAGACTCTATATAGGTCACATATCAATCAACTGGATATCTTGCAAATGTTGTCTCCGCACGTTCTGAGGCTATACTTTTGACAAAAGGGTGTCCAGTGCTAATCAAGATGCAACGTTAGTGGAATTAATGCCTTCCTGATGAGGGAGGACAGAATACCTAAGCTCCTTCTTTTCATGTTTTCATGAAAACGAAGAAAACATTTTACCATTCGTCTCCACACACACAAAAACAACCGATAATTATTTACAAAGATAAAAAGACACCTAGAATTACTCAACAAAAACGATAAAGGAAATCCTAAAAATCAAGTCAATTAATTAAAAGTGAACGCCAACTCCAAAATTTAAAAACATAATAACCTCATCAAAATTCGAGCAACACCCAACACAGGTGGTCACAAAATGCAACAAAAAAGATGTGGGGTCTGCAATAGAATAATAGAAGGAAACACGTCAAGTTCGAAAGCACAGCTACATTCGAAATAAAAACAAATCTGAACTGCAACTCCAAAAACGTAATTTATTCTCTAAAATGCAATGAATGCGCAAAAATATACGTGGGGGTGACACAAGGCCTGAATAAAAAAGAAGCGATGCAGAGAAGTAACATTAAACTAGACAATAACAGAAAATTGTACGTTTCCCAACACCAGAGTAGTGAAGGTAAATTCAGAGTAATGCCTATCTACCAAAATGCAGACTATGACACGCTCATCAATGCAGGAAGAAATATTTATAAAAAATACAAGCCTTCCCTAAAAACCATGAAAAACTAAGACACACACAAAGACACACTAAATTCAATCGCGCTCTAAATCTAAAAAGAAATTTCGCGAGCCATTGTGAAAAAATTGTAATTCTGGATTCCAAAACCAACAAACAGAAATTGATGACCCGTATATTTGTTATCACTAAAAAGTAGAATTGCTCATACACGAAACTGGATCAAAATTGCTGAAAACAGTTTTGAAGAAAAAAGACGAAATCAAATTTCGAGAGTCAGTGTAAAATAAAATTCTGGCTAATGAAATGGGAATGATCCTCAAAACAGAAAAATATAACAAGTTAATGTGAAAATAACCAACAAACGAACACACACGTGTGTGAACTTAGCGACCTTATCTATATGTACACAGTGTTTTCGGCCGTCAGAAAGACAAATGGATTTCGATATGTAAAGACAGAAATTTATTCGCCTGAAGAGAGTCAACCTTGGACTCGAAACAGGTGGAGCGAAAAAATCCATGATGGACACATAGTGTATTATACAAAAATCAAATAATAACAATAATAATAATAATAATAGCAACAATAAATCTACACAAAAAAAACGTTCACGTTTTCTCACACCTTTTTCTACACATACGCGCGCGCGCGCACACACACACACACACACACACACACACACACATATATATATATATCGAAGTGAAGAGAACTAAAAGATTTAGAATCTCAAATTCTACGGCATTTACTTTTTTTTAAAAAGTACAATATAAATCGTAAAGCATAACATAGTTATTTTTTATTTGATATTTATTTAATTTATATTGCGACACAGAAATTTTTGTGTTTCGAGATTTTAACTCGTTATCAAGGAATGTTGAATATTTGTGAGGAAAATGATTTACATTTGAATGTGGAAAACAATATGTCCGTTATTAAAGAGTTAAATATGGAAGACAGAAAAATTTAAATTCCATGTGTGTGTTTAATTTAACTAATCAGAACGAATATCTACTTTTAAATTTGAAAATATAGGTTATATATTTGGCGATACGGCGTTTTTTCTTTCAAGCTGAACGAGAAAATGCCATCTTCTTCAGCTAGTGACTTGACTGCTTTTTTCCGGTGCGATGTAGACATTATCGCTACAAGGTTATTTTCTTAGACTTCTATGTATCCTAGTCATTTTAAAAACAAAAAAGAAAGAAAACATTTTGTTTTTGATCTGACTCAAAGAGACCTTTGGTATGATTAAACCATTTTGAATTTCGCTTCAGCGTGCATTTCTTTCATCAAATTTTCATATACTTTTAACTTGCATAAATCTTATAGATTTTGAAACTGGACTTAAATGGAACACTATTAACTGACTTCTTCTATTCTCCTCTATCAATAGTGTGCGCTTTCCCAATATTGACCAAATCAGTTGCTAAGCAACATGCTATGAGGGACTGATTTTTTTTTACATGCGTCATTTCTCAGTGGATTTCACACTTACATTGTAAATACAAACCAGATGTCAAAACTCCTACGAAGTGACCGCAGTATTCCGCTAACTAAAATTGATTAATCAAAGCCGTTTTAATTGACTGATGTAGGATGATGTTGCTTGTCTATCTATGCAAATGGAGAGCTACTACACTCTTCACAGTTTGCTCCTGTAGTTGATTAAGATTGCGTTTAATCATGAAACACACACACACACACACATATATATATATATATATATATATATATATATATATATATATATTTCCTATACATATTATGACAGTATACGTGGATCATCACTATGTTATATATATATATATATATATATATAAGTAGTGATTGAAAAGTAAGTCCTGATTTTGATATAGTTCTAATTTATTTATAAACTATAATTTTTACAAGAAATAGGCATGAGTGGAGAGCGTTTAGCATGAGGCTTTATTTCAAATTCAATACACGCACCATATTTAGACATCAGCTTCTCTAACTGCCCAGAAATCGCATAATCTGATTTCAGCAGGAAATCATGTGATATGGAAGACATAACTTCTTATACTCGGCCTTCAAGTTCTTCTAAAGTCTTGGTTTGGTATAGTAGACCTGCTGCTTTAATCAACTTCAAAGAAACATTCATGGGTATCGTCTATACTTTTAAAGGTGGAATGCACAATATCGGTGATAATGAGGGTGTTTGTTGATATACAGTGCGGTATCAGAATCAACACTGAATGGTGAATGTTCGTTTCACGCGTAAATGTGATCTTCAGACCAAGTGTGAAAAACGAATTGAAGTATGAAACTGACATTCATCACAAAGCATAGGTACATATGTACGTACTGTTCTATCTATCTATCTATCTATCTATCTATCTATCTATCTATCTATCTATCTATCTATCTATCTCAGTCTTTCCATATCTATCTATCTATATCTATCTATCTATCTATCTATCTATCTATCTCAGTCTTTTCATATCTATCTATCTATCTATCTATCTATCTATCTATCTATCTATCTCAGTCTTTCCATATCTATATATATATATATATATATCTCAGTCTTTTCATATCTATCTATCTATCTATCTATCTATCTCAGTCTTTTCATATCTATCTATATATATATATATATATATATATATATCTATCTCAGTCTTTTCATATCTATCTATCTATCTATCTATCTAAGTCTTTTCATATCTATCTATCTATCTATCTATCTAAGTCTTTTCATATCTATCTATCTATATATATATATATATATATATATATCTCAGTCTTTTCATATCTATCTATCTATCTATCTATCTATCTAAGTCTTTTCATATCTATCTATCTATCTAGTCTTTTTTCATATCTATCTATCTATCTATCTATCTATCTAAGTCTTTTCATATCTATCTATCTATCTATCTATCTATCTAAGTCTTTTCATATCTATCTATCTATCTATCTATCTATCTATCTATCGCAGTCTTTTTTGATATCTATCTATCTATCTATCTATCTATCTATCGCAGTCTTTTGATATCTATCTATCTATCTATCTATCTATCGCAGTCTTTTGATATCTATCTATCTATCTATCTATCTATCTATCGCAGTCTTTTGATATCTATCTATCTATCTATCTATCTATCTATCGCAGTCTTTTGATATCTATCTATCTATCTATCTATCTATCGCAGTCTTTTGATATCTATCTATCTATCTATCTATCTATCGCAGTCTTTTGATATCTATCTATCTATCTATCTATCTATCGCAGTCTTTTGATATCTATCTATCTATCTATCTATCTATCGCAGTCTTTTGATATCTATCTATCTATCTATCTATCTATCGCAGTCTTTTGATATCTATCTATCTATCTATCTATCTATCGCAGTCTTTTGATATCTATCTATCTATCTATCTATCTATCGCAGTCTTTTGATATCTATCTATCTATCTATCTATCTATCGCAGTCTTTTGATATCTATCTATCTATCTATCTATCTATCGCAGTCTTTTGATATCTATCTATCTATCTATCTATCTATCGCAGTCTTTTGATATCTATCTATCTATCTATCTATCTATCTATCTATCGCAGTCTTTTGATATCTATCTATCTATCTATCTATCTATCTATCTATCGCAGTCTTTTGATATCTATCTATCTATCTATCTCAGTCTTTTCATATCTATCTATCTATCTATCTATCTATCTATCTATCTATCTATCTATCTCAGTCATTTCATATCTATCTATCTGTCTATCTATCTATCTCAGTCTTTTCATATCTATCTATCTGTCTATCTATCTATCTCAGTCTTTTCATATCTATCTATCTGTCTATCTATCTATCTCAGTCTTTTCATATCTATCTATCTGTCTATCTATCTATCTCAGTCTTTTCATATCTATCTATCTGTCTATCTATCTATCTCAGTCTTTTCATATCTATCTATCTGTCTATCTATCTATCTCAGTCTTTTCATATCTATCTGTCTGTCTATCTATCTATCTCAGTCTTTTCATATCTATCTATCTATCTATCTATCTATCTCAGTCTTTCTATATCTATCTATCTGTCTATCTATCTATCTCAGTCTTTTCATATCTATCTATCTGTCTATCTATCTATCTCAGTCTTTTCATATCTATCTATCTGTCTATCTATCTATCTCAGTCTTTTCATATCTATCTATCTATCTATCTATCTATCTCAGTCTTTTCATATCTATCTATCTGTCTATCTATCTATCTCAGTCTTTTTTCATATCTATCTATCTGTCTATCTATCTATCTCAGTCTTTTCATATCTATCTATCTGTCTATCTATCTATCTCAGTCTTTTCATATCTATCTATCTATCTATCTATCTCAGTCTTTTCATATCTATCTATCTGTCTATCTATCTATCTCAGTCTTTTCATATCTATCTATCTGTCTATCTATCTATCTCAGTCTTTTCATATCTATCTATCTGTCTATCTATCTATCTCAGTCTTTTCATATCTATCTATCTGTCTATCTATCTATCTCAGTCTTTTCATATCTATCTATCTGTCTATCTATCTATCTCAGTCTTTTCATATCTATCTATCTATCTATCTATCTCAGTCTTTTCATATCTATCTATCTATCTATCTCAGTCTTTTCATATCTATCTATCTATCTCAGTCTTTTCATATCTATCTATCTATCTATCTATCTATCTATCTATCTATCTATCTATCTCAGTCTTTCTATCTATCTATCTATCTATCTATCTATCTATCTCCAGTCTTTTCATATCTATCTATCTATCTATGTCTGCTAGAGCACCTTAAAATGGTGTAATGGTCAGCAAGCTTGTTTCGCTAGAACCTGTGAGTAGTGAGTTCGATCCTCACTGGGTACGCCATACTCTCGGCCTTGTGCCATTTCTAAGCGGCGCTTAAAAAATCGACTTAGTCTGCTAAAGTCTCTCTCTCTCACTCAGTTTTTTAAAATCTTAGTCTGTTAAAATATCTATCTATATGTATATATATATATATACGTTCGTACGTCTGTGTTTTCTGTGTGCGTGTTTTAGGTAGATTCAACTACATATATTACTACTAAGGTAGACAGAAATAGTTTTTCTCCATAGTGACATATTAAAGATTTTCCATTAATGGACGTCTGTTTTTAGAACGTAAAGTTTTTAGCGGTCCGCATGGTGGAGAGAACGAAGCAAGAGAGTCTCGACAGTTAAGATAAACAAATTTACAGCGGGGTACAAGATTTTCCATGGCGATCTCGTGTGGCGATTACTTAAAAAGGGTTGCTGGGGGTTTGACGTTGCTCTTTGAGTTTTTCAAAAATCACTTAGGAACCTGGGAGAGTTCCATCAGGTTATAAATTTTATGTTGATCTGTGTACACAAAAAATACACTGAACAATTAACACACACACACACACACACACACACACACACACAAATAATGTTTTCAACTGTAGACCAATACTACGAATACTTATGTTTATATAAAACTGGGAATGACACAATAGAGACATATATATATACATATATATATATATATATATATATATATATATATATATGGTTATGTCAATTTTTGGATTTGAGATTTGGAATTATATATATATATCGTAGAAACATTTGGTATATTATCCAGCTAAATTCCGATAGAGACGAACTCAAAAGAACTCAGTGTTAAATTCATTTATTTAATTTAACAAAATAATATAATTTAGAAATGATTTTTGATTTACTACAATTTCAATGGGTAATACATGTTTCACCGCATACCATTGGTGAAATATGTAATACCCATTGAAATTGTAGTAAAACATAAATCCTTTCTAAATTATATATATATATATATATATGCACACACACACACACAAACACACACGCGCGCGTGCACATACACAAATATATGTACACAATAGTGCGCAGTGAGTATTCGTGTTAATAAAAAAGTACTCGATTTAAAATAACAGAGCAAAATTGTTTACTAATAATAAATATACATTTATTCCATACCGTTTAGTACAAGTCCTTTTTTCGTAAGGAAATAGACCACTCGACAATCTTTAGTAGGTTATGAATAAAATTTTTGCAGAAGTTTCTCTTTAATTTGTGCCTGACGATGAGTAAGAAATATATATTTATGTGTCGTCTATATGAACATAATTATATAGAAGTAGAGGACAAGTAATAAAAAAGCGTCTTTAATTTAATATGTTTCATTTTAACAAGCTTTTCAGAGATTATTTAAATACGAATGATTTATATCTTGACAACAATCCAAATGAGAGCGGGAGTTTTATATATATATATATATATATATATATATATATATATATATTCGTCATCCACATACAAGCCTATGTCGCTGTATCACAGCTCATCAGTGTGTTTGATATCCACTTGCTTCTTTTCCGGAATATTTATATATATATATATATATATATATATATATATATATATATAAAGTCATCTGCACACAGATCTGTATCACAGCTCATCAGTACGGTTAGACAGCCGATTGCTTTTTACCCAGGATTGAAACCCAACCGAAATGGCATCAGTCGGCGATTTTACCTCTGAGCTACAGGCGCTCGGTAGAAGGAGGCAGTCTTTTTAGCGTGTATTTTATCGTTATACACGCCCAATAGCTAAGAGTGTTTTAATTCATTGCTGATTGAACGGTGCGTAGATGCCAGAGAAGCTACTGTTTTTCAAAATCTACCATTCTTCCAAAGTGCTCAATCAGGGTGTGATTTGAAATTTATAATAGTACATGTAAATAACTACTACAAAATCGTACATTTTGTTTCGACATTGACAAAAAACAATATCTCATCAGGTAGTTAATTATGATGGTAATAAACGCTTTATTTAAAATTTATTTTATGAAGCATCAAATTTGCTTTCCGGTTTTGGAAAATTTTCTTACTAGATAAATGCTACAATAAAGAAAGAAAAACAAAGAAAAAGAGAAGAAAAAAAATAAGAAATAAATAAAAGGAAAAAGAAAGAGAAAGAAAAAGAAAGTCAGAAAGGAATACAAAGAGGAAAGTATAAGAGATACTAATAGAGAGAATAGAGGGGGAAAGCCTAAAGGATAGAAGTGTAAGAAAATTTTACACGAAAAAGATAGTGGAAGTAAAGAAAAAAAAATGAGAAAATGTTAGGAAAAATTAAGCCAATGAAAAATGATGCTAAAACTAGAATTCAAATTTGAACGAGAATGAAGAGTAACGGTGAGTTTGAATGTTTCAGTTCAAATCTTAAGGAATTTTTAAAGGAAATCACAAAGTTATTTTCATAGAACGTAAAATGAAGGAGAGATAATATAAGGACTGAATTAAACCGACTTTATATTATAAATTATAATAAAATGAATATAAAAATAAATAAGAAATAATTTTTTAAAATTGAGTCCTGTTTTAAATTAATGTTTTGAACATTGCAATTATATACTTTGTTCTTTTACATTTGTGTTGGATTGATGTGAGTTTGTGAGCCTGGGTTTCACGCTTTTGCGATCCTCAGACAAACCAGGATCACAGAGTCACATCAATCCAACTGAATATGTTAACTCTATCACTGATATTGCGCGCTTTTCAATGAGCATATATAATATATATAACAAATTGCATATATATATATATATATATATATATATTCAAACCTTAATTGGGCGATTAAAGTTTATTGCTTTACTCGCCCGCGATCGATTAAAAATGTCGCAGTGATACGTGTGCCTTCAAATATTAAAAAAGGAAATCTGGTTCTTTTTACAAGCCAAAAGTATGCCATTGAAGATTCACAAGTTACTTAGAATGACCTCCAATGACATTATTGAACTCTTGGCTTTTATCGTCCCGGTCAGTGTAAACATTCGTTTAATTAACGTTTCAAGAGTGAAGCCAAAATGTCTCTGTCGCCCAGACGAAAGACACTGACAGATTTTTTAAATATTATTATTATCCTACATTTCATCCCCTCTTACGAAAAGTAAAAAATAAACAATGGAAAGAAAAAAAAACAACAAAAAACGTATACTTCTTTCAACTACGCAACGAAAAACAAACTATGCAAGTAAGTAATTCTTTTATAGAAAAACTTTGAGAAAATAAATTTTGTTACTTTTTATCATCAATGAGATGGAAATTGTAGTGACAACAAAATGAAGAAACTATGAATTTAGGTACCTCTACTAAAGAGCCGAAAAAACAAACAGAAAACAAAAAAAAACAAAACAGTATATCATGTTGTTAAACTTAATAAAAACAAAGTTTTATCATCAAAATGTTTAAGCTATTATTAAGAGGAAATATTAAATTTTGTTGTTATTTTTTTTTTTAAATTTTAAATCTTTTCTAACACGTCCAAAGTTTTAATTAAAATTTCATTTTTTGTTTTCCGTCAGCGATTCACTCTATGTTTACGTAAGGCGATTATTAAGAAAATGGAGTCGGTCGAGTAAAATGATTTTGGGGTGAGTAAATTTTCCGTCGCTCTCGATTGCCGGTCGAGTGATTTCTTTTTAAAATCCCAAAGGGTATATATATATATATATATATATATATATATATATTAAAAGTAATTAAAAATTTATTTAATAAAATAATCTCATAGTTTTATGGCATTTTTTATTTTACTGTTTGGAGTAGATTTTCGTAAAAAAGGCTAAGTGACAAAATAAATAAATAAATAAATAAATTGATGACTTAAGTCCCATACGGTGTCCTGCGTTTAACAAATAAAACAAAATTTCGCAACAAAATTTAATTACTTGAAACTTTAGGAAATGACTTGGAGGGGTGTAATAGATGTAAAACAAAAAAAAAGAAAAGAAAATTTCTAAGATTTTTTTATTAGAACAATTTAAAAATAATTGCATTTACTTATGAAGACCTGAAAGTTTCATTAAAATTTGACAATTATTTGATTTTTGCAAGAATTTCAAAATTAAATGTATTTCATCGTAAAATAATGAGTTTCGTAATATTATATTATCAAAAGTAACCTCTGATAAAAATTTGGTTACCAGCTGAGAAAAAAACCCCAAAAAAAACAAAGAATTTTACAAAAATTTTGAAAGTGTTAGAAAGGATTTAAATTTTTTTTAAAACAATTATTAACACTTTGGTCTTTACTCTTAATAATAACAAAAAAGTTTTGACAGAAAAACTGTTTATTTTAAGTTAGGGCCTTTTTTCTTAAAACTATGCTGTTTTTTCAGCGAATTAGTGGCGGTACTTCGATATATGTAATGTGCGCACATATTATATCATTATTATAAAATAAAATAAAATAAAAAATTAATAAAATAAAAATAAAATAAAAATAAAATAAAAGGCTCATTATTTTGTGCAGCCTCATTCCCAAAAGCCGTTACGGCATTTGGGAACGAGGCTGCACAAAAAAATGAGACTTTTATTGGCGCCACGCCTGACTTCAAACGTCCAACTTACTAAAGAATATCAGGATGTAGGCAAAGGAATTCTAACTACAAGTAAGACTCCCTGTTGGTTCTTGAAAATGACTGCGAAAGTCTAACTTACTTGAATAAAAATACCAAAATATATACTACGGAGAGTTTAATTACAATTTTGATCACAAGACTTAACTCATTATCAGAAAATTGTAAAAATATTTATAAATGAAACACAGTGTCGATTCTTTAATATATCTATATAGTTTTATAACGATATATATATATATATATATATATATATATTTAGTATATCGAGGCAGCAAGTAATTTTCTAGACATATTCTATTAAATATAAGAGACAATGAATGTCTATTATGTTTAATCATGAGCCGTTCTAAACGTCGTATTTTTGCTTTAATTTCAGTTGAAAATAAAGACAAAAATTCTCCAACATTTGGATAATTATTTACTGGTTTTCTTCTAAGCTTTCGGCTCACATGAGCCATCTTCAGAGAGGTAGTTTAAACTGAAATATTATAAAATCCACCATCACCGACGATTTTATTTTGTGTTGACATAAAACTCCGCTTAAACATAATAGACATTCATTGTCTCTTATGTTTAATAGAATATGTCTAGAAAATATATATATATATATATATATATATATATATATATATATATATATATATATATGCGGAAGACTATATTTATATATATGCATTTAGGGATATAAACAGATAGAGGAAATGAAAATGGAGGGACAAATTTACATTTATATATAGACGGTGCGATAGATAAATTGTCGTTTAAATTACTCAAAAAAAGAAAATAACACTGACATTTCATTTGATCAGATATCTTTACCAACATTACAGAAAAATATTTTTGAAATATTAAAGAGTAAATTTATTCAATACAATCACCTTTAGCTTCGAACACGGCTTCCAGACGATATCGGAATCTCTTGCATTTCTTTTGAACGTTCTCCTTGCCTTCAGATCATCTTTGGTGTTACCAGGAGTGTTGTTGATCACTCGCGCCGCACATATAAGGGTTACAGTCTGGGGAGTTAGGTAAGGCTGATGCGGTCTCAGAAATTTTTGGCAGCCATGACTGGGTTCTGATTCTTCCGTGGCATAATGCAGTTTCCTGTTGCAAGACAGATGTCTTTCCATCAGCTACCCTCTTGATTCAGGGCAGCGCTATCAGGTCAAGGCACTTGATGTAGGCCTCCGTGTTCAGTCTCGGACCTCGTTGCAAGATGCATGGAGGCATAACGTCTCCATCACAAGTGATCATTCTAAATACCAAGATGTTGACAGGATATTTCATCTATTTTCGGGCATTTTGCACTTTCCTCAGATTCACACCCAAACATTTAAAAATGTTCATATTGGAGTTTCTGTCGCGAATCTCAAACAGTACAGCATGTCGTTTCCAAATTTCTGGCAGAATGAATTTTGTCATGGAGATCTTTTTGTCAAAGACGGTGCCCAACTACCATACCGCTGACTAAATTGTTGGATATTGGTTAATAGCAAGTGATTTGACACACAAGTAGATTGATGCAGTCACTTCAAATGTAAAGAAAATCTATTTAGAGATATATATGAGTGAATAGAATCCACTCATGCTAATGTGTTGGTCAGGTCCATTATAGTATAGGGGACTATCCCACCTGCTGAATTAGATACTCTCCTATGAATGAAGTAGATTACTTCAAGGGGACAAAAAGAAGGCAGCCATGTTAGAAGGCAAGTTATTTGATTTCTACATAAACCAAAAGCAAACAACGCGCCTGCGCAAAATTAAAATTATAAAATATCTAAAATTTACCAACCGTATATTGTATAGATATGTGTGTGCTTGTGTGGGGGTATTTCAGAGAATAGCAGTAAATATGAATAACGACAAATGGATTCGCGTTGTGATGCAGTGGATATTGGCTCGGAACGAGAAATCGGGGAGCCGAGTTCAAATTCCAGTTGAATTCCTTGCATTCACTTACGCACAAATACCCTTGGGAAAGGTATCAATCCGTCTCTCCCTCCAGTCAGGGGTTAAATAACAGGGCAGATTGGGTTCTATAGCCTTGGCTCGCAACCAGTATACCGTAGAAAGTAATAGCAACCTACTGCGTGATAATCTTCCGCCCAGTCAGTCATGTCTCTTTCGAAACATCATCACCCAAGAGTGTATCACGTATGGCACTTAACTGGCTGATAACTTATCTTAGTCGACGCGTTTCGTACTCTTAGCAACTTTTTCAAACCAAATTGTCTTGCTAAGTTTCATTTCACCCTTTTCTTTTTTTTTTTTTTTTTATCGTGTCACCCAAAGCAAGGCATTCCACTGATACTATAGCGCAGGGGGTTACATAGAGTGATTGGGTATAGGAAATGTCAGAAGGAGGGTGATAGACGACTTAGGATGTACACAGGGAGAGAGTTAGAGAGAGTGGATGTGAGTTAGTGTGTTAGGAGGTGTCTATTGACCTTACATTTAAACTCCTGGAGGTTGTAGCCGTCGGGGAAGCAAGCATGCGGTAGAGAATTCCACATTCGGGAAGTGCGAGGAAAGAAGCTGTTGGAGTAGAAATTGCGGTTACATTTCATCGGTTTTACTGTAAAAGGGTGGGACCTAGTTGTCAATCTAGTATCTCGCGCAAATTCACATCTAGGGGGCACCAGTGATTTAAGTTCGTCAGAGCAGAAGCCATGAAAGTATTTATAGAAGAGGCACAGGGAAGCCTCGTCACGCCGGTGAGAGAGATACTGCAGGCGGTCAGCCAAGTCGGTATCAATCACATTACAGATTCTTCGCTGTATTTTGTCAAGAACCCTGAGGAGAATAGAAGGGGCACCCGACCAGATGTGGCAGCATTACTCAATACACGGGCGGATGGTGGATTTATATAATTGCAGGATAGATTCAGGCGGAAAGAATTTCGGGCCCTGCACAGAGAGCCGACTTTAATAGCTGCGGATTTAGCAAAGGATTCGACGTAGTCACTCCACTTGAGGTCCACTGAGAGCGTCAGGCAAAGCAGGCGTAGTGATTTACTCTCTGGGAGGCAAGCCTGTTGGGAGGGAGGTGCGGTTGTCTGTGGTGGTTAATTGACAGCAGCTTCGTTTTGGAAGAATTGAATTTAACGAGCCATTTCTTACCCCAATCCACCAGGTCCTTCTTGGAAATGGAATTCATTTTTTAAAAAAAAGCGAAAGAGAAATTTCGATCTCCGAGCATGAACTCTCAGTAATTCATGCGATTTTTAGTTGTTTGATGTTTTAGTTCAATAACTTCGGACAAGATTTCATTGTCTTCTAAGACTCGAGGAAATCAACAGTGAGGTCATGAGTTTCACTTACATGGCTTCGAAGTTCCACAGCAAGTCTTTTTCGAGAATTCTTTTCAACTTTTCTTTGGCAATCTTTATAAAAAAATAAAAGAATAGCGAGAGACTATAAGGAGACAAGGCAATTGAGAAAAGAGGAAAATAATCATGGTCGCATACACACACGTACAGACGTATACACACACACACACAGACAACACAACACACACGAAGAAGAAGAAGAAGAAAAATCAATCACATCAAAATATTAAGTGCATAAATCATATATGCTTTTTGATTTAATAGAAAGATAACGAAAATGAGAAAATCGGTTTGCAGTTGCTGATGCCTCCTGACGAATGGATCAAGCGATTGCAAAACGTTCAAAGAAAAGATGCGTCCTCCAACAGGATTCGATCAGTTTCTCCTGCGTCTCCAAGTTGTGTCGATTATTCAGGCTAGTAGATGTAAATAAACATACTGTTGAATTATAAAAACAAACACAAAAAATATAAATAAATAAAAAACAGAGCGTCTACTCAAATACAAATATCCATTAAAAATTATGTCAGATTTTGTCTGTTTTGTAATGGATTTCGTAAACATTTCGTTTTTATATATATATATTCCATTTTTAAACGAGTTACTTCGCTACCCAGATTTCTACCATGAGTATATATATATATATATATAATCATCCGCAGACAGATCTGTTTCGCTGTATCACAACTTATCAGTACGGTTAGACCTCCGATGGCTTTTTACCCAGGATTGCAACCCGACCGAATTGGCGTCAGTCTACGATTCTACCTCTGAGCTACGGGCGTTCGGTAGAAGGAGACAGATTTTTTAGCGTGTATATTATTATTATACATGACCAATATCTGAGAGTGTTCTAATTCATTGCTGAATGAACAATGGATAGATTTCATATTTATGGCTTTATTTATTACCAGTCAGATTAATCATTCATTTTGTCAGCTTCTTGGAAAGGTGCCGCCGACAGAGGTTCTTGAGACCAACTGGTTTGTTAAAATATCGCTCATAAAATCTGGACAATCAGCTACAGATACGCAAACATAAATAAGCTGGAATAAATTTTGAAGCACAAAAACGAGAATATAATGAAATAAAAACAACTTATAATTATATCAGGTCAAAGTATTTAATTAATTTTACACAAATATACACAAAGATAACCTATATTCGGAAAACTGGAGTTATACGATCTTCCAATGGATGTACATGGTTAAAGAGACGTCCCTTTATTTTCGTTTAGTTTAGTTATTTCCCTCACAACCTTTCTTTCTTTAGCTTACCGCCATATCAACTTGGAACACCAGTTCCCGTATGATCACCAAGATCAAGCCTGAGCAGAATTTAGATGGGTGGCCGCTAGGGAATACCAGGTGCTGTAAGCATGGATGTTCGGGTGGTGTAATGGATAACGGTTTCGGAATTTAAAATCAGAGAGCCGAGTTCCAGTTCGAGTTCAAGTCGAGTTCGATATATTCACACGCGAAAATACCTCGAGAAAATGTATGAATCTACCTCTTCTCGCTCCGGCTATGGGTTGATTAGTAACACTTTTATCAATAAAAATTATTACGATAGCCCCAAAATTCTTAAAGGCAAAATAAGAAATATTTAAAGATATTTAGATAAATAGCATGGAATAAGCGTAATTTAAAAGGTATTTTTAATTAAAATTCTAATAACAGAAAAACTAAAAAACAACCGGTTTCGTCCCAGTCTTATCAAGTTGACTCCTGGGAATTAAAATAAGAGACGTGTAAAATAAAATAGAGGATGACTAATGGGGAGAAAAAATAGTATGCAAGGAAGACTAGAGCCCAATAACATTCAAACCCAGCTGGCAATTCCCCTGTTTACAGAGGGAAGGCTTGCAGGATGTGATGTATGAGGACTCTAAAACCTTTAATTGATATGAAGCGTGGGACCTTGACAATATAGAAAAACGGTTCACACTAAATCCAGAGACAAAATTCCTGCTATTTATATTATGCTGTGTAATAGACAAGATAAATAGATAAATGCTTTAAATAACCTCGAAAAGGTTGATAAGCCGTAAAAACAAATTAATCAATCAATCACTCAATTTCTCTTTTCCCATCTCTCTTACTTTATACATCTTTTTTTAAGTAATAAATATTTTATTTATTAATCCAACAAATTTTCATAACTTTAAACGTTATTTTTAATCGATGCTCACGTTTGAATAAACGGTCTTTTATTTATTTTCGTCCACCAATAATTTCCTTTTGTCTTTATTTTATTTAACCATTCTGTCCTTAATCTCAGATTATAATTGAGTATATTTTTACATATATATATATATATGTGTGTGTGTGTGTGTGTGTGTGTGTGTGTGTGTGTGTGTGTGTGTGTGTGTGTGTGTGTGTGTGTGCGCGTAGAGAAGACGAGCTTAAAAATTGGTTTTGGCTCGGAAATAGAACTTTAAAAATTTGATATTCATGATAACATTGTCCAGAAAAGCTGTCAACGTTTTTACTATATGAGCTACGACAAAACCCTTACCAAATTCAAAGAGTAGGTTGTCATGTAGTTGTTCGGAAAACATTACATTTTTAAAATTAATTTTAAAATTCAATTTAAATTTATATTTTTTATTTTTTAAGTTAACCAACAACTTTACGAAGTCACATTTTGCACGTTCAATGAAAAATAATTATCCTCTAGGAAAGCGAATCAAAGTTAGATTTTGAAAATTATTATTTTTTTTTTTAAGAATAGCAAAACAAAGGTAAAAATGTGATAAAAGAAAGAACGAGTTGGAAAAAATATGGCGGAAAATTGGTTCTTCAAAAACAACAGCTGAAGAAAAATAGAAGGTTGTTCTGAGAAATTCCATTTCAAATATTGCATGGGAAATTTAATAAATATTTTTTCTCCTTTTCTGTAAATTTAAATATAAATTCACTGGATAAAAAGACAACAACAAAATAAAACCAATGCAGAAATAAAGCAATATTTAAAGTAAATGATAGTAATTATCATTTAGTTGAAACTTTTTCAATTTTTCTTGGAGTTAGCGACGTCCTATCTTTAAATGGACACATAATTCTCTCGAGGTGAAGAAAGTAGAAAGACACTTTCAAAGAGAAATAATAATAATAATAATAATAATAATAATAATAATAATAATGATAATAATAATAATAATGGCGATGAACACCACGATAATGTTAAAGGTGGTTAAATCAAATAGGAAGTAAAAGAGAGATGATATTGTAGTTGGCAGCTATCTGACATTAGAGCGGGCACGGAAAAAAAGAAATAATATTTCATAGAGTATTATAGACGAAAGAAATATAAATGAGAAGAAAATAGAACAGGAGTGATAAAAAAAGAAAAAATAAGCGAGAGAGAGAGAGAGACAGAGACAGAGAGAAGTAGGGAAGAGGAAAGAAGGTAGGTAAGGAAATAAATATAACAATAAAAAATGAAGAAAAAAAAGAAGGGTGATCATGTCAAGAATATGAAAGAAGAAGAGTAGTCAATGTAACAGAATCAGAAAGAGAGCCAGAGAGAGAGAGAGAGAGAGAGAGAGAGAGAGAGAGAGAGAGAAAGAAAGAGAGAGAGAGAAAGAGAGAGAGAGAGACAGAAAGAGAGGGACAGAAATTTCGCAAGAAAAAGTGATTTAAAATGAAGCGGTCAGAGAAGAGAAAAGAAAGGGAAAATTATTGAATTGAAATAATAAAAGATGAAAAAATGGGTGATGTATATATATATATATATATATATATATAGAGAGAGAGAGAGAGAGAGACAGAGACAGAGAGAAGTAGGGAAGAGGAAAGAAGGTAGGTAAGGAAATAAATATAACAATAAAAAATGAAGAAAAAAAAGAAGGGTGATCATGTCAAGAATATGAAAGAAGAAGAGCAGTAAATATAAGAGAATCAGAAAGAGAGCCAGAGAGAGAGAGAGAGAAGGAGAAAGATCAAAAAATGAGTGATATATATATATAGAGAGAGAGAGACAGAGACAGAGAGAGAGAGAGAAAGAGAGACATAAAGAAAAGCAGAGAGAGAGAGAGAGGGAGAGCAAAGAGTAAAATTATATTTGAAGAAATAAGAGAGAGCAAAAAGTAGAGATCGAACGCTTAACAATATCCGACAACAAAAAATTGTAAAGAAAAATAGATTTTGTCCACAAGATGAAGGAAAAGCAATAAAATGGAAGAGAGACTGAAGTAGAAACACACAGGCAAAGCGATTTATGGTATAAAAAAAGAAACAAAAAAATGAGATAGAATGAGAGAGAGAAAGAGAAAGAGCAAAAAGGGAAATTACTCAGTTAAATGAAAAGAGTAAAAGAAAGTAAGCAAATAGGTAAAGAAGAAGAAAGAAAGAAGAGGAACAAAAAAGAAGAAATATTATGATAACAATAAGAAAAAAATGTGGGAAAACTAAAAGAAAGTGAGAGAGTGAGAAAGATTACAATAAGAAAAATGAGATAAGGAAACAAATAAGGTAAAGAAGTAAAAAAGAAGAAGAAGAAGAAGAAGAAGAAGAAGAAGAAGAAAGACAACGAAGGCGAAGGGAAATTATAATAATAAAAAGAAAGAAAAGCATAAAAAATAGGAGATAGAGAGAAAAAGAGAAATGTGGTCACAGCGTGACGTTATGTAAAATTATACGAGAACATAAGAATAAGAAATTGAAAAATATTAAGAAAGCGAATCAGAGAGAGAGAGGGGGAGGGGGAGAGAGAGAGAGAGAGAGAGAGAGAGAGAGAGAGAGAGAGAGAGAGGGATATGTAAAAAAGAGGAAATTAATATTGGTCGGGATGAGAATGTAAGAGAGTGAACGAGAAAGAAATTAAGAAAGAGAGAAACAATAATGTCAACGCAATAATAATAATAATAATAATAATAATAATAATAATAACAACAATAAAAACAATAATAACAGATGAAGCAACTCTTACATGATCACCCTCTGCATGGCCAATATTCAGAACGTTCTAATAAAGACAATGTTGATAAAGTTAACACTCATCGATTGTCACGAGCATCTGGATTAAACACTGAAATGTAAGTCTTTATTCTTGCCGCGCAAGACCAGAATATTTTCACTAAGAACTTTCAGGTAAATATCATGCATAATAATGTGGATCCGAAATACGGGTTTTGCGACAAATACCAGGAAACCATAGACCATCTATCCCAGGATGTTCTGTACTTGCGCCAAATGAATATAAAATCGTCACGATAGAGTTGGACAATGTTTACACTGACAGTGTGCAAATACTTTGAAAAAGATGTTAACAAATGCTGGTATGAACATCACCCCTCACCGTTTACAGAAATAAAATGTCACCATCTATGGGATTACACCATCTAACACAGACAGGAAAATTGAAGCAAATAAGCCGGATATTATTGCTAAAAACCAAACAGAAAATAAAACTTGCCTATTAATTGATATGGCTTATCCAGCGATATGTAACATAGCAACTAAGGAATTTGAAAAACAATGAAAAGATCTGGAAATTGAAACCGAAAAAATGTGGAAATTAAAATCAAGAATAGTACCAGTGATAGTAGGTGCACTTCGAATGATAAAAAATGGAACAAAACAATACATTGACAGAACTCCTGGAAATCCCAGCTTAAGAGATATCAAAAAAATTGTCTGCGCAGTTAAACGTCTATGTAACGCTAGTGATGTTATGGGAGATAGACAAAAAAAAAAAAAAAAAGAAAAAGAAATATACTCATAAGAACATACCACGACCAGTTTTAGGTCTTTCCGCAGAATTAAAGGTAGGTAGGTAGTTCGACCACAGCAGAAATAGAATTAGGATGAAAATGACATAATAATAATAATAATAATAATAATAATAATAATAATAATAATATGGGAAAATCTGTAAGCAAACACTGTTATGGGAAAATCTGTAAACAAACACTGGTATGAACATCACACAGCACCGGTTACAGAAATAGAAGATGTCACCATTTTATGGGATTACACCATCTACACAGACAGAAAAATTAAAGCAAATAGGCCGGACATTATTGTTAAAAACCAGAAAGAAAAACTTGCCTATTAATTGATATCATATCAAATGCCAAGCGGATTGTAACATAGCAATCAAGGAATTCGAAAAACTATCAAAATGTAAGAACCTGGAAATTGAAATAGGAAAAAATGTGGAAATTGAAAACAAGAGTCGTGCCATGTAACGCTAGGGGACATAGAAAAAACATGAGATGGAGACATAACAACACGCCATGACTTGCCTTAGGTCTTCCTGCAGACTTGGTTGCTAGTGAGACCATAGCAGGAATCGAAATATGATGAAAAATGACATAATAATAATAATAATACTTAAAAGAAGAACGCGAATTAAGAAAATAAAAAGTAAAGGAAGACACAGTTTGTCAATGTTAAACAATATTTCGACAGTATGTCTGTTTTGTTTAAGTTATATTTTAAAACATTGTTCAAGTATAAATATATATCAATCGACAAATATTAGGAGTCTTATATTTGTTTGTAGATTATTACACTCAAGAAAATCAACTTTAAAACAGGAGATAACATATTACATTGCATTCGACTACATGGTTTTGTTGTCATTTCGCGCTATCCCGCGGTGTGACGTTATAAAACCGCATCGCAAATTTAAGAACTGCGTTTATTATTTATGGTAACTATTGCCGTTGCCAAGCGGAGTTTTATGTCAACACAAAATAAAATCGTCGGTGATGGTGGATGTTATAATATTTCAGTTTAAACAACCTCTCTGAAGATGGCTCATGTGAGCCGAAAGCTTAGAAGAAAATCAATAAATAATTATCCAAATGTTGGAGAATTTTTGTCTTTATTTTCACCTGAAATTAAAGCCAAAATACGATGTTTAGAACGGCTCATGATTAAACATTATAGACAGTCATTGTCTCTTATATTTAACAGAATATGTTTAGAAAATTACTTGCTGCCTCGATACACTATATATATATATATATATATATATATATATATATATATATATGGACCTTGAATAAGTTCTCGCTGATTTTTCATGAAAAGTAATGTTTTATTGACAAAAATCAGTAAGAAGCATGTCACCGGAAATAAAGTCTATTGCTAGCCACTACTCTTTCAATCTTTGGCGGCATTTGAATTCCACGTCGGAAAAACGACACATCTTTCGAAGCTATCCACAAGTCGACCCATTTTGTGGCATTTTCATAAAAATAAAAGTGCTGCTCAGGCAGGCCATGTGTCATCGAGGGAAACAAGTAATAATCGGTGATGTCTGGTGAATACGGGTGGTGTAGGAATTCTTTTTTCTCAGTTTCCAAGTAGGTTTTCACCCTTTTTACAACATGTGGCCTTGGGTTGTCATGTTGTAAAATCACTTTGTCGTGTCTTCATTACTCGGCTCAAAGGGGGTAATTTTTAGTCGATAGCAATCACCCGTGATGGTTTTGGTCGTTTTGAGCTGCTCATAATAAACTACACCCAGCTGATACCACTAAATGCAGAGCCGAAGCATCGAACCATAGATATTCTGCAGATGTTGATGCATGGCCGGAATTATTTTCTTCACTTAGGGTTATCGTAGTTTATCTTCTGAAATTTACTGAACTGACACTTAAATTAAATGAGGACGGTTATCTAAGCAAATTAATAACTTTCCGGCTCGAGAGAATGATAGGAGAGTTCCATAAGTGTTATACTAAACTGTTTAATAATTCCTCTTAACAACTAATCAACTAACGTAAAATTTGAAGTACAAGATTACCATCATATTAAGAACGTTTCATTGAATACCTTATGTTCATTGCCAATATAGCCATTTTTTTCATTACCAGAAAAGCAACATTTGCACAAAGACATAATTTATTTTACATATTTGGATACTAAAAATGTTTTTAAATGTTATAAGAATGACATACTGTTGAAATATTGTTTAACATTGTCAAACACTGTTTTATGTTTCTATTCTTAAACTGCGCCCTACTCTTAACTGTTGAAAAATATAAGAGTTACATGAATCATTTAACGTAACGTTTTTTTTTTAATGAATTTTTTTTGTTTTTACTATTTTAAACATAAACATTATTTTTTCTTCGTATATAATTTGAATTGTATGTTTCTTTTTTAAATGATCCTTAAATAGATTTATTAACTAGTTTTCTAAAGCAAGACAACGGAAGAAAATACGATGAAAAACACTAAAAACTGTTCAATACAATTTCTACGATATCCTTTCTTAGAAAGAATACATAATAATTTATTTATATTTATTCGTTCATTTTATATATTTATTTATTTTTCGATAACCTTATTCTCGTTGGATTTAATGAAAGAATAACACTAACAGAATACAATGGACGAACAAATTATTATTTTTAAATTTTACGGTAGTAAACTCAAACGTATGTCCACTTTTTCTTTTCAATTAAATTTTGAATTTTTTTTTTATCTTAATTATTTTTATTGCAAGGACTATTGATGGTAGCAACATTTTTTTTTCTTTTAACAATACTCTCTAAGTGCAGTGATGTTTTTTTTTTTTTTCCGTTGAACGTCCGTTACGTCCAAGTTTGTTTGTTTTTTCAACCAACGTCTCTCTCTTTGAATTTTTCTTTTTCTCTAGATGATATTCTGTTTTAATATAAACAGGAATTTTTCTTTAGATATTATCGAATTTTTTTTTTATGAAATTCTGTTTTCCTATTTTAATCTATCTGTTTGTTCTTTAAATGAACCTCATAAATAAAATCATCCGTATTATATTTCCTTTATCTCTCGATATTTTTAATATTTTTTTTAACTATTATAATTTTCTTAAAAACAAAAAACAAAACAAAACAAGAAAATAAATTAAATCCGATGAAAAACAATTTCTACGGTATTATTTTATAGAAAGACTAGGTATTTATTTATATATTTATTTTTATTTATTGATTTAATTTACTTATTTAATTTATCTTATTCTGATAACCCTATTTTCGACCAACGACTTTATTGAAAAAATAAATGAATATAAAGTGGACGAACAAATTATTACATTTTTTTATTTTAAATCTCACAGCACTAATAAACTTAAACGTATGTCAACATTTTTCCATTAATATTTTTTTCTTTCTTTAACAAAATACCCTAGTAGTGATGTTTTGTTTCGTTGAGCTGTTGCTACACCAAATTTTTTTTTTCTTTTTTTTTTTTTTTACCAGCGTCTTTCTCTTTGAATTCCAATCGCGTCTATGTCAGCTGTCGCTTGGCAGCCCATTTAGGAGAAGGAAAACTCCGAACAACAACCCGCAACTCAAGGTGTTAATCGTGCCGAGGAGTGAATGGCTACTGCGTTATGAGGTCACAAACGATCCCCTACAGACTTCGAGACCCTGTTTGTAAAAGACCGTTACCCAACGTGCCGGGCAACTTTGGGTGGACTTTTGGACCCGTGTGTCACTCGTGGGAAAAACATGAGAAATAGAAATAGAAATAAAAAGTCCAGTATGGCTCTTCCAATGGATAAACATGGAGCCCGTCCTTCAGGAGGGAACCTACCTGAGGTCGAAAAATCTGCCATAGGAACAAACTCCTACACAAAGAATAAATCTTCAGGTCCCCACAACCAGGATAATCCTAATGATGGTCCTGAAAATTCTCCAGCTAGATCTACAACTGTATATTTAATGAAAGAAAAAATAAAATGGTCTCGTGAGGAGTACAATGTCGTTATGACTGCATTTCATGAAGCGTTACTCAAACCTCAAAAAAACATGACTCAAAAAACATATGACATTTGGCGTGAAAAAGTTGGGCAAGCAAATAGAAAGTATATTGACGAAAATAAATTAGCCAATGTACGAAGGTACATTATTCGTAATAAAAGATTGACAGAGGCTGAAATTAATGAAATTAAAAGAATTGTAACCAGAAGAGACAAATCAACAAAATATGAAAAGGAACCGGAATCAGAATCAGAAATAACAAGTAATAACATCAAACAAGTTCAGAATGTAGAAACCGTGATACACACAAATCACTGTGAAGGTAATGCTGTAAGTTTAAAAGTGCTGGAAAGGTGTGATCTGAGTTAGTTAAAAGACGAAAATAAAACGAGTTCAGAACACATCGAACATAATTATTTGACGGAAAATAAGAACAGTATACAAGAAGCCAAGGAAGAAATCAAGAACCATATAAGTCAAATACAAAATATTGCAATGGAGGAACGAGAACAGCTCCCAAAATTACAACCAACAAAGCATAACCTCCGAACTATTAAACTCTACAATGCAGCACTCAAATTAATCTTGGATGAAGGCACTCATACAAATTTCAATGAAGCAATATATGCATCAGCAATAGCAGCAACAAAAAAATTGAACATCAAATTAAAAACAAGGCAATCTCGCAGACGTGAAGATCCACCTTGGAAAAGAAAAATAGAAAAAGAAATCGAACAACTTAGAAGTGAAGTATCAGCACTGGATGAACTGAGTAGAGAAATAAATGTAAGAACCAGGAAAAGCAGAAGAGTCGAAAGAAAATACAACATTAGAAATGAAAATGAAGTCCTATCAACTAAGGAAAAAATAAAGCGAAAAATACAACTGAAGGCTCAAAGAATAAGACGCTATGAGAAAAGATCAAGATTTTACAGACAAAACAAGATTTTTCAAACCGATGCAAAGACATTTTACAGGGAAATATGTAAAAAAAGAATTGAAGTGACAGCCCCCCCCCCCCAGAATGGAAGAAGTTACACAGTTCTGGGAAAAGATATGGGCTTGCCCTAAAGAACATAGCAAGGAAGTAGATTGGATTGCACAAGAGATAGAACGAATGAAAAATAAACCAGAACAGACATGGGCTGGAATTACAGAAGAGGATCTTAAATTTGCACTAAAAAAGCACACAACTGGAAATTCCCAGGTATAGATAAAATTCCTAACTTTTGGCTATATTATTTAAATACAGCACATAAAAAACTAGCCAAAGAACTTCAAGAAATGGTTGACGATCCCACTAAAATTCCTGCATGGATGACCAAAGGAATTACATTTCTTCTACCCAAGAATGGTGACACAAACAACCCGAAAAACTACAGACCAATTACATGTCTTCCGACCACATATAAACTATTAACATCTATTTTAAGAAAACAGACATATTTATTCTTAGAAAGAAATGACATGATACCGCTTGAACAAAAAGGGTGCAAACGTGGCTGTTATGGATGTAAAGACCAATTGTTTATTAACAAAATGATCCTAGAAAACTGCTACAGTACAAAGAAAAATCTTAGTACTGCCTGGATAGATTATCGTAAGGCATTCGATAGTGTGCCACATTCCTGGATTTTAAAGACTTTAAATATATACCAGATATCACCCGTCATCATCAATTTCATCAAACAGTGCATGTCTATATGGAAAATAACCCTTTACCTCAATCATATAATTGGAACCTATAAGTCTGATGACATAAACATCAAAAGAGGTATATTTCAAGGTGATTCTTTGTCTCCATTACTATTCTGCATATCATTAATAGCACTAACCAGTCAATTTAATAAGACAGAATGTGGTTATAAAATAGGCCAAAAGAAAATAAGCCATCTATTTTACATGGATGACTTAAAGTTATATGCTAAGAATGATAATGAGCTGGAATGTCTTCCGCAAACTGTAAAATGCTTCAGCAAAGACATTGGAATGAAATTCAATTTGAATAAATGTGCTAAAGCTACAGTTTTACGTGGATCAATACAAGAAACATCCTCAATTAGCTTAGATCCTGCTTTAACAATAACAGAATTGTAACTAGAAGAAGCTTATAAATACCTCGGTGTAAATGAGAGTGAAAACATTCACCATAAAAAATGAAAGAAATAGTGCGTAAAGAGTACTATAGAAGGCTACGAATGATATTAAAAACTGAATTGAATTCACAGAAAAGAATTATAGCCATAAATAGCCTTGCAATCCCAATTGTCCAATATAGCTTTAACATCTTAAACTGGACTCTAAACGACATCAGGCGAATGGATTCTAAAACAAGAAAGCTTCCTTCTAAGCATAAAATGCATCATCCAAAGGCTGATGTAGACCATCTATACATACCCCGTAAAGAAGGTGGAAGAGGTCTTATTCAGCTGGAATTGTCATACAAGACAACAACTATTGGCTTACTAACATACATAGAAACAACAAAGGATTGCATGATACAATTACTAAGGCAACATGAAGAAAGAAAGAAAAAATATTCAATAATAAAAGAAGGCAGTAAATACAAACAAGATTTACAGTTAGTAGATTCTGTAGAAAAGCAAAACAGAAGCCAAGAATCAACTATTGCGACAAAAAATATGAAAATGAAAGCCAACGATAACGCTCTTGAACAGATGAAACAGCGCTGGCAAGACAAACCTCTGCATGGCCAATATCCAGAACGTGCCAATAAATCCAATGTTGACAAAGTTAATACTCATCGATGGTTACGTGCATCTGGATTAAAGTCCGAAACTGAAGGCTTTATTCTTGCAGCACAAGACCAAAGTCTTTTCACTAGAAACTTTCAGGCAAATATTATGCATAATAATATGGATCCAAAATGCAGGTTTTGTGATAAACACCAAGAAACAATAGACCACCTAATCCCAGGCTGTTCTGTGCTTGCCCCAAATGAATATAAAAATCGCCACGATAGAGTTGGGCAATATTTACATTGGACAATGTGCAAACATTACGGAAAATCTGTAAACAAACACTGATATGAACATCACCCAGCACCGGTTACAGAAATAGAAGATGTAACCATTCTATGGGATTACACCATCTACACAGACAGAAAAATTGAAGCAAACAGGCCAGACATTATTGTTAAAACCAGAAGGAGAAAACTTGTCTATTAATTGATATGGATTGTCCAGCGGATTGTAACATAGCAATCAAGGAATGCTTAAGAGATATACAAAAAATTGTCTTATTAAGTACAGCCCACACACTAAGGAAAACTTTATCTATGTAATGCTAGGGATGATAGGGAAGATAGAAAAACATGAAATGGAGCCATAACAACACGCCACGACCTGCCTTAGGTCTCCCCGCAGACTTGGTTGGTAGTGAGACCAAAGCAGAAACCGAAATATGATGAAAAATGACATAATAATAATAGTAATAAAGTCTTTTCACTTAGAATTTTCAGGCAAATATTACACATAATAATGTGGATCCAAAATGCAGGTTCTGTGATAAATTGAAACAAATATGCCGGACATTATTATTAAAAACCAGAAAGAAAAAACTTGCTTATTAATTGATATGGCTTGTCCAGCGGATTGTAACATAGCAATCAAGGAATTCGAAAACTATCAAAATATAAAGACCTGAAATTGAAATAGAAAAAATGTAGAAATTGAAAACATGTATCATAGCAGTGATAGTAGGTGCACTTGGAATGATAAAAATGGAACAAAAAACACATTGACAGATTCCCTAGAAACCCAATCTTCAGAGATATATAAAGAATGTCTTGTTAAGAATAGCCCACACACTAAGGAGAACTTTGTCTATGTAACGATAGGGATGTTAGAGAGATATGAAAAACATGAAGTGGAAACATAGCAACACACCACGACCTGCCTTAGGTTTTGCTGCAGACTTGGTTGGTCGTGTGACCATAGCAGAAATCGATTGATGATGATAATAATAATAATAATAATAATAATAATAATAATAATAATAATAATAATAATAATAAACTGTTGACGTCTATTCTAACAAAACAGATATATTTCTTCTTGGAAAAAAAAACGGCATACTACCGCTTGAACAAAAAGTGTGTAAATTTGGTTCTTCTGGATGTAAAGAGCAATTACTAAGTAATAAGATAATCTCGTAAAACGGCTTCAATGCGATGAAAAATCTCAGTATTGTCTAGATAGATTATCGTAAGGCATTCCGTATTCCTGGAACTTAAAGTCCTTAAATATATACAAAATATCACCCGTGGTCATCAATTTTATCCAACAGTATATATAGATAAGGAAAACTACATTTTATCACAATTATATAAATCGAATCTATAAGTCTGGTAAAATAAACATCAACAAAGGAATATTTCAAGGTGACACTTTATCTTCCTGACTATTTTGTATATCTCTAATAGCATTAACCAGCCAATTTATCAGAACGGAATATAAGATATCTCAAAAGAAAATAATCCATTTATTTTCTATGGATGACTTAAAGTTTTATGCTAGGAATGATATTTTCCCGGAAGGTCTCCTTATGAAAGGAAAATGATTCAGTGACGACACTAGATTGGTATTCTGTTCGGATAAATGTACTACAACTACTCTTCTCTATTATCTTAAACCCTGAGGTGACAACCAAATATTTAGAGCAAGAAGATGCTTATTAGTACCTCGGTGTAAATGAGGTGAAGGAATCACCATATAAAATGAAAGATATCGAGCGAAAATACAAAAGAAGAGTGTGACTGATATTAAGAACTGAACTGAATTCTCAGAACATAATTATGGCTATTAATAGCCTTGCCATCCCAGGGGTTCAATATAGTTTCTGGAACTGGACTCAAAATAACACCAAACGAATGGATTCTAAGATTAGAAAGCTTCTTTCCAAGCATGTATCATTCGAAGGCTGATTCATACCGCCTATCAGTCATTTAAGGGCCATAGGTGATACACGTTTGGGAGATCATGTTTCGATAAAGACATAACTGACTGGACAGAAGATTATCCTGTAGTAGGTTGCCATTACTTTCTGCGGTAGACTGATTGCCATCCAAGGCTATAGAACCGAATCTGTCCTGTTATTTAGCCCATAATTGGAGGAAAGAGACGGATTAATACCTTTCCCAAGAGTATTTGTGAGTAAGCGAATTCAAGGAATTCAAATGGAATTCGAACTTGCCTTTCCGGTTTCTTGTTCGAAGCCGATAACCACTGCACCACAACGCACATCCTCTTACCGCCTATACATACACATTAACGAAAGTGGAAGAGATCTTATTTAGCTAGAATTGTCATACAAGACTACGATTGGATACGAACATACATTGACACAACAAAAGACTGGGCAATACGATTAGTCTAACGACACAAGCATAGAAAGAAAAACAATTAATCATGAAAGAGGGCTGTAAATACAAACGAAATTTAAATTTAGTAGATCCTGTAGAAAACAAAAAGCAGAACAAAATTGTTTTTATACATACAGCTAAGACACTAATAAGAATTTTGCCCATGTAACGCTAGCGTTATGAGCGATAGAAAAGCATGAAATGTAGAAGAACAACGCACCACTTAAATCTTTGGGCACATTTGGTAGGTAGTGTGACCATAGTAGAAATCGAAATATGACAATAATAATAATAATAATAATATTAATAATAATAATAATATTGAGATGTGCGTTGTGGTACAGTGGATATCGGCTCGGAACGAGAAATCGGGGAGCCGAGTTCGAATTCCAGTTAAATTCATTGCATTCACTTACACGCAAATAACCTTGGGAAAGGTATTAATCGGTCACTTCCCTCTAGTTAGAAGTTAAATAACAGGACAGATTGGGTTCTATAGCCTAGGCTGGCAACCAGTCTACCGCAGAAAGTAATGGCAACCTACTGCGGGATAATCATCTGCCCAGTCAGTCATATCACTTTCGAGACATGATTGCCCAAGCGTGTATCACGTATGGCACTTAACTGACTGATTGAGATCCAAAGATGCATTGGCATGGCGAAGGACGCGTTTCAAAATCTAACTAGAGTAGAGACAGGAAAATCTAATTGGAAACCAAGAAAAGTTTGTTGGGTTGCTATGTCATATCTGTCCTTCTATATGGAAGTGAATGTTAGACGATCTCATCGAGGATAAAGAAAAGGCTTGAGTCAACAGAAATTTGTTTTTACAGAAGGATGCTGAGAATACCATGGACTGATCATGTAGAAAAACGACGGAGAGAATGCAAATAAGAAGAAAACTCTTACTTAACATCAGAAAGAGACAGATGAGGTTCCTGGAACACGTAATGAGGAAGGAAGGCCCGGAGAATTTAATACTCATAGGATGAATGGAAGGAAAGAGAGATAGGCAGCGTGAGACATACTTGACAGACCAGAGGAAATGGATTGGTGGAACGGGTTTTGAGAGAGATATTAAGAAGAAAGATATTGCGAGCGACAAGGGATAGGGACAAGTCGCAGTCCATGATCGCCTACGTCTTGAAAGGACACGGCTCATGAAGAAGAATTGGGTAGAAAAAATTCAACGGATGTTGATAACCAACATTGCTTATTATTTTCTATCTCTTCTTTTCTGACTGTTTCTCGATTTTCCTATATTTCTCTCTCTCTCTCTCTCTTACTCTCTCTCTCTCTTTCTCTCTCTTACTCTCTCCCTTTATCTCTCTCTTACTCTCTCTCTCTTTCTCTCTCTCTTACTCTCTCTCTCTTTCTCTCTCTCTTACTCTCTCTCTCTCTTTCTCTCTCTTTTAGTCTTTCTCTCAATCTTCGTTGCTCGTCCATATCTTCATCTAAATGATCGACAATCATGAGTGAATTACATATATAAAGAATGCGCACTACGACATACACCCTTTTGTCTTTTATTTACCTATGCTTTTTCCAGAAGTTATTCTAATCTATAGTAATTTTCATGCATTTTCAGTCTTCATGTACCAATCAGACTTTCTCTCTTTATATCCAACTAGCAATGCTTTTTTTTCGTATCCGTTATATTTACTTGACATGTCATTTAGTTTTCTTGTCATTTTATCTCTTTGTTTTGTCAACAGGCCCCAGAATGTAACAAATAAAGAGGAGTATGACGGCTCCAAGAAAGGCTACCTACACGGTGGATTAACTCTCACATCAGACCTCAAGTGGAATGACTATATAGAATCCATAGCTAAATCCGCTGCTAAGAAAGTCGGTTCTCTGTGTAGGGCCAGGAAGTTTTTCCCGTCCGAAATAATCCTGCACATATACAAATCTACCATCCGCCCGTGCATTGTATAATGCTGCCATATCTGGTCGGCCGCTCCTGCTATCCACCTCGGTGTCCTCGACCAAATCCAACGGACAATATGTCATGTGATCGATACCGACTAGGCAGCCAGGATACAGTCACTTTCTCCCCGACGCAGTGTGGCTTTCCTGTGTCTCTTCTACAAATACTTTCACGACTTCTGCAATGATGAACTTAATTGACTGGTGCTCCCTATATATGAATTTCTTCAAGCAACTACGTCCCACCTTTTTACTGTGAAACCGATAAATTGTAAACGCAAATTCTACTCCTGCAGCTTCTTTTCTCGCATTTCCCGCCTGTGGAATTCCCCTCCGCATACTTGCTTTTCCGACAGCTATAATCTCCAAGAATTTAAATATAAAGTCAATAGTCATCTCCTATCTCACTAACTTACATCTCTCTCATGCTTTTTTCTCTGTCCACACCACTCTCATCAGTATTCTCTTTCTTCTCATACTCTCTTCCTGACACAACCCGTAACCTGTCACTCTTTCTCATAACATTCCTCCTATATAACCACCTGCACAACAGTGGCAGTAAAATGCCTTGCTTGGGGGCCCACAATTAAAAAAAATTGTTAACAATGTTGAACTCAATTTTCTCTCTATTTAAAATCCTATCGTAAAGCGGGGCGTTGCTTACCATTTCGTCTCTTATGTAAACCGGGTCAACGTCTTCACTTTTTTGGCTCTAGTGCAAAGCATCACTATTTCTACCTTTATAAATCTATTGATCTGTGCCTACCTCTTTGACTCCTTTGTGAACTGGATCTGTGACTACGTCATTGGTTTCAGTGTAAAACTATATCAACTATTTATGTCCCAGTGCAAAACGATCCTGTGTCTAGCTTATTGACTCTGTTGTAAACGAGTATTTTCTCTAACTTTTACATGAGTGTAAAACGAATCTATGTCTACTTTTTTTATTCTATATAAACCATTTTGACGGAAGGTTAAACTAGGCCTGTGATTAGCAAAGTGAGCATAAGTCTGCCTTTTCGATTCTAATATAAAGCGAAACAATGTCTATATTTTAGACCCCAGTGTAAAGAGAATCTGTGTTTATCATTTTGGTGTCTGTGTAAACCGGAGCTTTACTATTTAATTTTTCACCACAGAGGAAACCGGACTTGTATCTACTTTTTGTGTTCGACTCTAAAATAGACATGTCTCTACCTTCTTGATTTCAATATAAACCGGATATTTGTCTAACTATTTTGACGGAACAGTGCCTACTTTTTTGCTTCTAGAGTAAAACGAACTCATGTGTACCTTTTAGACAACAATTTTAACCGTACCTTGCCTAACTTTTTGTCTCTTATCTAAAATGAGTCTACGTCAAACTTTTTAATTCTAGTTTAAATCCGACATGTATTACCTTATCCATTAAATAATCGTCATTTTTCTTATAGTTAATTACAGTAAATGTAGTCAAAACAATCAGTAAAATACCATAGGTATGAATTAATTATTGGTAGGTAATTACAGTAAATTCAGTCAAGGATATCAGTAAAATACAATAAATATAAATTAGTTATTATAGGTAATTGAATGTGCGTTATATGCGCTAGGTATCGGCTCGAAATGAGAAATTGGGCAGCCGAGTTCAAATTCAATTTGAATTCTTTGCATTCACTTACGCTAAAATACCTTTGGGTAAAGTATTAATCCGTCTCTTCCCTCCAATTATGGGCTAAATAACAGAACAGATTGGGTCCTATTGCCTTGGCTGGCAACAAGGCTATTGCAGAAAGTAATGGCAACCTACTGCGGGAAAGTCTCCTTCCCTGTTAGTCATGTCTCTTTCGAGTGAATCACGTATGGCACCTAAATGATTATAGACAATTACAGTTAATTTCGACATGGCAACCAGTAAAGTACAATATATATGAATTAATTAATATAGATAATTACAGTAATTGCAGACAAGAAAATCGGTAAAATAAAATAAATATGAATTAATTATTATTAGGTAATTACAGTAAATTAATTCAAAGTACAAGAAATATAAATTAATTATTATAGGTAATTACAGTGAAATTAGACAAAGTAATCAGTAAAGTAAATAAATCCGAATTAATTATTAGAGATAATTGCTCTGTATGCAGAGAAAACAAAATATTTAAATGATTATTGCCATTAGTATACAACAGACATGGAAGGGAAACTTCAAAACCTCTGACAGAAGGTAGCTAAAGAGATTGGCAAAAAAGGACTACAAAAAAAGCAAGAAATCCGAATGCATGGTCATCTGCAAAAAGTGCAGCCTAAAATGCCAAATATGGGAGACTAAAATCAAGCAGATAAAAAATGAAATACCTAGGAAGTGTTTTAACAGAAGACGGAATGTGTGACCCAGAGATCCGAAGGCGAATTGGCATGGCGAAGAACGCATTCCAGAAGCTGAGTAAAGTATTAAGACACAGGAAACTTTCACGAGAAACAATGAAGAGAGTACTGAAATGCTATGAAATGGCAGTGAAGGCTAGACAATATCATGAAAGAGGAAGGAAAAACTTGAAGCAACTCAAATGTGGTCTTACAGAAGGATGCTGATAATTAGATGGCTACAAGGATCACCAAGCAAAAAAAGAAAAGCCAATGGCTACAGGGATCATCAAGCATAGGAAGAAGAATTGATGGCTGAAGGGATCATCGAGCATATAAAAAAATGCCGATGGCTACAGAGACCATTTTTTATTCATATGCTTCATGGTCCCCATGAAGCATATGAATAAAAAATCGATGGCGACAGAGACCATCAAGCATATGAAGAAAAATCGATGGCGACAGAGATCATCAAGCATATGAAGAAAAGTCGATGGCTACAGGGACCATGAAGCATATGAAAAAAATCGATGGTGACAGAGACCATCAAGCATATGAAGAAAAATCGATGGCGACAGAGATCATCAAGCATATGAAGAAAAGTCGATGGCTACAGGGACCATGAAGCATATGAATAAAAAATCGATGGCGACAGAGACCATCAAGCATATGAAGAAAAATCGATGGCGACAGAGACCATCAAGCATATGAAGAAAAATCGATGGCCACAGGGATCATCAAGCATATGAAGAAAAGTCGATGGCTACAGGGACCATGAAGCATATGAAAAAAATCGATGGCGACAGGGATCATCAAGCATATGAAGAAAAGTCGATGGATACAGGGACCATGAAGCATATGAATAAAAAATCGATGGCGACAGAGACCATCAAGCATATGAAAAAAAATCGATGGCGACAGGGATCATCAAGCATATGAAGAAAAATCGATGGCTACAGGGACCATGAAGCATATGAAAAAAAAATCGATGGCGACAGGGATCATCAAGCATATGAAGAAAAGTCGATGGCTACAGGGACCATGAAGCATATGAAGAAAAATCGATGGCGACAGGGAGCATCAAGCATATGAAGAAAAGTCGATGGCTACAGGGACCATGAAGCATAGGAACAAGATTAGATGGCTACAGGAAAAATCAAGCATAAGAACAAGTGTTTATGACTACAAGGATAAACAAGCATAGGAAGAAGAGTCAATGCTTACAGAGATCATCCAACATAGAAAGAGAAGTCAATGTCTAGAGGGATCATCAAGCATAGGAAGACGTGTCAATGGCTAACGGGATAATCAAGTATATTAAGAAGGGTTGATGGCTAAACGGGCCATTAAGCATATGATAAAGAATCGATGTCTAACGGGACCATGAAGCATATTAAGAAGAGTTAGAGGCTAACAAGATTTGATGATCCTATTAGCCCCCACGTCCGTGAAGAAGAATCAATATCTAAGGGGTTCATCAGGCATAGAAAGTAGAGTTGATACCTAACAGTATCATTAATCATATGAAAAATAAGCGATGGCTAACGGGATCAGCAAGTATATGAAGAAAAGTTGATGACTAACAGGATCATCAAGCATATTAAGAAAAGTTGATGGCTAACAAGATCATCAAGCCTATGAAAAAGAGTCGTTGTTTAATAGGATCGTCAAACATATTAAGAGTTGATGGCTGACAGTATCATAAATCATATGAATGACATCGATGGATTACGGGATCATCGTGCATATTATGAAAAAATGATGACTAACAGTATCATTAAGCATATGAAGAAGTATCCATGTCTAACGGGACCATCAAGCATATGAAGAAGAGTCAATAGCTAACGGGTCATCAAGCATATTAAGAAGAGTTGATGGCTATCGGAATCATTAAACATATGAAGAAGAGTCGAAGTCTATCGGGATCATAAAGCATATGAGGAAGAGTCGATGACGAACAGGATCATCACGTATATGAAGAGGAATCGGCGTATAACTTGATCATCAGGCATATAAAGAACTGATGGCAAACGGGGTCATCGAGCAATTTAGGAAGGGTTGATGGATAAAAGGATCAACAAGCATATGAAGAAGAGTTGATGTCTAATAGGATCATCACGCATATTAAGAAGAGTGGATGGCTGAAAGAATCATCAGTCATATAGAAAATGAACTACAGAAAACGGAAACATCAAGCATATTGATAAATACTGATGTCTAAAGAAATATGAAGAAATGTTAATGGTTAAAAGGATCATCGACTATAATAAGAAGAACTGATGTCTATCGGGATCAGTAAGTATATTAAGAAATGTTGATGACTAACAGTATCATCAAGCATTTGAAAAGCAATCGATGGCTAAAGGGATTATCGAGCATATGAAGAAGGGCCGATGTTTAAATGGATCATCAATCATATGAAAAATAAGCGATGTCTAACGGGATCATCAAGCATATCTAAAAGAAGAGAAAGCTAACGGTATCAACAACCATATTAAAAAGAGTTGATGGCTAAGAAGATCATCAAACATATGAAGAAATGTCGATGTCTAACAGTATCATCAATCATATGAAAAAGAAACAATGTCTAACAGAATCATGAAGTAGATTAAGAAGATTTGATGGTTAACAGGATCATAAAGTATATGAAAAAGAGTTGATGTCTAACAGGATCACTAATCATATGAAGAAGAATCGATGTTTAACGGAATCATCAAGCATGTGAAGAAGTTTGTGGCTAACAGGAGCACAAATCATATGAAGAAGAATCGATATATAACCGGATCAACAATCATGTGAAGAAGAGTTGGTGGCTAACAGGTTCATCAATCATATGAAAAAGAATCGATGGCTAACGGGATCAAAAATTATATTAAGGTGGGTTCATGGCTAACAGGATTATCAAGCATATAAGAAGACTCAATGTTATAGGGAACCATCAAGCTTATTAAGAAGATTTGACGGCTAACAGGATCATCACTCACACATAAAACAATTGATGGCTAACGGGATCATCAAACATATGAATAAGAGTTGATAGCTAACAGGATCATAAATCATATGAAAAAGAATAGAGAGCTAACGGGATCAAAAAGCATACTAAAAAGGGTTGACGACTAACAAGATCTCAATCACATGAAAAAGAATCTATGGTTAAAAAAGATCGCCAAGCATATTAAGAAGAGTCAATGGCTAACAGGATCATAAATCATATAAACAAAACCGATGGATACTAGGATAGTCACGCATTTTAATAAGAATTGATGGTTAATAGGATCATCAAACATATGAAAAAGTATTCATGTATAACGGGACCATCAAGCATATGAAGAAGAGTTGATAGCTAAAAGGAACTTCAAGGATATGAAGAAGATTTGATAGCTAACAGGATCGTCAATTATATGAAAAACAATAGATAGCTAATGGGATCATGAAGCATATAAGAAGAGTTGATGGCTAACATGATCATCAATTAAATTAAAAAAATGGATGGCTAAAACGGATCATCAAATATATTAAAAAGAATTATTGGCTAACGGAATCATTAAGCATATGAAGAAGAGTCGATGTCTAACGGGATCTTAAAGCATATGAGGAAGAGTCGATGTCTAACGGGATCTTAAAGCATATGACAAAGAGTTGATGGCGAACAGGATCCAAAATCATATGAAAAAAAATCGATGGTTAAGAGGGTCATCGAGCACTTTAGGATTAGTTGATGGATATCAGGATCATCAAGCATATGAAGAAGAGTCAATGTCTAATGGGATCATCACGTATATTAAGAAGAATGGATGGCTTAGAAATGATCAATCATATAAAAATGAACAATAAATAACGGGATCATTAAGTATATTGTGAAGTAACGATGTCTAAAGGGGTCTATGTTTAACGGGATCATCAAGCATATGAAGGAATGCTGACCGCTTAAAGATTCATCAAGTATATGAAAAATAATCGATGTCTAACGGGATCATCAAGTATATGAAGAAGGGTTGATGGCTAACAGGATCACCAGTCATATGAAGAAAAATCGATGGTTAACGGGATCGTAAAGTATAAGTTGATGGCTAAAAAGATAATCAAGCTTATGAAGAAAACTCGATGTTTTATGGCATTATCAAGCTTATTAAGAAGAGTTGATGGCTAACAGGATCATCAATCATCCATAAAATAATTGATTTCTAACATGATCATTAAGCACATGAGGAAGAATCCAAATCTACCGGGATCATCAAGTATATGAAGAAAAGGTGATAGCTAACAGGATCATCAATTATATGAGAAAGAAAAAATAGCTAACGGGATTAAAAAGCATTTTAAGAAGAGCAGGCTAACAGGATCATAAATCATCCATAAAATAATCGATGGCTAACATTATCATCAAGCACATGAAGATGAATCCAAATCTAACGGGATCATCCAGTATATGAAGAAAAGTATTTGAAGAAAGGTGATGGCTAATTGGATTATCACTGATTTGAAACAGAAAAGATAGCTAGCGGGATCAAAGAGCATATTAAGAAGAGTTGATGGCTAACAAGAAAAAAAAGAATCGATGTGAAAAGAGATCGCCGAGCATATTAAGTAGCGTTGATTGCTAACAGGATCATCAAGCATATGGAGAAAATCGGTGTATAACCATATTATCATGTATACGAAGATGGGTTGAGGGTTAACGGGATTATCAATCATATGAAGAAGAACCGACGGCTAACGGGATCATGGAGAATATTCAGAAGATTTAAGGGTAACAGGATCACCATGCATATAAAAATTAATCGATGTCTAATGGGATCATTAAGCATAATAAGAAAGGTTTATTGCTAACAGGATCATCAAACATATAGAGAAGAATCCGTTTATAACAAGAACATCAAGCATATGAAGAAGAGTTGAAGACTAACAGGATCATTAAACATACGAAAAAGAGTCGACGGCTAACATGATCATCAATCATATTAAGAAGATTTAATAGTTAACAGAATCATCACGATAATAAATAAAAGAGTCGATGTCTAAAGGGATCATCAAGCATGTAAATATGAATAGATGGCTAACAGGATTATCAATCCTATGAAGTAGAATCGATGGCTAACGGGGTCATAGAGCATATACAGAAAATTTGAGAGTAACATGATCATCAAGTATATAAAAATCATTGGCTAAATGGATTATCAAGCATATTAAGAAGTGTTTATGGCTAACAGGATCATCAAACATATGAAGAAGAGTCGATGTCTAACGGGATCATCAAGCAAATGAATAAGAGTTGACGGCTAGCAGCATCATCAACCATACGAAAAAGAATCGGTATATAAAACATCATCAAGCATGTGAAGAAGAATTGATGGTTAATGAGATCATCAAGCATATGAAGAGAATTAGATAGCTAACAGAATCATCAATCATATCAGAAAGAATAGATGGCTAACGAAATCATCAATTATATGAAGAAGAGTAGGTAGCTAACAGAATTATCAATAATATGAAAAATAATCGATGGTTAAAGGGATAATCAAGCATATTAAGAAAAGTTGATGGCTAACAGGCTCATCAATTTTATGAAGAAGATTTGATGGCTACCAGAAACATCAATCATATAAAAAAGATTCGATAGCAAACGGGATCAAAAATCATATTAAGATGATGTGATGGGTAGCAGGATCATCTATCACATGAAGAAGAATCGATGTCTAAAAGAGATAGCCAAGCATATTAAGAAAACTTGATGGCTAACAGGATCATCAAGCATAGAAAGAAGAATCGGTGTATAACGGGATCATCAAGCATATGAAGAAAAGCTGATGTCTAAAGGTATCATCAAGCATATAAATAAGAATTAATGGCTAACGGGATTATCAATCATATGAAAAAGAATCGATGGCCAACGGGGTCATGAAGCATATTCAGAAGGATTGCATGTAACAGGATTATCAATCATATAAAAAATAAGCGATGTCTAACGGGATCATCAAGCATATTAGGAAGTGTTGATGACTAACAGTATCATCAAGCATTTGAAAAGCAATTGATGGCTAAAGGGATTATCGAGCATATGAAGAAGGGCCGATGTTTAAAGGGATCATCAATCATATGAAAAATAAGCGATGTCTAACGGGATCATCAAGCATATTAAGAAACGTTGATGACTAACAGTATCATCAAGCATTTGAAAAGCAATTGATGGCTAAAGGGATTATCGAGCATATGAAGAAGGGCCGATGTTTAAAGGGATCATCAATCATATGAAAAATAAGCGATGTCTAACGGGATCATCAAGCATATTAAGAAACGTTGATGACTAACAGTATCATCAAGCATTTGAAAAGCAATCGATGGCTAAAGGGATTATCGAGCATATGAAGAAGGGCCGATGTTTAAAGGGATCATCAATCATATGAAAAATAAGCGATGTCTAACGGGATCATCAAGCATATTAAGAAACGTTGATGACTAACAGTATCATCAAGCATTTGAAAAGCAATCGATGGCTAAAGGGATTATCGAGCATATGAAGAAGGGCCGATGTTTAAAGGGATCATCAATCATATGAAAAATAAGCGATGTCTAACGGGATCATCAAGCATATTAAGAAACGTTGATGACTAACAGTATCATCAAGCATTTGAAAAGCAATTGATGGCTAAAGGGATTATCGAGCATATGAAGAAGGGCCGATGTTTAAAGGGATCATCAATCATATGAAAAATAAGCGATGTCTAACGGGATCATCAAGCATATTAAGAAACGTTGATGACTAACAGTATCATCAAGCATTTGAAAAGCAATCGATGGCTAAAGGGATTATCGAGCATATGAAGAAGGGCCGATGTGTAAAGGAATCATCAAGAATATGAAAAAAATCTATGGATAAGGGGATCATCTATTATATTAACAACTGTTGATGACTAATATGAACATAAACCGATGTCTATTAAAAATAGTTGAGGGCTAACAGGATCATCAAGAATATGAAGAAGAATCGGTGTCTAATGAGATCATTGATGCCTTAAAAAATAACAAATTATATGAAAATAAATCGATGGCTCAGGAGACGATCAAGGATATTCAGAAATGTTAATGATTAACAGGAATATCAAGCATATGAATAATAATTGATGACTAACGGAATCATTAAGCATATTAATATGAATTGATGGCAAACAGGATCATCAATCATATAAAAAAGAATGGATATCTGAAGTGTTCATAAAACATATCAAGAAGAGTTGATGGCTAACATTATCATAAAGCATTTGAAAAAGAATCTATGGCTAACAGGTTCATCATTCATATCAAATAGAAACGACGGCAAAGGGCTTCATCAAGTATACAAAGTAGAATAGTTTGATAACGGGATAATCAAGCATATTACAAAAAAGTTGAAGGCTAACAGGGTCATTTAGCATATGGAGAAATATCGATGTCTAACGGGATCAAAAGAATATGAAGAAGAGTTAATGTTTAACGGGATTATCAATCATATGAAGAAGAATCGATATCTAACAGGATCATCAAGCATATAAAAATGTCGATGTCTAAAGAGATTATCATGCTTATGAAAAAAAGTAAATGTTTGACGGGATCATCAATCATATTAAGAAGAGTTGATGGCTAACAGGATCATCAAGCATATGAAAAATATTCGATGGATAACGGGATTATCAATCATATAAAGAAGGTTGTATACTAGCAGGATTATCAAGCATATGAAAAAGAATCGATGTCTAACTGAAATTATCAACCATATGATAAAAATCGATCGCTAAAGGGATGATCAAGAGTATTAAGAAGAGATGAGGGCTAACAGTATCATCAAGCAGAATTTATACCTAACGGGATTATCAATCATATGAAGAAGAAGAATTGATGGCTAACAGGATCATCAATCATATGAAGAAGAATCGATTTCTAAAGGATCATCAATCAATTGAAGTAGATAACATGGCTAACAGGATCATCAATCATACGAGGAAGAGTTGATGTCGGACAAAATCATCAGGCATATAACAAATAATCGATGTCCAACGGGATTTAAAGCATATTAAGAAAAGTTGATGGCTAACAGGATAATCAAACATATAAAAAATAATTGATGGTTAAAGGGATCATCAAAAATTTTAAGAAGAGATGATGGCAAATTATCATCAATCATATAAAAAAGAATCGATATCTAACGACATCATCAAGCATATGAAGAAGAGTAGATGACTAACAGGATCATCAATCATATGAAAAAGAATTGATGGCTAACGGGATCATCAAGCATATTAAGAAGAGTTGATAGCTAACAAGAACAGCAATCATATGAAGAAGAATCGACGTATAAGGGGATCTTCAAGCATATATAGAAGACTCGATAGCTAACAAGATTATCAATCATATCAAAGAAGAGATGGCAAACGGGAAAATCAAGCATATGAAGAAGTGTTGGCGGCTAACAGAATCATCAATCATATAAAAAATATCGATGGCTTACGGGATCATCATGCATATTAAGAACAGTTAATGGCTAACAGATTCATCAAATATATGAAGATGTGTCGATGACAAATGAGATATTCAAGCATATTAAGAAGATTTGAAGGCTATCAGGATAATCAATCATATGAAAAGGAATCTATAGCTAACAAGATCAAGAATCATATTAAGATGAATTGATGGCTAACAAGATCACATAGAGAAGAATGGATGGATAAAATGATCGCCAAGCATATTAAGAAGAGTTGATGTCTAACAGGATCATCAAGCATATGAAGAAGATCTGAGAGCTAACAGGATCAAGAATGATATAAAAAGAATCGATGGTTGACTTGATAATCAATCATATTAAGAAAAGTTGATGGCTAACAGGATCATCAAGCAAATGAAGAAAACTAAATGTCTAAAGGGATCATCAGGCATATAAAAGAATTGATGGGATTATAAACCATATGATAAAGAACCGATTGCTAACGGGATCATGAATCATATTCAGAAGATTTGAGATTCAGAAGATTTCAGAATCATCAATCATATAAAAATAGGTGATGGCTAAGGGGATCATCAAGCATATTAAAATGAGCTGATGACTAACAAGATCATCAAGTATGTGAAGAACAATCGATGGCTAAACAGATTAAAGCAGCAGGAATCAAAGTGATCATGAAACGTATGAAGAAAACACGATGTCTAACGGCATCATCAAGCATATTAAACATAGTTGTGGGTAAGAAAATCATCAAGAAAATGAAGAAGAGTTGATGCCTCAAAATATCATCGATTATATAAAAAAAGAATCAATGGCTGACGAGACCATCAAGGATATTAAGAAGTGTTGATAAAAAGCAGAATCACCAAGCGTATGAAAAGTAATCGATGGCTGAAGGGATCATCAAGTATATTAAGATGAGTTCATAAATAACAGGATCATCAATCATATCAAAATGAATCGATGGCTAAATGGGTCATTATACATATGAAGAAGAGTTGATGGCTAACATGATAATCAAACATATGAAGGAGAATCGATGTTTAAAGGGATCACCAAGCATATGGAAAAGAGTCGATATCTAACGGGATCATCAGACATATGAAGAAAAGTTGATTGCTAACAAGATTATCAATCTTGTGAAAACATTCGATGGCTAAAGGGATCATCAAGCATTTCAAGAAAAGTTGATCGCTAGCAGAATCATCAAGTATTTGAAGAGGATTCGATGGCTAACGGGATCACCAATCATATCAAGAGAATCGATGGATAATGGGATCATCAATCATATAAAAAAGAATCAAGTGTTAACGGCATCATATATCATGCAAAGAAGAATCGATGTCTATCGGAATCATCAAGATATGAAAAAGTGTTGACGGCTGACAGAATTATCAATGATATGAAATGGCCTGGATGGCTAACGGGAACATCAAGCATATATGAAGCGTTGATGGCTAACAGGATCATCAAGCATATGAAGAAGAATTGATGACTAACGGGATCATCACGCATATGAAGAAGGTTGATGTCTATCATATGAAACTGACATCATATGAGATGATGTCAATCATATAAAAAATAATCAAAATCTAACAGGATCAATCATATGATATGACATCGATGGCTACTGGGATTATCAATCATATTAAGATGTGTTGATGGCTTACGCATCACCAAACATATGAAGAAGGGTCGATGTCTAACGGGATCATCAAGCATCTTAAGAAGGATTGATGTCTAACAGGAGCATCAATCATCTGAAAAATAATCGATGACTGATCGTATAAAAATAATCAAAATCTAACGGGATCATCAAACATATAAAGAATAGTTGATGACTAACAGGATAATCAAGCATCTTAAGAAACCTTGATGGCTAAGGGGATCATCCTTACTATAAATAGGAATCGATGGCTAACGGGATTATAATGCATATGAAGAACATTTGATGCCTATCAGGATCAGCCAACACATAAAAAGCAGTCTATGTCTAACCGGATCATCAAGTATATTAAAAAAATTGATGGCTAACAGGATCATCAATCATATGAAAAAAGAATCGATGGCTAACGGGATCATTAAACATGATAAGATAATTTGATGATTAGCAGCAGCATCAATCATATGAAACATTATCAATGCTAACGGGATTATCAGTAAAATAAAAAGAGTTAAGGGCTAACAGTAACATTAAGCATATGAAAAAGAATCGATGGCTAACGGGATCATTAAACATGATAAGATAATTTGATGATTAGCAGGATCATCAATCATATGAAACATTATCAATGCTAACGGGATTATCAGTAAAATAAAAAGAGTTAAGGGCTAACAGTAACATTAAGCATATGAAAAAGAATCGATGGCTAACGGGATCATTAAACATGATAAGATAATTTGATGATTAACAGCATCATCAATCATATGAAACATTATCAATGCTAACGGGATTATCAGTAAAATAAAAAGAGTTAAGGGCTAACAGTAACATTAAGCATATGAAAAAGAATCGATGGCTAACGGGATCATTAAACATGATAAGATAATTTGATGATTAACAGCATCATCAATCATATGAAACATTATCAATGCTAACGGGATTATCAGTAAAATAAAAAGAGTTAAGGGCTAACAGTAACATTAAGCATATGAAAAAGAATCGATGGCTAACAGGATCATTAAACATGATAAGATAATTTGATGATTAACAGCATCATCAATCATATGAAACATTATCAATGCTAACGGGATTATCAGTAAAATAAAAAGAGTTAAGGGCTAACAGTAACATTAAGCATATGAAAAAGAATCGATGGCTAACGGGATCATTAAACATGAGAAGATTTGATGATTAAAAGGATCATCAATCATATTTAAAACACTTGATGGCTAACAAGAAGTGTCGATGTCTACCGGCATTATCAAGCATATTAAAAAGAGTTTATGGCTAACAGGATCGTCAAGAATATTATGAAGAGTCGATGGCTAAAAGATTCATCAAACATATGGAAAAAATCGATGTATAACAGTATCATCAAGCTCGTGAAGAACAGTTGATGTCTAGCAGGATCATAAAGCATATGAAAAAATGTTGATGGCTAACAGGATCATCACTCCTATGAAAAGCATTCAATGGCTAACGTGATTATCAAATATATATGAAGAGTTGACGGCTAACAGGATTATCAAGTATATGAAGAAGAGTCTATGTCTAATAAGATCATCAAGATTATTATGAAGGTTCATCAGGTTAGTCAATCATATAAAAAAAAATTGATGTTTAACGGGGTCATCAGGCATATGAAGAATATTTGATAGCTAACAGGACAGTCAAGCATTTGAAGAAATGTTGATGGCTAACAGGATCATCACATCAAAAGAATCGATGGCTAAAGGGATCATACTGCATAAGAAAACTTGAAGGCTGACAGGATCATCTAGCATATAAAAAAGAATTGATGGCTAACGCATTCAACATGTTAAGAAGTGTTGATGGCTGACTGGATCATCAATTATATGAAGAAGAATCTATGTCTAATGGTATCATCAAACATATTAAAAAGTGCTGATGACTCACATTTTCATCAATCATATGAAAAAGTATCGACAGCAAACGGGATCATCAAGCATTTTAAGAAGAGTCGGTGGTTAACAGGATCAATCATATGATATGACATTGATGGCTACTGGGATTATCAATCATATTAAGATGTGTTGATGGCTTACGCATCACCAAACATATGAAGAAGGGTCGATGTCTAACGGGAACATCAAGCATCTTAAGAAAGATTGATGTCTAACAGGAGCATCAATCATCTGAAAAATAATCGATGACTGATCGTATTTTAAAGCATATTAAGAAAAGTTGATGACTAATATTTTCATCAATCATATGAAAGATAACCGTTGCTTAACTATATTCTGAAGCATATGAAGAAGTGTCGATGTATAACGGGATCATGAGGCATATTAAAAATAGTTGATGGCTAAGAGGATCATAAATCATATGAAAAAGAATCGATGGCTAACGCGATAATCAAACATATTAAGACGAAGTGATGATAACAGGTTCACCAAGCATGTGAAGAAAGTCGATGGCAAACAGTATCATCAATTATATGAAGAAGAGCCAATGTCTAATGGGATCACCAAGCATATTAATAATATTCCATAGCTAATATTATCATCAATTATATGAAAAAGATTAGATGGCTAACGGGATCATCAAGTGTGTTAAGAAGATTTGATGGCTAACAGGATCCTCAATCGTATAAAAAATAATCGATGCTACTGGGACCGTCAAGCATATTGAAAAAAGATGATGGCTAACAGCATCTTAAATCATATGAAAATAATCGATGGCTTAGGGGTTCATTTAGCATAAAAAAGTTGATAGTTAACTGGATCATCAAGCATATGAAGTAGTGTCGTTGACTAATGAGATCATCAAGCATATTAAGAAATGTTGATGGCTAACAGGATCATTAATCAAATAAAAAAGAATCAATCACTAACGGGATCATCAAACATATAAGAAGATTTGATGGATAACAAGATCATCAACCATCTGAAGAATCATCTATATCTAACGGGACCATCAAGAATATGAAAAAGAATTGATGGATGGCTACAGGATCATCAATCATATGAAAAAGGATCGATGACAACTGGGAACATCAAGCAAGAGTTGATTTCTAACAGGATAATCAAGAATATTAAGAAGAGTTGATCGCTAACTGGTTCATAAATCCTATGAAAAAATCGATGATTAAGGGGATCAATGCATATGCATATATTTGATACCTATAAGGATCAACAAGCGTATAAAGAAGACTTGATGGCTAAAAGTAGGTACCTTCACTCATTTTTATATACATAAATGTAAATTGAAATTTAAATAATAAATAAGTTATCTTCAAGCTTTAAAATAAGCTTTAATTGAAAGCCAAGGGATTAAATTTACTAATTCCACTAAGCAAAATACCCTGTTGTATTTTAAACCAAAATTATATTGATCGGAATCAAAAACTTTCTAAATTCAGAAACATTTTTTAAATTTCAAAGTTTCCGCCATTTTTCATCGATCCTAAAAAGAAGCCAATTCTCGATTTTAAAAAATCTTACAAAAATAAAATACACCTCACTGACACATTATTTTCTTCAAATTACCGAATTTAAACTTACTTTAAGTTGACTTGAAACAAGAATTACTTGCTTACTGCTTGAAAAATGTTTCAAAAAGCATTCCTAAATTACGGTAGCCTTGTTATCACAGCTGTCAACACCTTATCAGCACCTTAGCAGCAGCCAACAACTGATGATTTAGTATCCGGCTAAAAGTATGGAAGACGAATTCAGTATATAAATCTTATTCATACAAATCGTTTTTTTTATTTTCAACTATGTTAAAATTAAAAATTTAACACAGTTTTCAGCAATTATCAAATATTTGATAGAATTTTAGTTACTTCAGCTTTGTAGGCTTGCGTTTGAAGATGTTTTATGAAAAATAAAAATTAAAATAATATTAAACTTTCTTTTAAAAAAATACAATTTAATAACAGAATGAAAATAACGGAAAAGGTAACTAAATAATTTATGAAATGTTATATATTTATTAATTTTTATTTTTAATATCTATTTTTCATATTATTTTTGGGTTAGTTAGTAAGTTAAGTGCCATACGTGATACACGCTTGGGCGATCATGTCTCGAAAGGGACATGACCGACTGGACAGAAGATTATCCCGCAATAGGTTGCCATTGCTTTCTGCGGTAGACTGGTTGACAGCCAAGGCTATAGAACACAATCTGTCCTGTTATTTAACCCATAACTGGAAGGAAGAGACGGATTAATACCTTTCCCAAGGGTATTTGTGCGTAAGTGAATGCGATGAATTCAGCTGGAATTCGAACTCGGCTTCCCGATTTCTCGTCTCGAGCCGATATCCACTTCACCACGACGACAAAATTAGAAAATTAGGAATTAAAATGTAAAAGTTGCTTTAAATGTTTAAGGAATGACTTGCAAAACAGGCTGTTGAATTTTATAAACGTCTTGAAGAGACTTAAATCAGAATCAAAGTGCGGTTTCTGTCGTTTTCCAAGTAAGGGGAATAATCCAAAACACTTGTAAACTTCTAAAATAAATATAACCCTTATGGAAACTTGTTATGACCCCTTTCGAACATCGTACTTAAATTAACATATTTATTTATGCACAAAAATTTTTTTTAAACATTTTCAAAATATAAGGGAGGAAAAATTTTAATAATTTTTTTATTTTTTGATAGGCAATATAATCATCAATTCTTAACTAAAA
>JBBBDQ010028818.1:197500-210401 GCA_037127315.1 Ascarosepion bandense
TAAATTTCATGCTAAAAAGTAATAGAGTAAGTCACATTAATTTAACTTTAAATTTGTTAATTTTCCAAATTATCATGTCACAGATGTAAATTCTATTTTTGCAAGATTTTTAAATCTGAGAATTGACTTTTGTTTTCAAATGTGTCGATCGCTCAAAAAGTGCCTTACAATTGAATAATTGGGAAAAATATCTAAAAGTTTGGATTCCAATCAATATAATTGAAGAGCATTTTGCTTATTGGAATAGTGAATTTAATCATTTAGCATTTAATTAAAAGTGTAATAAAAGTTTCAAGAAAGCGTTTTTTATCTTAAAAAATTAAATTTAAAAGTTAGCTATCTATCCAGGCATTTATATATATATATATATATATATATATATATATATATATATATATATATATATATATACTCTATATTTGTATTTAGTTAAATTTAAGTATTTATCACTAAATATGTTCGCAGATTCTTGGTTTAACCATAATATATCTAAACTTATTTATAAATAGAAATTTGTCAGTGTGTGTGTGTGTGTGTGTGTGTGTGTGTGTGTGTGTGATGCTATTATAGTTGCATTATCAACGGGCATGTTACGGACAGAGTTTTATAAGTCTCCATGTTTGTTAAAATAAGAACTAATAGAGCTATGGTCAGAGAAATATAACGTGAATCATATTAGACATATTGTATACACAATTTAATTATTTACAAATTTGGATTGATCAGAGACGCAGTTTTTTCAATGATATGTAAATTCGTAAATAATATTGGTTATCTTTAGAGACCTTTCAGGTGGATTATTATTTGTGACAATTAGGTTAGCAGTTTTAAATTTTTTATAATAGATAATAAATTTAATTTTCCTGTTTTTCTCACCTAGAGTTGTGAATTTTCTCATAATGTATTTAATTGAAGGTTCTTTTTTTAAGTTAAAGAAATTCTTTAGGAAATATTAGCTCAGTTCAAAAAGTTGTCCAGAGACACCGTAACATTTCAGTTTCTAAATGTATACCAAACTCAGTCGAAAGTTTTCGACATTTCTAAAGGTGCAGCCTTGACTTCATGATCTGGATTTTTATCTAGAGCTTCATAGACTCTTTCTGCAATTATTGTCATTACATCAGGAGTAACCCGGGGAGCCAAAAGCTATCTTGCTTGTCTAAAAGAGGTCCTGCTATGTGAAATGTTTAACCATTTCAGTCTTGATTAGGGCTTCTAGAAGTTTTCCCAAAAGAGCTAGAAAGATAATAATCTGAGAACTGAGAGATGTCAAATTTTTTAAAGAATTCTTGACATCTTAAACCATTTCAACAATCCTAATTTGCTTAATAAAAAAAAGTGATTTAATGACCACATGCTGTCAAAGAAAAAAATACATACTTAAATTCTTACACACAGATTGATATAGATTTCTCCATATGTTTGCTTCTTTCTTTCTTTCTTTCTTTCTTTCTTTCTTTCTTTCTTTCTTTCTTTCCCCACAATATTACTTTTAACAATCATGAATTAAACCCCTTTTATTTTTGCTCCATATATTGTTAATTTTTTAATTTTAATCATAAATTTTACTTTTTAATTCTTAATTTTTCTTTTCATTTTTCTTTTATTCTATTTTTTAATTTTAAAATTTTAATTTTTTATCTACATTCTTTTATCTTTATTTGAATATTTAAAATTTACCTGTCATGATTTACGCTCCTTTGATTTCTTCTTCTTGCATTTTATTATTTTTAATATTTTCTTAATTTTATTTTAATTTTTTAATTTAAAATTTAAAATTTAAATTTTTACCTACATGTAATCTTAAAATATTTAAATTTGTTATCTTTTTATTAACAAAAGAATTAATTAACTTCATAAGATTTATTTCCCTTGAACATCAAGTAAACTTAAATTCAAATTTATTAAATTGTTAATTTGAAATATGCACCTGATGATTGCATAACGCATGAAACTCCGAGTGACGGAGGATAATATATATATATAAATATATATATATATATATATATATATATATATATATATATATATATATATGTTTCTTTATAAACGACCTACAATGAATATTTTATTAATTTTTGATAGAAGGTTTTTAGTATTCTTACATGTTTCCTATTTGCTTGAAATAAGGAGTGTAAAAAGGTTCCATAATTTTTTTACTTTCCAAGAGCTTTCAGCCTCTTTACAGGCCATTTTAAAAGATGTTTTTCTTTTCCTGGGTTGTTATTATGTCCTCATGTTTGACTTTAATGTTAGTTTTTTTTTTGTGTGTGTGTGTGTTTGTGTTTCTTTTAAGAAAAGATCTTTAAACGTGATGCTCGCGGCTAGGCATCGCGTGAGCGTTTCACTTATTTTTTAATTATCTACTCAGATACGAGTATCTATTAAAAATAACGTTCAAACAAATAATGTAAACATACTTATATATATATATATATATATATATATATATATATATATATAACGAAATGGTTTTACAATAAATTTTTGTTACGAAAATGTGTGTCATTCGGCAGGATTCGAACCAGCAATCCTTATCCATATAGGATATATGGAGATTATTTACGATAAATGTTTGTTAGGAAAATGTGTGCTATTCGGCAGAATTCGAAACTGCGACCCCTATCCAGATAGGATATATGGATAGGAGTCGCAGGTTCGAATCAGCTAAAGTTCGAGACAGCTAAAGTTCCTGGGACATGCAATGAGGAAGGAGAGCATTGAGAACTTGACACTCACAGGCCAGATAGAGGGAAAAGGAGACAGGGGAAAAACAGCGGAGAACATATTTGAAGGGCCTGATCAGGTGGATGACAGATCAAGGATTGTGTGGTGTAACAGGAGAAAACGTGCTAAGAGCCACCAGGGGTAGTGAGATATGGAAAGCCATGATTACCTAAGTCCTGATAGAACAGGGTACATAGAAGAAGAAGAAGAAGAAGAAGAAGAAGAAGAAGAAGAAGAAGAAGAAGAAGAAGAAGAAGAAGAAGAAGAAGAAGACTTAATTTGGATCTGGACAAATAACGAGGAACACGTATATATAAAATATAATTTTTTATACTTCTATTCGGTTACACTTGTGTGGAGCAGGAGGGCAACCGGGGAGAGACACGAACACGAAGAGTCCGTCGAGAGTAGCCAGTCTCTGTCTCTTCACCCAAATGTTCTAGACCTTATATAATCTTAAAATTCTTACATATTTTTACTTTTTCGGGTTCTCGTTTTGTTGACATCAACTACGGTTGGATATATCTGTCAACTACCCCTGTTTTTGTTGATTTATCTATGGCCAAAAGTATCTGTCAACCACATCCCTACCGGCCATCACCTTTTAAGCTGTTTGTCACTTTTTGTTGACCTTACGTGCGTCCGAATGTACCTATCAATTATTCCTGTCGTTCAAGGTAATATACTACAATTTTCATTGTTGCCTGGTAAGTTTTTTAATTTAATATTTGTGCATTTTAAAGAAAATCGTATAAAAGAGGTATTGCTGGACAAATACACAATAATTAAGTTTCACTACCAGGCAACTATATATATATATATATATATATATATATATATATATATATATATATATATATATATTGTGTGTATTTTGGCAGCATTTTTTCATTAGTGCAGGTTTCATTGAATAATATAGACAAGTTTTGTCTATTAATTTTGTGTAGGATATGTTCATACAGTCTGATATACTTGATGGTGATATCGTACTCAAATGCCTGTAAGCAGATCAGGGACCACAACGCCACTATTTTGTCACTGTCTTCGGCCATCCGCCACGGTAGGGATGGACTTATATTTTCAATTTAATTCTCTTTATTGTTAGTAACTTAAATGTTCTATGTTTACTCTGTGTTAATATTTATTCTTTGATAATGGCTTATGTGAGCCGAAAGTTTAGACCCGATAAAAAAAATCAACAATTACTGTGATTTTTTGTTGTCTTTCAACGATATCACCATCAAGTATATCAGACGGTATGAACGGATCCTACACAAAATTAATAGACAAAACTTGTCTATATTATTCAATGACACCTGCATTAATATATATATATATATATATATATATATATATATATATATATATATGTAACGCATTTATTTTTTATCTATCTGTTAAATGGTGTGTAATGTGTCCATCTGTTCTTTCTCTCGGGAAATCTAAGTAAAAGAAAAAAATGAGTTCCCTGACATGGAGTCGAACCTACATTCCTCTTTGCAAGGGTGGGGGAAAAGATAATCGTTTGATCACGCTTGCTTTCCCGTTCTCTCAAATAAAGGAAGGCTATTTTAGCCTTTTATAACGAAACACGATTCTTTTTCTCGGATTATTTTTTCTCCGAGTTGCATACCTGCTTAGTTTCTTCTAACTGGCCATTTTTCTGTCCAGGGACATTTCCGTTGACATAGTATAAATAGAATTTCATCTTTTATTATTAAAAATTAATAGAGCTCTATGGCTATCCGATAGTGGATTCAACATGGCTGCCATTTTTGACGTTACGTGTAAACTAGTTTTGCCAATAAAAGAAATAAAATTGTTTATATCTTTAAATAACAGGCGGCAAATAGACATCGATCATATTCCAATCAAAAACCTAAAATAATAATAATAATAATAATAATAATAATAATAATAATAATAATAATAAACTCGTAAACTTTGTAAATACTTTTTTAGTGAACCCGGCAAATAAAAAAAAATGTAGACATTTGAGTCTGAAAACTTTCATAAGGAATCTTTACTGTCTTTCATGACAGTTCAAAACTCAGGTGCAAAAAAGAAATAAACTCTCATTTTAAGCTGTGAACATTCAAATGTGCTAGTAATTTTCGGTAGCAAAGGTTAAATAGTGATTTGAGGAAGGGCTTCATTTTCACATACAGTAAACACAGTACTTTTCCAGTCACGTTATACAAAAAAAAAAAAAAAACAAGAACTAAAACAAAAACAAAAAAAGCAAAAAAAAAAGTAACAGAATTTTATCCGTCATTAAATATGTTTTGTTTTTTTCTCACTTTATTTTGTAACTTTTAAAACCCGTCATTTCAAAGACGTTTAATTAGTGTCCCTGGGTTGCTAATTTTGCTCTTAAGCTAATGAGAGTGCTAATGAATAGGAACACAGTTATCTTGGGTTCGAACCGGGTGGACATAACTTGAACGAGATTTCAGCACCTTTTCCTTTCAGAGAAAAGTGAGTTGAGGTTACTGTCCTTAAATTTTTCCCCATCTTAAATGCATCATACTTTACAAGATTTAAAATGAAATAAACAGAAACTTTTGAAATGGCAATCGCATCATTATCCAGATGCTAAATTTAGATGACAAAAAAATTAAGAGTTTTGAAGACGAAGAGGAAATGTTAAATGAATCGAGGCAAAAAAAAAAAAAATAACAATCTTAGTTCAGGGATTTGGAGGGATGAGAATTTATTTCAATCAAAATTTTGTGAGAAAACACAAAAATCGGAAAGTTGATTTATAATTTTGGTTAAAATTAAATTGTAGTGCAATCCATGAGAGTAAAAAAATCAAAAAATAAATTATAGATAAATAAACTTTTTAAAATATTGTAAAAATTTAAATAAATTGATTAATTAAAATGAAAATAAGGAAAAAATGAGAAATCAGAAGAATGGTAATAACGCTGTAATATTAGGAACAGAAGAAAAGAGTAAAGAAATAAATAGGAAAGAAAGAGAAAAAGAGAGAGAAAGAAAAAGGAAAAGGAGAAAGAAAGAAGAAAAGGGAGAAGGAAAGAAAGAATTAAAGAAGAAATAAGAAATAAAAAAGAAAGAAAGAAAGAAGAAAGATAGAAAAGAAAATTTTACACCAAAATAAAAGTCGATTATAAAAAGAAATTAAAAGTAATTTACTATACACAAAGAAAGAATGAAAGAAAGTTACGGAGGAAGAAAGAATGAAAGAAAGAATAGAAATTAATACACGAAAGAAAAAAGAGAATTATAAAAAAGTTTAGAGTTGACTATAGAATAAAAACTAATGGACAAAGGACAGTGTAAAAGAAAGAAAGAAAGTATGAAGGGATGAATGAAAGAAAAAAGAAAGAATTATGCACGAAGGAAATCAAGTTTATAAAAAATATAAAAAGTAGTTAACTTTCGATACAGAAGGAAAACTAACGAAGACATTAAAGAAAGAAAGAAAAAAGAAAGAAAGAAAGAGGAAAAGAATGACGTAAAGAAAGAAAGAAGATTACGCACGAATGAAGAAAAAATAAAAATATTAAAAGAAGTTAACTAAATAAAGAAGGAAAATTAACAAACACATGAAAAAGAGAACTAATGAATGAATGAAAGAATGAAATAATGAAAGAAAGAATAGAAAATTACCAACGAAAGCAAAAAAATCGGATTATATAAATAGATCATTACAAGTTAACTATAAAGAACTGACGAAAAAAAGAATGAAAGAAATAAAGGAAGGAAGTAAAAAGAAGGAAAAATAGAAGCAAGCAAAAAAGAAAGAAAACAAGAAAGAAAACAAATTATGTACGACAAAAGCATTATAACAAAGAGATTCAAATGATTTAAGTTAATAAGAAATTAACAAAGAAACAGAAAAATAAAGAAAGGATAAACTGTGCAAGAGACAAATAAGGATTATGTAAAAGAAATTAAAAAGCTTTATTTAGAAAGAAAGAAAGAAAGAAAGAAAGAAATTATTTATTTATTTTTAATTAAAAGAAAGAAAGAAAGACATACGGATAAAAAGTTCTTTCTTTCTAATAAAAAGAAAGAAAGAAACAAAGAAAGAAAGAAAGAAAGAAAGAAAGAAAGAAACAAACAAACAAACAAAGTTATACGGATAAAACGTTCTTTCTTTCTAATTACAAGAAAGAAAGTAAGAAAGAAAGACATACGGATAAAAAGTTCTTTCTTTCTAATAAAAAGAAAGAAAGAAAGAAAGAAACAAACAAACAAACAAACAAACAAACAAAGTTATACGGATAAAACGTTCTTTCTTTCTAATTACAAGAAAGAAAGTAAGAAAGAAAGACATACGGATAAAAATGTTCTTTCTTTATAATGAAGAGGAAGAAAGAAAAACATACGGTTAAAAAAGTTCTTTGGTTGTAATTAAAAGAAAGAAAGAAACAAACAAAGAAACAAACAAACAAACAAAGACATACAGATAAAAAGTTCATTCTTTCTAATTACAAGAAAGAAGGAAAGAAAGAAAGAAAGAAATATTCTTTTTTCATAATTAAATGGAAGAAAGAAAGACATACGGTTAAAAAAGTTCTTTCGTTTTAATTAAAATAAAGAAAGAAAGAAAGAAAGAAATACAATTAAAATATTCTTTCTTTCTAATTAAAAGAAAGAATAAAGAAAGAAAAAAGATATACTGATAAAAAAGTTCTTTCTTTCTAATTAAAAAAAGAAAGAAAGAAAAAAGAAAGAAAGATATACCGACAAAAAATGTATTTTTCTTTCTAATTACAAGAAAGAATGAAAAAAGTAAAACATACGGATAAAAAATTTATTTCTTTCTAATTAAAAGAAAGAAAGAAAGAAAGACATACGGATAAAAAGTTCTTTCTTTCTTTTAATTAGAAAGAAAGAGGGAAATACGGATAAAAAAGTTCTTTCTTCATAATTAAGAGGAAGAAAGACACGGTTAAAAAAGTTTAGTTAAAACACACACACGCACGTAGATATATAAAAAAGCAAAAATGTATATATATAGAAAGAATAATTTGAGAAAAGAATGAAACTGTCGGGAAAGAAAAAAACGATTAAAAATATCTAAAATATAAATTAAATAATTAAAAAAATAAAGTGATAAAGGAAATGGAAGAACAAAAAGAAAGAAAGAAAGAAAGAAAGACAAATCTAAAGAAAGAAAGATAGAAAATGAAAAAAAAAAAAGAAAGACAGAAAGAAAAAAGCATATAAAGAAAGAACAAAGAGAAATAATGGCAAATAAAAGATCTAAATAAAATAACAAATGACCAAAAACCAAAAAGAAGAGAGCAAAAGACACGCGATTTAGAAGAGAAATCTAGCGAGCACCACCAATGGAAGCAAAGATGGCTTCAAAATGATGTTAAGTAGTTTTAATTTTCCTGTAGTTAGAGTTGTGGAGTAATTAAAACTTTTGATAAAGATACAGTAACTCTCATCTCAAAAATGTATTATTATTATTATTATTATTATTATTATTATTATTATTGCATTAGGAATTAACATAACTCACTATCTGTACCGTTCGCTAATCGTTAAGTAATGAAATAGTTTGTCAGTTCATTATATTCTCAGCTAATTTATTTTTGTTTTTATTACTCTCTACAGCAGGATGTGCGATGTGGTGCAGTGGATATCGGCTCGGAACGACAAATCGGAAAGCCGAGTTTGAATTCCTTGCATTCACTTACGCACAAATACCGTTGGGAAAGGTATTGGTCCCTTCTTTTCCTCCGAGTTATGGGTTAAATAATGGGACAGATTGAGTTCTATAGCATTGACAGGCAACCAGTCAACTGCAGAAAGCAATGGCAACTTACTGCGGGATAATCTTCTGCCCAGTCAGTCATGTCTCTTTCGAGACATGATCTCCCAAAGCGTGTATCACGGATGACACTTAACTGACTGACTGAATATAATAGTTAGAATGATGATTAAGGCTTCTACTGGTCATAAAGTGGGGAAGCGGTATTCTATTGTTATGAAGTAATAAACTGATCCTCCATTAATTACTGCGTAATAATATAATACATCTCTTCTCCCTCTAGCTATGAGTCAAATAATAGGACAGATTGGGTTCTATAGCATTGGCTGGCAGCCAGTCTACCGCAGAAAGCAATGGCAACCTACTACGGGATAATGTTCTGCTCAGTCAGTCAAGTCTCTTTCGAGACATGATCGCCCAAAGTGTGTATCACGGATGGCACTTAACTGACTGACTAAATATAATAGTTGGAATCATAATTAAGGCATCTACTGGTCACAAAGTGGGGGGGGTTCGGTTTTCTATTCTTATGAAATAATAAACTGATCCTTCACTAATTACTATGTAATAATATAATACATCTCTTCTCCCTCTAGCTATGAGTCAAATAATAGGACAGATTGGGTTCTATAGCATTGGCTGGCAACCAGTCTACCGCAGAAAGCAATGGCAACTTACTATGGGATAATGTTCTGCTCAGTCAGTCATGTCTCTTTCGAGACATGATTGCCAAAGAGTGTATCACGTATGGCACTTAACTGACTGACAGCAGCGTAGTGAATGTGTCATAAGGACTAAGTGTGATACATTTAACGGAAATATATTGGTTTCAGTAATGATGTTAATATGTACGCGTTATTTGCGCATAATCAGTTGAACTGCATTTAAACAAGCCACTCGATTTCTCTCACATCACCGCACATACACACAAGCGTTTTCGAGTCGTTATCATAACAGCCGTGTCCAGAAAGCCATTATCAGAGACCATGATAAAGGCATCGATTTCGATCCTTATTCGTTGCATCATACGGCAGGTCTAAGTGAAATTTGTTAAATGTAATTTCCCGTTAGACAGATAAAGGTAAATTTGAATGAAGAGAGTTCCATTCACACTGAGTGGCTGAATAATGAGTTAAGCTAAATCTTTCTGCCGATACCTGGAATGAGCAGCGATCATTATCTACGTTATTTACTGTCGGACTAACTTCCTCGTCATTGTTGATAGTATTGCAACGTTTCGGCTGCTATATGCTCCATGTTTCTTCAGGTTTCTGTCGAACGGATAATCGTTTATGGAATTTCAAATTGAACACTAAAATCTCAACCACGGGAATAAGTTGTTCCTTTTTACTCGTCCATGTCTCATCTTGTTCTTTTGCTGGCTCTTTTTTTTACTGAGTCTAAGTCTGGGCCACGAATTGAACTCACAATTCCTTTTTAGACTAAACTTAATTGGAGTAGATAGACTAAACTAATTGGAGTAGATAGACTAAACTATCGCCCGGTTCACACTCCACCCACATCTATTGAACAGGTGAAGAGGCTCATCCCTTGTTTCCTGTTTAGGATGCGGTTTCCGGTTTTCCCTTTTCAAGTCTTTTCACTCTTTTATTTTTTTTTCCCCAATTGGAGTAGATAGACTAAACTAACGCCCGGTTCACACTCCACCCACAGTTATTGAACAGGTGAAGAGGCTCATCCCTTGTTTCCTGTTTAGGATGCGGTTTCCGGCTTTTTCTTTTCCATTCTTTTTACCCTTACGTAGCCCCCTGCGCATCAGTGGCGTTATCGCCTTGCTTGGGGTGATATGATTAAAAAACAAAAAAAAAAAACAAAAAAAAAACAAGCATTTATTCTTCGAGATTATTTGGCTGGTGGAATCGTGTTGAGCCAAGACCTCCTATATATATTACCATATTTAGTGACGGCCCCGGTTGAGCAAACACTGAGAAGTAATAAATGGAGACCATACACCGGTAGCCAAAGGAGAAAAATCTATCCCTGAAGATTAGATCAATGTTTCCTAACTGTCGTGGGGAATTACCTGCACACTAATAAGAACTCTACCGGACTACATAAATACCGTGAGTATTCAACTCTCGGGGGTAGTATTAAGTAGCAGCAGCTATGATACTCATTTGTTAGTACACCGTTCCGGCGCTAAGTGCCATATATAGTCAGGTGCTCCCGCTGTTCACCTCGGTGTTCTTGACAGGCTCCAAAGGAGAATTAGTAATGTGATAGGTACCGACTTGGTGGCTCGACTACAGCCACTTCCCCACCGACGGGATGTGGTTTCCCTTTGTATGTTCTATAAATACTTACATGGCTTCTCCTCCAACGAACTTAAGTCACTGGTGCCCCTGCAACAGGTATTTACTCGTGCAACCAGGCTGGCAACTGGGTCTCACCTATTCACAGTTAGATCAACCAAATGCAGACGACAATTCTACTCCTGCAGCTTTTTTTTCTCGCACTTCCCGCCTGTGCAGCTCGCTTCCTTATTCTTGCTTTCCTGGCGCCTACCACCCCCAGGAATTCAAATGCAAGGTCAATACTCATCTCTTAACCACTTGACACTAGTTCTTTCCTCACTAAAAAAGTACTATTATACTCTATTTCCTCTGTACACTGTTTCTCTTTTGTAATATAATATTGTTTCCAACCGTATACTGTGTCCGAGTCTTTCTTGTGACAGTTTTCCCAGGGCCACATTAATTAGCGACGAAGATGCGATCTATTTGATGTGGCCCTTTACATTATTCGGACTATTGTCCTCATCTTTGTTGCCCTTTGTACGACGTTTCGGCCGTTGTAATCTCCGGCCTTCTTCCTTAAGGACACATGGCCCAGTGAATATAGACGTTGATTAATTGCTGTGAGTTGATCCAAAGAGTTGTGAGTTCAATACCAGGCTACAGCAGTAGTGAACAAGTAACTTGTGGGGTTAGAGAGAAATAAATTCTGATTTACAATCGAGGATTTACGCAAGGAATGAGGAACATATACCCCAGTGATTGTAATAAAGAGTTCGGTTCGAAATTCCTAGCACCTGAAAAAGACCGGAGAGTACAACGGCCGAAACGTTGTACAAATGGCAAAAAAATGAGGACAATAGTCCGAATAATGTAAATACTGTTAATAAAAGATTTCAAAATTTCTAATTCCAATCAATAAAATTTCTGTTTGAAATACACCAGAATATTTTTCTTATTGGGAATAGTAAATTCAACCAGTTAGCTTACAATTAAAACTGAAATAAAACTTTCAAGAAAACTTTTATTTTTTTTAAATTCAATTAAAAGTTAGTTATCGAAAATGAGTGGAGGTGCCTATTTTTGTATGTTGCATCTTTTTACATCGGAAGACATCAAATCGTCATCTTTATTCTAAGGCCTTTCTATGTATAACTAGCAGTATAGTCCGGCGTTGCTCGGCTGTAATGAAAGCTTTGAAACTAATCCATGGTCCTGGAGCTCAGACTCTTTGGACGTTGTCACGAAAGACTGAAAAGCAATAGTTGTTTCCAGTTAAAGCGAAACCGTAGACTGAAAGAAAAATGAATGGATGTAAGTCAAATTTTGATTTCCTCGAATCGATATCAAATAAGTTTTTTTCGTCGTAAACTGAATTTTGAGGGCTAAATAAGACTTCTGAGTAAATGTTAACATGGCTGAAACTAAGAACTACAATTATACCTACTTAGAGCCAAACCCGAAGCAAAAATTAAAATAAAAGGGCTGAAAAAAAATACAGACATACAAGCAGATAAACAGACACATACACAAACATCTTGCCTTTTATATACATATATTATCGATTTTCTGCACTATTGTAAGAACTGTAACCTTGAAACTTCTGAATATCGTTTCTTATGCCTTTGAGTGTATGAAATTTGATTAAAATCGGATCACTCCTTCTATAACCCTATTTTTTCAATTATCGATTTTCGATATTTATCGGGGGTACCTCAACACAAAACCTAGCTGAGAACACTCGTAGACGCTTGTAGTACAACTGTGTAATTTTTCAAGAAAATCGTTTCAGCCGTTTTGGAGTCTATAGGTAACGGACACACAAAAGCATGCTTAACTAGAGTAAGTCCGTAATACCCGTAAGTAAGTCCGTAATATTATCCGTAATCAATGAATGTGAGGTCCTCACCTCCTCAGTGGACAAGGCTGAATGCTTTGTTCACAGGTTCTCGGCCAATTCGAGACTGGGTTCGTCTAGAGTTTCTACACCCGACTTCCACATTATTTTGTGTTGACATAAAACTCCACTAGGCAACAGCAATAGTTATCAAAAATAACAAACGCAAAATAAAATCGTCGGTGATGGTGGATGTTATTGTGTTACCGTCTTAATAACCTCTTTGAAGATGGCTCATGTGAGCCGAAAACTTAGAACCAAATTAAT
>JBBBDQ010028819.1:0-212500 GCA_037127315.1 Ascarosepion bandense
ATATATATATATATATAACGCGTTTTTTGTGTTGACGAGATGTATGTGTGACACGTTTCGTCTTTTCGGATTTCATAGAACTAAAATGATTTTTTACATTTATGCAACTACACAAACGAACGAAGAAACAGCGACGTTGAAAAGTTTAAATTTAAATTATTTTTAAGATGTGCTTTTGAGTATATAGCCTAGCAGATGTCATTTAGTTCATTTTTATGTATGTTTTTATCACCTTTGTTAATAAATATCCCACATTTTGAAAATAGAAAACCTTTAAAAAAGAGGTTAATATTGAAAGAAATGCATGCATACTTACATACATACGTTCCTGTCTACGTACACATAAACTCATTCTTGCAATGACTACTACGGACTCTTGATGCTCTTAACTTCTTAATACTGTTTCGTTTTGGACGTTCAACGTCTACCAATTCTTGCTATTCTTTTCTATCAATAAATTTCTGTTTAAACATGCAAAAGGTATACTCTTCCACACATTCCAATCTACAACCTTCTGATAATAGCAAAGAAACCCTAAGTTGTAGGAGATTCGGTTATGTTTTACACAAGGCCAATTCAATAAACATTAACCATCTCCCTATAGCTTCAAAAGTATTCAATATGATAGAGCGTATGTAAAAATAAAAATGAGAGTATCTTGATCCGGCTTTGAACTTTTCAGCTAAGCATCGCATTTGTGAATTCTGCGGTCTAGCATAAAACCGACTAATGCTGCTTCGTGTTGACCTTAGCATCAACAGTATATATATATATTGCTCATTAGAGTACTCTAACTACTGGCGTATGATACATGATACGCTAAAAGTCTGCCTTTTTCTAGCGTCCATAGCTCAGGCGTAGAATCGCCGACTGACGCCAATTCGGTCGGGTTTCAATTCTGGGTAAAAGCAATCGGATGTCTAACCGTACTGATGGACTGTGTTACAGCAAAACAGATCTGTCTGCGGATGACTATATATATATATATATGTCAGATTAAATAAATTGTAAACATTTTGTTTGTGTATTTTTTATAAAATCCGTTCTTACTAACGGATAATCTTTCGCGTATTATAATTGAAAGATGTCAGAAATAAGCTGTAACGTTGACAGATGTTATTATCATTCATTTCTCAATGTTCCCAAGTACTTTCAATCTTTTTTCGAGATCATCTTTAGGTGTGTGAGTTGTGGTATCCAAAAATTACCGCAAAATTGTGTTGCTAAAAATTACTGTAATTTTTTCTGCTTCAAATATAACGGTTGACAAATTTGCTTAGCGTTAATTAGAACGTGCAAATTATCCAAAATAGAATGTTTTTTATATGTTGTAATGTCATGACCATGCACGTGTAAAAGTATGAAAAACTGTTTTTTACAAACATTTTAAAACTTTATTATAGTATTCATAGCTAATTCTATTAAATGACGTCTTAAGTTTTTGATGAATATTGCCTTGAGAATCTGTAGTTTGCTTTTATTGTTTTCTTGGTGTAGGATAGTTGTATTATCGATCTTTTTTTTATATTGTGAATGTAGATAGGAATGTTGCTGTAGATGTCTAGAAATGGACGAATGTTTTAACACATGACAACATAGGAGAAGACACCATTTGATCTGGTGCGTCTTAAACAACCGGCAATTTGAAATTATTTGTTTGAACATTATTTTTTATCGATACTTGTATTTAAGTAGATATTGTGTTTAAAATTAAACGGTATATATATTATTTCTTTATTTGTTTATAACCATTTCGTTAATCTTCGTTAATTTCCGTAACATAGTATGATTACATTTGTTGACATTACAATACATTTCAATGCAGATATGGTTATTTATGTGAATCGAAAATTGTGTTATATAGGCTTGATTTGACTAAATAAAATAAAGACAAATTATATTATAAAACAAAACGAAAATATTAATCAGAAAAAAAATGAATATGTTTGGAAACAGCTTGATGAATGTATCTACGTCTTCCTTAACAATTTGCACTATTTATATTGTTCGGATTGTTATCCTCATCTTTGTTGCTTTATTCACAACATTTTGGCCGTTGAATACTCAGAACATTTTCTTTGTTCACAATCTACCCCGGTGAACGGTAAAGTGTTTAGTTCGAAATTCCAATCATCTGAAGAATGTCAGAGCGTACACCAACCGAAACGTCGGGAATATGGCAACAAAGATGGGGACAACAGTTTGAACAATGTAAATAATATAATAATTACAATACCACATCTCAGAAATATAAACAATTGTGGCTTGTAATGTTCTGTTGGTTGTAAGCCACAATGTCTAGGTCATGGGTCGGCAACCCTCGGCCCGCGGGCCACATCCGACCCTCGAGTGAATCTTGTCCGACCCGCTACCTTACTCAGGACACGATATAAATATAGGTAAACTAAACCAAAGTGACTGTTGATAGTCTGAATATATTGCGTCGAAATTTTAAAAATTATTTCTTTTTACCTGGAGAATGTGTTATAATTTTATTTTTTATTTGTAGGGATCGCCAATATTAGCGTATGGCCTCCCTTTCACTTTTTCTGTGAAATTGCTTTCATGAGTGAGCACTTAAAATAGTGTTTTCAACCGATTTTAATAGAATTTCTTTTCAATACAGATTTATGAAACATTTATTTTTAAGTTGTAATATCTTTTTAACAAAATTCCCGTTAGATATTAAATTATATTGAATCCTTGCTTTCTTCAAACACACAGAAAATTTATTCACATATTTAATAACATGGTTCTTCCCGTGACACTGGAGCCATGATTCTACATAACTTTTTGGCCCTCACTCTCCAAAAGGTTGCCGACCCCTGATCTAGGTCAACCAACCAGGTCTGTTTAATTTCTTATTCTGCTGTGAGCCACAATGTCTATCTCAAATGACAGAGACTATGTTTTTAATTTCTTATTATATTTTTACAATTTTTATTTTAAAATAAAAATCTTTTTAATATATTTTGTTTGGATAAAACAACCGAAGTTCATGTTTGTTCTATTGTTCTTGGTAAAGGACTTTTTGCCATCTCAGTCATTATCAAGAACTGCAATAGTGTAGCGGGGGTTTTATTTTTAGTTATGTGAAACCGTAACATCTCTATTATATTCTTCGGGTTACATGTGCTACACATTTTAGCTGTTGCTGCTGTTGAAAGTCCTCATGTGTTTTGGTTTCTGCTATTTAGTATCGCCAGTCCACGGGGTTTGACGAAAGATGATTCGCCTACAGACTTCATTCTCTACAGACTTCATTCTCCCAAAGATATTATGAAACTACGCAAACGGTTGTATGTCCCTGTCACTTTAGATATTTCTGAACGAGTTTGCTGCAACGCATGACATCCGTATGAAAGTCTCGACCTCATGAGTTCTTAGGTCAATATTTTCGTTTTTGTAGCATCATAAAATGTTGGACAAAACTAACGCTTTGGAAGCTCATTCTATGGCCAATTTCCTTATCTTCTATACCAAATTTAATCATCTTCTACACTAAATTTCTTTATCTACTATACTAAATTTGCTAGGACTGACCCAGAAAGAAAGGTACTTTAAGTGTATCATATTCCAATCCTGATTTTGTTATGATTGTATCGTGGAATTATTGTTGAAATAACTAACGAGAAGACTCGCGAACAGTGAAATAAAATAATGTATTAACAAAAATAAAAATAGCTGTTAAATCTGAGTCGTATCTCCACTCAGCTACAGGACAAATCAGGTTACGACCTTTACTCTCTCAGTCTCTGGCTCTGACTGCCCGGAAAACAGAACCTGGTAACCGAACGTGACGTCAGGAATAGTCCATTAGTCAATCGACTCACAGGGGTGCCACCCTAACAGATTGATTCAGGTTAGGTATCATCATTAATTCTATTTCAGTTTCCATATCACTGTTTCTATTTTTGAAAAGTTTATCTTCAGGGAAACTTTTAAGATGAAACTCAGTCAGATTTCAACTTGGAACTACAGAAATTGTGAAATAAGACTTCTGAATAAATACTTTTTCGTTATCCACGTGTTTTGTCAATGGCTTTCTTTGCATTCTTCTGCAGAAGCAGATCTGTATTATCTCAAATCGCCTCTTTATCAGACAGAAACTTGTCCAGCATCACCTGCCACATAGGAGAACTGATATAACATAGCAGATCAGCGCAGTTTTATTTGTTTCTGACGATTTTTTTCTGTTTCCTTATTATTTACTTGGATTTTTGAAGGCATATTTTGTCATTACAATTCACCTTCGGGTTTTTTTAATCACATTCCTCATTGTCTTTTCATCATTTCACAAATTATATAATGCCAAGCGTTTTCAAGTCTTTTGTAAAATTTCCAGATTTGTAATTAAAATTTGCTTAGGTTTTAAAACCTATCTAAACTTATTTATAAATGAAACTTTGTCTGTGTGTGTGTGTGTCCGTTACCTATAGACTCCGAAACGGCTGAACAGATTTCTTGAAAATTTACACAGTTGTACTATAAGCGTCTGCGAGTGTTCTTAGCTAGGTTTTGTGTCGAGGTATCCCCGATAAAGATCGATAATCGAAAAAATCGGGTTATAGAAGGAGTGGTCCGATTTTAATCAAATTTGATACACTCATACACAAAGACATAAGAAACGATATTCAGAAGTTTCAAGGTTGCAGTTCTTACAATAGTGCAGAAAATCGATAATATATATATATATATATAAAGGCAAGATGTTTGTGTGTGTCTCTGTTTATATGTCTGTATGTCCTTTATATAAATCCACAATTTTTATCCGATTCTCACCAAACTTCACAAAAATATTCTTAAGTCTGAGCTCCAGGACCATGGATTAGTTTTAAAGCTTTCATTACACCTGAGCAACGCCGCGCTATACTGCTATTTAAACATATAAACATATAAAACATATAAAAATGATCTATCTTTCAAAAGATTTACTTAATGCATATTATAATTCTGCACATATTTCTAATTGTGATTATTAAAAAGAAAATATTTTTAATTGAAATTAAATGAAGTAATTCAAAAGTAATTTCGAATGACATTTAGTAATTTTTGTTTTTTACATTTGGAAATTGCATTAAAATATTGCTTCTTATAAACAACTATAGTTTGAATGTGGAAAAAGATTTCTACGTCTATATGGAAACTCTTCTCTAAAAGAAGAAAAAAAAAGTCGTTTTATTTGTTTCCGAAACGGCAAGCGCAGAAACAATCATAGAACATCTGCATGAATTTCGTCTAAAAATACAATTATGCCAGCCAAAAATGAAGTCATACAAAATCCAAGTTGTCTTTAAGTGAAGCTAGTCCGTAGAGAAAGCAGCTCAAATATTATGACGACTTTTGCATAGAAATGGTCTTAAAATCAAGCCTTCCCTTATGGCTGACAACATTTAGTCTGATTCCAGAATCTCTATTCATTCTTATATTCAACCTCACTTTGGGGGTTTCGCTTGTCGTTTATAAACCAGGGCAGAGGGGGAAAAACAATTATGGACGAAATTCTAAAATAAAGTGACCCAAAATGTTCAATAACTGTAATTCCTAACCGGAGAGGGAGAGAATTGGAGGAAGGAGAAGATACGGCCTGAACGCATGTCTTCGTTTTTTTTCTGTTTGTACTTGTTTTGTTTTGTTTTTTTTGTTTCGTTCTTTTTTTCGTAACTCGATTTCTTCATATGAATTGGGAAATCCACTTAAGATAGACATTTTCTGTACATTTTATTGCTAAGAGAAATGCTTAAACATGCACAGATGGTATTTTATTTGTTTTTTCTATCTTTGCTTCTTTCTCTCTTTCCCCGCTTTCTCTCTCTCTCTCCCTCTCTCTCCCTCTCTCACTCTCTCTTTCTCTCTCTGTCTCTCTCTCTCTCTTCCCATCTATCTATCTATCAACCTACTTTCTTCCTAGTTTCGGTTCCTTCAATACTTTTACTTATTACTAAATATATTCATCGATATATATATGTAGGGTGTGTGTTCATGCGCGCACGCACGCGCAGACATAGATGGAAATATGGCTATGCGTAAAGACTTCAATATTTCTTTCTGTAGATCGGCGTAAGCCTATCTATAACGTATATAACTTTAAACGCATATATATACAGGTTTGTCAAAAGGTAGGTGGACACTAAATGATAACGTTTCTTTCAGATTTCATATACAAGTATATATACTAATACAATTATTACGTTTTGTTTTGTTGTTGCTCTAATGTTAAAATCATGTTCTCACTGTACCAATAAATACCATTCTATTTATATAACCGACTAGCAGTATAGCCCGGCGTTGCTCGGTTGTAATGAAAGCTTTAAAACTAATCCATGGTCCTGGAGCTCATACTCTTTGGACGTTGGCACGAAAGACTAAAAAGCAATAGTAATTTCCAGTTAAAGCGAAACCGTAGACTGAAAGAAAAATGAATGGATGTAAGTAAAATTTTGATTTCCTGGTATCGATATCAAATAAGTTTTTTTCGTCGTAAACTGAATTTTGAAGACTAAATAAGAACTCTGAGTAAATTGTATCATGGCTGAGACTAAGAACTACAATTATACCTACTTAGAGCCAAACCCGAAGCAAAAACTAAAATAAAAGGGCTGAAAAAATACAGACATACAGGCAGATAAACAGACACACACACACGAACATCTTGCCTTTTATATATTTATATATATATATATATATATATATATATATATATATATATATATTATCGATCTTCTGCACTCTTGTAAGAACTGCAACCTTGAAACTTCTGAATATCGTTTCTTATGTCTTTGTTTATGAGTGTATCAAATTTGATTAAAATCGGATCACTCCTTCTATAACCCGATTTTTTCGATTATCGATTTTCGATATTTATCGGGGGTACCTCGACACAAAACCGGGCTAAGCACACTAGCAGACGCTTATAGTACAACTGTGTAAATTTTCAAGAAAATCGGTTCAGCCGTTTCGGAGTCTATAGGCAACGGACACACACACACAGACGCACACACACACACACACTGAGACAAAGTTCCATTTATAAATAAGTTTAGATTAGATACACAAACATGGTTCTCCACAACGTCCGACCTCTTATAACCCTGAGTAATATCTGTCTTGCTTAACCAACCGTTTACACAAGCTCCTGAGGTAGATCACTCTCTGTTTATACCTGGCCCTCTTGCTTACAATATGTCTTGTGAGTGCCAACAGTTTCAATCTTTCCGATTTATTTTTCCTGAAATTTCAATTATCTCTTTTTGATTCTAAGCGTTCATTTTGGTTACAGTTTATTTAAAACTTCCTCTTTTATTACATACTTCGTCCATGATATTCTCAGCATCCTTCGATAAAACCGCATTTCTGTTGCTTCAAGTCTCATCTTCAGGAAATAGTCTAGGTTTCACAGCAATATAGGATGAGACATATGACATAGAAGTTGAACCCTATTTTTTATCTAAAGAATTTTTCTGTTTCTTGAAAGACAGGAAAATCTCATTAGAAATAAAAAAAAAAAGAGTTTAGAAATTAAAGAATTTTAACCAATGAAGTTAATTCATTCGTTTTATCATTAAATATTTGAAAATATAAAATAACGTATATAACCGTGAATAAACTGACTTCATGTAGAGTGCGCCTTTGGTTTTTTTTTACATTAATTTTAACCCCTCCAGAAAATGCACCTGTTGATAGTGCAACTGGTCATCAACAATGGAGGAATTTTAAATTCTTCAAAAATAACCTGTGTATAATGCTACCTTTTATTTTTTGCGCAAAAAAATGAGCATAAAATCACGCACTATACAAGAGTATAAATGGCATGTGTACAATTATATATAATATGTGCTGTCAATTTCTTTTCATGTTTGTCTGTTTAAGATGTAGGTTTGGTGATGCCATATAGTGGTAGGGTTTAATCAGATCCTCGCGAACTGAACGCGGTTAGAATTCAATTTAAAAATCTTCAAACACAATTACCGCTGCTGAATAAGAGAGATGCTTTCGGTTACGGTTATATATATACCCAAATATAGACTAGATCGGATGTGCATTGTGGTGCAGTGGATATCGACTCGGAACAACAAATTAGGGAACCGATTTCGAATTCCAGTTGAACTCCTTGCATTCACTTACGCACAAATACCTTTGAGAAAAGTATTAACCCATCTCTTCCCTCCAGTTATAGGTTAAATAATAGGACAGAGTGGGTTCTTTAGCCTTGGCTAGCAACCGGTCTACCGCAGAAATCAATGGCAACCTACTGCGGGATAATCTTCTACTCAATCAATTATATCTCTTTCGAGACATGATCGCCCAAAGCGTGTATTACGTATGGCACTCAACTAACTGACGGATGGAATAAAATTCCGTTTCCACAAAAAACACTGTTTTTAAAATAGCGCTCAACACAAAATAGAGCGAATCATATTTATTCAGAATTTATAACATAAATATGTTATAATATCACTACAAAAGTAGCTATTTTAATTCGACACTACTTGTGTTTTATCGAGTGATGGTGCTGATTTCATGTTGAAGAGTTTTAAAAGGTTCAAAACTAGCCAAACTCCTCAATCAGGGAGGCATTGTCACATAGTCTGTGGTACCAGTCAAAATACAAGTAATTTCTAATTTTAGGAACATAAGAACAGACTCTAAAAACAATTTATTGGGGCATTAATGTTAATGTTTGGTTAAAAGAAAGATCAGTATGACTATTTAGTTTCACTTTACAATAAAAATCAAAACTTATTTTCAAAACATATACATATGTATGTTATGAATCAATGTTAGAAACTAAACGGGGGGAAAAGAGATATACACACAAATATATAGATACCCACATACAGACAAACATTTACACACATACATACATATACTACTATATACGCATGTACAGACACATGTACGCACATATATATATATATATATATATATATATATATATATATATATATATACATACACAAATATTTTACCTCTTGTTTTTAGCGACGATCGAAGGCGAATTGGCATGGCGAAGGGAGTATTCCATAAGTTTAGTAAAGTAAAGAAACAGGACAATTTCGCTAGAAACAAAGAAGAGAGACACTGGATTGCTATGTGATGTCAGTTCTTCAATATGGCCAGTGAATGCTGGACAATATCATCTATATATAAAAGGCAATCTGTGAGTCGAGTTTATGTGTGACTGTTCCCTCTGCACGCCTACGTTTTTTAAGCTAGCCCATTCAAACTTTCTAGGGACACATACTACAGGGAAACCAGGTCGACACATAATTTTTGAGTTTAGCAATTTTCCCTTTAACGCTTTTTTGCCAATGGACACGATTAATTACATTTGCTCCGTAAAACATCTAAGATCTAAGATGGTTGCTGAATTACGTCACAGAAATCAAATCACACTTGTCAAACGCGACTAAAATATTTTTTATGAAAAAAATAAAATAAAAAAAGATAAGCCTTTATATTCAATTTTTTCCGACGTTTTAAAAATTATTTTGGTCAACAAAAAAATGTGCATATTTTTCCCCGTAATTTTGAAACAAAAGAAATATTTTTTTAATAAAGTGTTTTTTCATACAAAAACAAAATATGTAAAATAAAAGTGGCATCTTCTACTACTAAAATGTTCTGAGTTGCACGGGCTATGATGCTAGTCGACGATAAAGGAAAGACTTGAAGCAACTGAAATGTGGTTCTACAGAAAGAAGCTGCGAATATCATGGATCGAGAATGTGAGCAATGGTGAGGTTTTAGAAAAGATGGAAACGAAAAGGAAATTAATACTGAGCATCATGAAGTGACAGTTAATATTTCTGGGATATGCAATGAGGAAGGAGGGCTTGGAGAACCTGATACTAACAGGCCAGACAGAGGGGAAAAGAGACAAGGGAAAGCAGCGGATAACATATTTGAAGGGCGGGAAAGGACAGAGCACATAGAAGAAGTTAACCGTGGCTCTAAATAGTCTGATTTGGAAAACGTTTGTATACGTTATATATTGGATGCATGTAAGACCGACGAATTTGTAAGATGACATGGGCCTTAGAATTTTAAATAAGATCAAGAAAAACACCGTCATATTCCAGTGTATAAACGAATAGATATAATTAAATATATAGGCACACAAATTCACAAGCAAAAAAACTGAATACGTAAGCGACTCAAAAACCCACAAAACATCGTATAAAAAATAAAACCACATACATGTGAGTGTTCTTATGTTTATCTAACATAAGAACACTCACACAGAAGCATACGCTCACATATATAAGTTCATAAACAAGAAAATATAACCATAAATACATATATACATATATATATATATATATATATATATATATATATATATATATATAAACAAATACACAGGCATACACGGACATACAAACATATATACACACAAATACATATACACATAGATATGGCGCGTTTTAGACCTCTCGACCACGAATGACCAACAGTCTAAACGAAGTCAAATCAAGCCTATATAACAGAATTTCCGGTTCATCGTAATAACCGGAAATTAACGAAGATTAACGAAATGGTCTTTAGCAACCGACAATTTGAAATGATTTGTTTGAATATTTTTTGATCGATACTCGTATTTACGTAGATATCTTGCCGAATGACACACATTTTCGTAACACATAGATATACATATATACATACACACACACATATTATATGTATATACATATGCATGTAAAACAATATATCAATATGCCTACTAGTATATAAACCTACATACACACCTACAGACATACATTTTACGTAAACAAACCTATGCACCCAAGTATATATATTCAAAATAGAAACACAGGTAAAAACAAACAATACATGTATACAAATAGGTAAACCCAAGAACTAATAAGAAATTCAAAAACCGTGTGAAATTGATACCTAAATAATCATAATTTTTAAATATTAATTTGACAAGCTGTGCTATAATAAATCTTATTAAATATTAACCAGATGGTATATGCTAGATTAAAATCTATCAAATATGATAGTTTAAATACTTCATAACTATATAACTTGACAATCTATGTTAGATTAAATACTTATCAGATATTAATATGATAGAATATACCAAATTAAACACCTAGCAAATATTAATTTGATAATCCATGTCAGATGAAATACCCAACAAATAAGGGTAAATAACAATTGACAGCATAAAATATAGTATATTTATACTAATAATGTTAAAACCCGTATTTTAAAGTAAAAAGGGAACTATGTTTACAGTTAACAGTATGATCATTTCTCTTGTTTAACAGGTTAACTTTGTCCTTAAATTTGATTATTTCAAACTTCTCATTAAGACAAGGTGAACGGAGGGAATTACAGGTTCGAGCCTTTCTAAGTACTTTCCATTTAAAAGTAGGGGTTTTGTTTTTTCTTTCAAACACTAAAGTACTTGGATAACGATGTCCTGTATTCATAAAAATACTACTATTGAAACATAGTACGTGCTAGTACCAGCGGGCTTTAAACGGGTTTTTAGTAGACCCGATATAAAACTTCTACATTTAAAAATCCTAAAGTTTTGGCAGCTCTACTTCAGTCATTTTCTCACTGACGGGAGGTGGCTTTTCTATAAATATTTTTACAGCTTCTGCTCTGGTGTGTTTATCTCCCTGGTGTCCTCTCCACATAAATTTACTCGAGTTACTAGACTGATCACAAGGTCCAATCTTTTTACAGTTAAAACAGTCAAATGTAGCCGCCACTGCTAATCCATCAGTTTCTTTTTTCGCACTTCTTCTCTGTGAAACCTTCCGTATACTTGCTTCCCTGATAAAAGTGCAATCAATTTAATTAAGTGCAAGTCAATTGCCATCTTTTATCTCCGTGATTTCTATCTTTCTCTTATCTTTTCCTCGAGACCCCCTGTATCTTGCTTTTTTTTTATCTTTTTGCTCTACTCTCACGTAACCTCTTGCACGCGAGTATTTGCATCATTCTCCATCCATTCTCCGAAACTCCCTGTATTTGTTCCTCGTTCTTTTAACTTTCTTCTTATGTACCTCCATGCACACCAGTAGCAGTACTGCATTACTTGAGGTGAAACGATTACAGAAAAAAGACTTCGCGACAGTGGAACTCCGTTCCACGCTATGCTTTCCAGTCAACTTTAATCTGCAAAAATGTGCATGCAATATTAATCGTAATCTACTGTCCTTCTGATTACTCTTTCCTCTTTCCACACACACTTTCTGTTCCTAATCCACCTACACCCTGTAATCCATTGGTTTTAGCCACTGTTTGGGGGATACCGATTAATATTTGTCTATATTTACATTCGGACTATTGCACTCATTTTTATTGCCATTTGTACGACGTTTCGGCCGTTGTACGTTCCGGCCTTCAGGTGCTAGGGATTTCGAACCGAAACCTTTATTACGATCACTGGGATATATCATTTTCAGTTCTTGTGTGAAGCCTCTTTTGGTATTCATGAGTTATCTCCCTCTAACCGGACTCTCTATGTTACTTGTTCACCACTGCCGTAACCTGATATTGACCTCACAACTGTTTGGGTCAAGTCACTGAAACTAGCCAACGTCTATATCCACTGGGCCATGAACAATTGTATTTCTGGGACTTATAAACCAAATATACTATAACTATTTTTTACCTGTTTTCATACTGCAATTTTTTATGCTCATGGTTTTCTCTATTTTTTATGTTAATGGTTTTCTCTACTTTTTTTTTTTTTACCAGAGTTCATATTGCAATTTTTAATGTTAATGGTTTCTTCTAATATTTTTTACCAGAGCTTATATTGCAATTTTGAAACAAATAATTTTCTATGGCACTCCGGATTACTTAATATTCTTTTCGACAAAGGTGTTTGTTGCAGATTGTATTTGTTGTTACTGACGGTGACGACGAAAGAGACAAAGAAAACGAAGAATAATATTATGAAATGTTTACATGGGAAGAATTTTTGTGAAGAAGTCAGGTTGAGGCGTTCCAGATAAAAAGATTTATGATTAGAGAGGTTGACCGTACCCCAAAAGTTTAAAGTTCCAGAATTTTGAGAAGTATCTTCTTCGTAGCGGTCGCAAGTAAAGGTGTAAGAATTTATGCAGCTTAATTTTTGTCACTGAATTTATGCCAGATATAAATTTTGTCTTCGTGTTACCAACATTCGTCATTGACTAATCCAGACAACGTGGCGCCCAGAGTTGTTTCCCAGAAGAATTATATACTCGAAAAGAGAGTGACAGATTACAGTATCAGTCAAAAAGCTTACCTCTCTCTCTCTTTCTCTCGCTCTCTCTTTCTCTCTTTCTTTCTCTTTTATATATATATATATATATATATATATATATATTCTAAACATATGCTGTTAAATATAAGAGACAATGAATGTCTATTATGTTTAATCGTGAGCCGTTCTAAACGTCGTATTTTGGCTTTAATTTGAGTTGAAAATAAAGACAAAAATTCACCAATATTTGGATAATTTTTTATTAGTTTGCTTCTAAGCTTTCACATGAGCCATCATCAGAGAGGTTATTTAGAGTGTAATACAATAAAAATGTTGGAGAATTTTTGTCTTTATTTTCAACTGAAATTAAAGCCAAGATACGACATTTACATCGGCTCATGATTAAACATAATAGACATTCATTGTCTCTTATATTTCACAGCATATGTTTAGAAAATTATTTGCTGCATCGATGCACTATATATATATATATATATATACAGCAGTAAAATAGTGGTTGGTTAGACCAGCCGACGGTAGATAGGAAAAATGTGCATACGCCATTTAACTGCTACCTAGGTTTCGGGAGCAAGTAAGTGGTGTATATATGGTTCTTTCACACACACGCGCACGCACGCGCATATGCGTGTGTGTGTGTGTGTGTGTGTGTGTGTGTGTGTGTGTGTGTGTGTGTGTGTGTGTGTGTCAGATTAAACATATTGCAAACATTATGCTTGCTTTTTTTTTCATAATATCCGTTCATACTCATATGAGTTATGACCATGACATTACAACATATAAAACATATAAAAAAACATATATACATACAACATATAAACATACAACATATAAAATACAACATATATACATACAACATATAAAAACAAATTCCACTTAGGATAATTTTCACGTTCTAATGAACGCTAGAAATTTGTCAACCGTTATATTTGAAGCAAGAAAAATGTACAGTAATTTTTAGCAACATAGTTTTCCGATTTGTTACCATGACTCACACCCCTGAAGATGATCTCGGAAAAAGGTTGAAAGTACTTGGGTATCTTAAGAAATGAATAAAAATAACATCTGTCAATGTTAAAGATAATTTCTGACATCTTTTGATTGTAATACGCGAAAGATTATCCTTGAGTATGAACGGATTTAAAAGTAAACATAAAGTTTGCAATTTATTTAATCTGACATGTTTTTTAAAATAATTTGCTGCCTAAACACACAATATATATATATATATATATATATATATATATATATATAATGCATTGGAAAGCAAGACAAATTACTTATCATATGTAACCGAATATTGGCATTTCGACGTGGTCTAATGGTTAGCAAGCTTGATCAGTTACGACTGAATAGTGAGTCCGATACTCACTGGGTGCCTCATGATTTCGGCCTTGTGCAACATAAATAACCAAATATCAATATCGAAAATTGTCATAAATGCGGAGAACGATAAAAAAAAATAATATAAGACAAAAATACTCTGATTTTAAAAACATTATTTATAACATACAATAAAAATAAACCCTACCAATTTTTGGACCGTACTAACGTTTTTCTCGAAAATCTGACAAAAAAAATTACACGTATTTAAATTTTAACTGAAAAAAAAGCTTAAATATTTCTTTAAAGTAATATAATAATTAAATATAATTTACAATTATTATTTTATCTTATTTATTACATGTTATAATTATTATATTTACATGTGTATTGAATGTTATTTCTTTAATCTTTTTCGAGTTAAGGCCTCCTACAGAAGGTAGCTGAAAAGAATGGCAAGAAAGAAACACAAATAAACTGCAAGAAAACCGAATGCATGGTCATCAGTAAAAAGGGCAGCCCAAAATGCCAAATACAGGTGAGGGACTCTAAAATCAAGCAGGTACAGAAATTTAAATACCTAGGAAGTTTTCTAACAGAAGACGGAAAGTACGACACAGAGATCTGAAGGCGAATTAGCATGGCGAAAGAAACATTCCAGAAGTTGTGTAAAGTATTAAGAAACAGGACAATTTCGCTAGAAACAAAGAGGAGAGTACTAGATTGCTATATGATGTCGGTTCTTCAACAGAGCAGTGAATGTTGGACAATATCTTCGAAGATGAAGGAAAAACTTGAAACAGCTGAAATGTGGTTCTACAGATGGATGCTGTGGATATCATGGACCGAGCATGTGAGCAATGACGAGGTTTTGGAAAGGAAGGAGACGACAAGGAAATAATTACTGAGCATTAGGAAGAGACAACTAAAGTTCCTGGGACATGCAATGAGGAAGGAGGGCTCGGAGAACCTGTTACTAACAAGCCAGATTGAAGGAAAAAGAGACAGATGAAAGCAGTGGATAACATATTTGAAAGATTTGATCAGGTGGATGACGGAACGTGGGTTAAAGAAGAAAGCGTGCTAAGAGCTACCAGTGATTAGTAGACGTGGAATACAATGATCGCCTACATCCTGAAAGGACATGACCTATAAAAGGAGAAAGAAGAAGAAGAGTTTTTTGTATTTATTTGATTTATGTTATATCCTAAATATTTGTTGTTTTTGTGTTTTTTATTTTCTGTCTTTGCCTTGCCTAAAGTTATATTTATTTTCTGCCTTTGCCTTGCCTAAAGTTATATATATTTTCCGTCTTTGCCTTGCCTAAAGTTATATTTATTTTCTGTCTTTGCCTTGTCTAAAGTTATATTTATTTTCTGTCTTTGCCTTGCCTAAAGTTAGATTTATTTTCCGTCTTTGCCTTGCCTAAAGTTATATTTATTTTCTGTCTTTGCCTTGCCTAAAGTTAGATTTATTTTCTGTCTTTGCCTTGCCTAAAGTTAGATTTATTTTCTGTCTTTGCCTTGCCTAAAGTTATATTTATTTTCTGTCTTTGCCTTGCCTAAAGTTATATTTATTTTCCGTCTTTGCCTTGCCTAAAGTTATATTTATTTTCCGTCTTTGCCTTGCCTAAAGTTATATTTATTTTCCGTCTTTGCCTTGCCTAAAGTTATATTTATTTTCTGTCTTTGCCTTGCCTAAAGTTATATTTATCAACTTGACCTTTTCTACTCACATTTACTTTTTTATTAATTGATATCTTAGGCGTTAGTTCCGTCAAAAAAGCTATATAGATTATTCTTATTGTATGTTATCAATATTGACTTCATAATCTCCGCGGATGTGCATAGTGGTGCAGTGGATATCTGTTCGGAACGGGAAATCAGGGGGCCGAGTTCGAATTCCAGCCGAGTTCATTGCATTCACTTACGCGCAAATACCATTTGGAAATGTATTAATCCGTCTATTCCTTCCAGCTATGGGTTAAATAACAGGACAGATTGGATTCTATAGCCTTGGTTGGCAACCAGTCTACCACAGAAAGCAATGGCAACCTACTACGGGATAATCACCTGCCCAGTCAGTCATGTCTCTTTCGAGACATGATCGCCCAAGCGTGTATCACGTATGGCGCTTAACTGACTGAATCTCCGTGTATTTTAGACTTAAATATCGATTTACATTATTTCCTTTTATTCTTTCTTCACAGTTATCAAATTTTTCGATATTTATCTTTGGTTATTTATGTACAATTTTCTTGCACTTTGACTTGCTTTCTAATTTCTTATTTACACACACACGCACACACACACGCACACACACACACACACACACACACACACATATATATATATATATATATATATATATATATAATAAAGAAGACACGAAGAAAACTAAATGTAATATATTATCTTGAATAACAACTGACAGGTACATTTGGCCGTAGGTGAGGTCAACAAAGAACAAGGGTGGTTGACAGGTATATCCGGCCGTGGATTATGTCAACAAATGTAACAACAAAAAAAAACACAAACGACAACCGGCTTGAAAGGTGACGACCAGCAAAGATATGATTGACAGATATATTCGGCTATAGATAAAACTCAACCGGGGACAAGGGTGGTTGACAGGCAATATCTGGCTATAGATGACGTCAACAAGACGACAACCCGAAAAATTCAAAATCCGTGGAATTTCGGGGGCTAGTATAAAGCTTAGGCTTTTTGGTTGAAGAGACAGAGAACTCACGCTGGCTTCCGACTCCCGAAGGCCCCTTCGTGTGCGCAACTCTCTCCGGCTGCTCCCCTGTTCTTCTCAAAGTCACCGACGAAGAATAAAAATATAAGATTATATTATTTTATATATCCGTGTTCCTCGTTGTTTGTCCAGATCCAGATATATAACATATATTTTCGGCGACGCATTTCGTCATCTAACAGACTTTTTCATTTCTTTGCGTGGATAAAATCCGTCGGTGGACAAAACGCGTCGGTGAAAATATAGTTTTCTTCTTGTCTTCTTTCTTTTACTGTTCCTTGCCTCAGATTATAACTGTGAAGTTTTACACGTGTAAACACACGCACACTTTCGGTTCATTTTTATAATTCCCTTTGCAATTTGGTACCACACAAGGGGAAAGCATGTTTGGTTCCGAAAATAAGTCAACGCTAACGGACGCCGTATAGTAAATAAAACAGAACTCTACTAAGTGTGACGTCAACTCTTGAAAATTAAAATTCAAAATCATGACTTTTATATTGTCTTGTTTTTTGTTTTTTTTACCTTGACTATTGACAACGGTGAGATTTACGTAACTTATACAAGTTTTCTTAATTTGTTATAGAGCCGTTTCGTATATTTCGGATCTTTTATTAAAATTGTTTTAACTTTGTCACAATTGCATTGCAGGTTATTTACCTGATGCGTTAGTTACTCGTCTGTTCTCTGTAATGAGTCGGTCGGTCAATTTGACACCCACAAAGCGAGCACAAGTGGGCAGGAGCCTAAACTGTGATTGTTAGCTGGCTTGTCTCTGAAATGCGTGGTGTTTTGCATAGGCGAGATACCAAGCTCTATGTAAAGTTCTGGAATGAGAGGGCAGTTAGTCGTCTTGAGAGATGTAGACTGTACGTGTTGCTACGGCAATAGACGGATTTCTTTTTTTCGGTGACTCATTTCAACAACTCATCTCTTTATTTAATTCTCGTATCTTTCCATTTTCTCTACCTCCCATTAGCATGGGACAGGCTAGCCTCCCAGAGAGTAAAATACTACGCCTCCTTGGCCTTACACTCTCGGCGAACCTCAAATGGAATGACTATATTGAATCCATTGCCAAATCTGCTGCTATGAAAGTCGGCTCCCTGTGCAGGGCCCGGAAATTTTTCCCACCTGAAACTATTCTGCACATATACAAATCTACCATCCGCCCGTGTATTGAATATTGCTGCCATATCTGGTCGGGTGCCCCTGCTGCTCTCCTTGGGCTTCTTGACAAAATACAAAGGAGGATCTGTAACGTGGTTGATACTGACTTGGCAGACCGGCTGCAGCCGCTCTCACACCGGCGTGATGTAGCTTCCCTGTGCCTCTTCTACAAGTACTTTCATGGCTTCTGCTCCGATGAGCTTAGATCACTGGTGCCGCCTAAGCACGAATTTACACGAGATACTAGATTAGCAACTAGGTCCCACCCTTTTACAGTTAAACAAATAAGATGTAACCGTAAATTCTACTCCAACAGCTTCTTTTCTCGCGCTTCCCGCCTGTGGAACTCCCTTCCACAAGTCTGCTTTCCCGACAGTTACAATCTCCAGGTGTTTAAATATAGGGTCAATAGACACCTCCTATCACACTAACTCCCAACTATTCTCACAACACTCTCATCTACCCAACCCTCATTCTCGGTATCCTCACCCGCCTATCACCCACCCTCTGTTATTTCCTATATTTAATCAGCCTTTCTCCACTCTACGTAGCCCCCTGCACAGTAGTGGCAGTGACATGCCTTGCTCGGGGTGAAACGCTTATAAAAAAAAAAAAAATATGTTTTCCCAGGTTTAAACAAACAATTGCTGTATATTTCTCTGTTTTTAACCACATATTCGAATACTGACAACAATAAATGATGTCTATTCATTACAATCGATTTTACCTCCTCGCCAACGTTTTTTTTATTTTTTGTGACTGTAAATATTCTTAAAATGTTTGTCAATGTCACTCAAATGAAAGATCAAACATGTATTTGACGAATGGTAATGGTGATATTATGCGTTTCCTTACAAGGAAACATTTGGCATTTATTGCCTGAACAGCCAGTACGGTCTTCAGCTGAAATTTATATTTTTTCCTTTTAGAAAACGTTTTAAGAAAACGGGATTCTAACGTATATTATCTTTTATTGTTTTTTTCAGTAAAACAAAGGACGACTTTCTGTACATTTCCGTGTTTCAAACATTTCTATAAAGAAATTAAAGTTACTGAAAATAAAAGAGGAATAAAGAAAGGAAACTGTCCTTTGATAATAAGTCATTAAAGAAAGCAATTGGGTCAGACATTGTCACAATTGTATGAGAGACCATAGAAAATGTAATCTATGTATAGACTCGGTATTATCATACTCTAGCGAAACTCTGGATCCTGATTGGTCATCAAATCACAAAATTCAAAATACATCTGAGAAACGGTTTTTCCACAGCTAAAGAAAAAATCGTTCTTTGAGCCACCCCACGTGACTGGATTGAATATTTAAGGATGGCCTCTAAACGGTCACGGTGGTAAGTCGGAGAAGGCGGTTTGCTGACACACATCTAATATGTAAAACTACTTCAAATCGACCCGGAGATAAGGTCAGGTCGCACCTTGTTCTCTTTATCCTTTTCAACAATTACTACTATGAACATTTTATATGAATCTTGATACACTTAACTCAACTTTATCATTGAACATTTTGTACGAACTCTACTCTTAATCTCTTAATAATGTTTCTAATTGAACATTAACTCCAACAACTTATGTTATTCCTCCTTTTAATAAATTTCTATTTTAAAATGCAAAATATATATTTTATTCTTCTTACGCTATTCCACACAATTCCACATATTCCAACCTGCCGACAACCAACCTTCTGATGATGAAAAACCTTCTGATGATAATTCTGCATAAAACTTGTAAGCTGTAGGGAGTTCAGATAAGTCTGATACAAGGCCGAACCAAAGAAACATTAATCAGCTCCCTACTAAGTTACAATACACCTACTCATAATTACAAAAAAGATAAATGTTTGTTTTTTACTTAAAATAAAAGAAAACCAGATATTTTGGCATCATCGGGAGAAAAACTTAGTGATTCAGCCACATGGAAACTCTGGGAAACGTCTTCATGATTCCTCAAATATGTGTGAGTATTTGGCAATTTAGCAGGGAAAAAATTCTTGCAAAACATTTTCAAAACATTTATATATCTGAGGCCCTCGGTTGAATTCGATCTTTTAACGTTCAGATTAAATTTTCAATTGGATTAAAATTAGGTAATTAAACAGGCCTCTAAATCACCCTTTGTTTCCGAAACTAAAAAAAATTATACTTTAGCGGTATAGTTCGGATTTTAAATTTTTGAAAGCTAAACCCCTCTTAAAGTTCTAACTGTTGCACGGAAGAGTAGAAATAAGCTTCCAGTATTCTTCTATGTGCTGTGTCTCTTCAGGAGGTGGACGATCATAATCCTCGACATCTTTCTATCCTATTTAGCTCTTAGCAACGTTTGTTTGTTTGTTTGTTTTTTCCATACATCGCACCCATTTCGTTCCGCCGTCAAATTCACATAAAGTATTTAGGTTGGTGACCTTCTGCCTACCTGTCCCTTTTGCCTTCAAATGTTAAATTCACCGAGCCCACTATCCTCATTATATATCCAAGTAATTTCATCTGTTCCTTCTGATCTTAAATATAAGTGTTATTTTTTGTTTCCATTTACCTTTAACCCTCTAGGGCCATACGTATCATATTTGATACAGTATTTCCCTATAAGGAAACATTTGGTATTTCCCTATAAGGAAACATTTGGTATTCATTGACTGAGCAGTCAGTACTGCTTTCATTTGAAATTTATAAAATATTTCTCTTAAAAAATTTTTCAGGAAAATATTTCTTTCAAGGCTTGTTTTCATACTGTATCAAATATGATACGAATGGCCCTAGAGGGTTAAACTTGATTTTCGTCTAAGATATTCCCAGTATCTTTCTATTGAGCCACATTTCTGTTGCTTCTTGCCTTCTTTTCATATTTGAGGAAATTGTCCCGAATTCACTGACATAGAAGAAAAAAATCGCAATTAAGTGCATTAACAAAATATAGATATTGTGTTGAAAAAATAATTATTAGCTGTATAAAGTCAATGCTTTTTTCATATTGTAGGTATACGGACATACTTATGTATTCAACGGTTTATTTTATGTCACGTAGCTTTGGTGCCGAATTGTAGCAGCGCTCGAAGCTTCAGACATTTCAGCAGCCGGATATGATTAGCTTTTAGCTGAGTTCACAAGTTGTGTATAAAAGAACAATTAACGCCTTCGTTTCTTTCCGCTGTAGACTGCGTTGTCTTACAAGATGTCTGTCATTTTTTTTTCTTTGTGTGCCCTAAGGTATCACAGTAGAAAAAAGTTTATTGTAATGAGGAAATAAATGATGAAATATGTTTAAGTAGTGCCTAAGCGGATAACCAAATATATACACACGTCTAAAATTTTAAACATCGCCATTATGCCGGCATATTTATATAAATTATTAATTTTTATTACGAGTTTAATTCGATCTTGTTGAATATAATAATTTAATGCCAGATTTATTCCAACTTATATTTGTTGCATTTTTATATTAATAAGCAACGTTGAGCCTGGTCAGTACTTAGATGGGTGACCGCTTGGGAATACCAGACACTGTAAGCGTTCAGTGACGGATGTGCGTTATAGTGCAGTGGATATCGGCTTGGAAAGGGAAATCGGTGAGCCGAGTTCGAATTCCAGTTGAGTACCCTGCATTCACTTAAGCGCTGGTACCTTTGGGAAAGGTATTAATCCGTCACTTCCCTCCAGTTATGGGTTAAATAACAGAACGGAGCCCTGGAGGCAACCCATCTAGTGTTGGTGTCCCAATAAAACTACCTTGGTAGCCCTGGCGAAGCATCAAGTATTCAGCTATTTGACATGAATTTCGCTACAAAACTGCGCCAGGGTTCCAAATGCACAGGGAATACTGGAGGGGTGTAATGAGTTCTATCTCGGCCAAGGCCGCAAGACGACGACAATGACGAGGAGGTAGTTGGTATTAGTCGGCAGTTAGCCGAATACTAAGGAGTCAGCTTTCAGTGGAAGATTACCAAGTTCCTAACATTTTGGGTGCGTTAAGTCGATGAGCAACCGACATAGCACGATTATAACCTTCAGTGCGAAAACTACTCCACCACATATGCAAAGATAGAAAAGGGTGTAAGCGTATGTGCCTTTTTACCGGATCTATTCAACTTGTATATCGAGACTATTCTGAGAGCCTTAAAAGTCATGCCAGGATTCATCATTTGTAGCCACAATCTGAACAATATATGATACGTAGATGATACAGGGCTAATAGCAGACACGGAGAGAAAAGAAGAAAGTGGAACTACAAGAAAGCTAAATGCATTGTCATCAGTAAGAGGATCCTAAAATGCCAAATACAGGTGGGGGATACTAAAATCAAGCAGGTACAGAAGTTTAAAAATACCTTTAATAGAAGACGGAAAGTGCGACACTGAGACCTGAAGGCATGGCCAAGGATGCATTTCAGAAGCTGAGTAGAGTATTAAGAGACAGGAAAATTTCGTTAGAAACAAAGAAAAGAGTACTAAATAGCTTTGTGATGACTGTTCTTCAATATGGCAGTGAATGCTGGGCAATCTTATCAAAGATGAAGGATCGACTTCAAGCAACCAAAATGTGATTAACAGAAGGATGCTGTGGATTCATGGGCCGAGCTTGTGAGCAACGATAAGATTTTGGAAATGAAAGAAATGAAAAAAACAAACTAATACTTAACATCAGGAAAATACAGCTAACTTCCTTGGATATATAATGGAAAAGATGGGCTCGGAGAATCTGATAGTCACAAGTCAGATAAAAAGAAAGAGAGCGACAGGGGAAAGGCGTGTGTTACATACTTGACAGACTTGAGGAAGTGGTTGGCGGGGCAAGATTTGAGTGGGGTAACAGGAGAAAGCGTGCTAAGAGCCACTAAGGATAAGGAGATCTGGAGGGTCATAATCGCCTACGTCCTGAAATGGCACGGCACATAGAAGAAGAAGAATATTATTCATTTCTTTATAAGAATAGAGCAAATATTTATTCTCAACAGCACTCTATACTTCGTTTCCAATGCAATGCTTAGATCCCTTTGAAATCAAAGATAAAGAAATTCAACATAGAATAGGCTGGGCTCGAGATTATTTTGTAATATCACCAGTTGCTACAAAACCAAGACATTACTTAAAAGCTAGAATTATGTTTTTAATAGACATGTCAGGTCGTGACTTTCAAAAAGTATCAGGCCCGTCACCAAACTTCTTCAGAAGGATCTAACCTGTCAGCACAATTGATATCACGTAACTGAGAACGTTATTTTTGACGCCACATCTATAACGTTGGTTTTAGTAACGTAAATCTGAAGTGAACATATTGCGAGTAAAAATATTTCGGTATCTTCGCGTAAAGACAACGTACTAAACAAATTCTGCTAGTAATCCGTGGTGGACTGGGTAAGAAATGGCTTGTAAATTTTAATGCTCTCCAAAACGAAGCTGCTATCAATTAACCATCATAGACAATCGCTCCTACCTCCCATTAGCATAGAACAGGCTATCTTCTCTGAGAGTAAAACATTACACCTCCTTGGCCTCACACTCTCAGCGGACCTCAAATGGAATGACTTAATCGAATGCTTTGTTAATTCCGCTGCTATGAAAGTCGGTTCTCTGTGCGGACAAGGATGTTTTCCCGTCTGAGTCCATATTGTACATATATAAATCTACCATCCGCCCATGTATTGAATACTGCTGCTACATATGGTCGGATGCCCCTGCTATTCTCCTCGGGGTTCTTTTGGTAACTCGCTGTTTGCGAAACCTAATATTTCGGTATCTTCGCGTAAAGTCAACGGTCTAACGAATCCTTCGAATAATACACAATGATGCTCTTGGAATGCTGTAGAACACCGGAAACTGGGGAGGTTGGGAATCCCGACTTGGATCATAATAAAAGAGAGAGCCGGGTACAGGCTAGGAACCCATTCATTTACATTAACTAGGTACACAAGAGAGAACTCCCTTAACCAGGGGAGGGTTCCAAACGAATCCACCCCGATGCAACTAGCAGATCTAAAAGAGAAAATAAAAGCTAGCCCCGTTCATGCGAACCAGCAATATTTCTCACCTGTTTATGATCTGATATCACCAAAAGCTCCTTACATCAGAATATTAAACATTAGGCTATAATTATTATGGCGGTGTTTTTTATAATCTTATAGTTTAACTAGCAGTATAGCCCGGCGTTGCTCGGGTGTAATGAAAGCATTAAAACTAATCCATGGTCCTGGAGCTCAGACTCTTTGGACGTTGGCACGAAAGACTAAAAGCAATAGTTGTTTCCAGTTAAAGCGAAACTGTAGACTGAAAGAAACATGAATGGATGTAAATCAAATTTTGATTTCCTGGTGTCGATATCAAACTTTCTGCACTATTGTAAGAACTGCAACCTTGAAACTTCTGAATATCGTTTCTTATGTCTTTGTCTATGAGTGTATCAAATTTGATTAAAATAGGATCACTCCTTCTATAACCCGATTTTTTCGATTATCGATTTTCTATATTTATCGGGGGTACCTCAACACAAAGCCCACCTAAGAACACTCGCAGACGCTTATAGTACAACTGTGTAAGTTTTCAAGAAAATTGGTTCAGTCGTTTCATAGTCTATAGGTAAAGGATACACACACACAGAAACAGGTACCCCCGATAAATATCGATAATCGAAAAAATCGGGTTATAGAAGGAGTGGTCCGATTTTAATCAAGTTTCAAGGTTGCAGTTCTTACAATCGTGCAGAAAATCGATAATATATATATATATATATATATATATATATATATATAAGGCAAGATGTTTGTGTGTGTGTCTGTTTGTCTGTCTGTATGTCCTTTATACAAATCCACAATTTTTATCCGATTCTCACCAAACTTCACACAAATATTTTTAGGCTGAGTCTGAGCTCCAGGACCATGGGTTTCTTTTAAAGCTTTCATTACACCCAAGCAACACCGGGCTATACTGCTAGTATATATAAGGAATATATATTAGGTGCGATTGTTAAATTGTCGCAATTATTCTATTATTTTCAATATTCTTTAGGCTGAGTCTGAGCTCCAGGACCATGGATTAGTTTCATTGCATCCGAGCAACGCCGGGCTATACTGCTAGTCTGAAATAAACTAATTTGTTTATTGTTTTTATTGGCGCATGTGAAGAATTTGCTTTACTTGTGCTTTTTTTTCCCTACACTTGCATATGCAGTCGGATATTCATATCCGATACTGAATATAAAACTTTACATACACACACACACACACACACACACACACACACACACACTACATACAGAGGTATATGTATACATATTAAATCTAAATCGTTCATGGATATATGTGTACGCGTGAGCGTTTCAATGCGTGTATGTCTGGTGGCGTGCATTAAGTACGAACAAGCAAGGGTGAAGAGGTTTTACTAAATGAAATTAAAGTTTTCGTTGACATTCCCTAAAAGTTCCATTCGCGACCAAGATAGTCAATAAGTTCGATTGATTTATAGCGGGTTATCCATTCTTTTCCAGTTTATAGTGGGAGTCCGTTCTAGTGAAGGGTAGTTGTATATTGTTAAAAATTGACGGAATTTGGCCTTGTTGTAGATAGCCCACTGTAAGTCATAAAATGATTATAAGTCAAGAAAAGCAAATTGAGTTAAAAATAACATTTTATATACACACATATCAATTAAGGTTTTTACAATTAAAGTAATACTTGAAGTATAGGTCCAAAAGACGTTAAAATGTCTTCATGGCAATAAAATGCTGAAAAGAGAATTAATGCTTAGGAATGTGGAAGGGTCGAGAGTAAGGAATGTCTTTGATGTATTCGCTCCTTAGGTCAGTAAGTAGTTTTGAGACAGCGAAAGATAAGAGAAGAGGGAAGGGAGGCTAGGTAGTAAGCTGCTAGACTTAGGTCAAGGGGATAGTGATTACACTCTTCTCTCTCGGTTGGTCTTTCTGTTGGCCGATGCTTTCTGTATCGGCTTTTTATATCTTCTTTTTGGATCGCAGCAGCTCATTTGGGATTTCACACTTGTATTTGGTTCTGGGCTTCCCATTGGCCGATAAATAAAATTCGCATAGGCTCGCGAACTGGAAATTTAATATTTAATTAATTTTTAGTTTTCAACGGGAACGTCTGCGCGAACCCAGCTGCGCACCGTTCTAGTTTTGGTCATTTTCTTTTTTGTCGTCAGGATGCAGACATCCGGTCCATCGCTTTTGTTCGGTCGGTATCACCACATATTCAATATGTCCATGTAATGTCATTGAGAATATGTTAGAGAAAATTTATAAATACATTTTAAAATTTACTGAGCTTATCATATCCCGTTCAGCCTGAACATTTTCGTTTGACACAACTGAAAAAAATTATTATATTCAGGAATATTAATTTTACATAGAGTCACGGAAGATCAGTCAGTACAATTTATAGTTAAACATTTTTTCTTCAAAATTAACTATTTAAACTAGTAATTTTGGCAACTAATATAGTTTTCCTATAGTCATTTATATTTATGAATAAACTAGTTATGTATCATTAAACATTTCTATGTACTTTTAAATAATATGCACTAGCACTATAGCCCGGCGTTGCTCGGGTGTAATGAAAGCTTTAAAACTAACCCATGGTCCTGGAGCTCAGACTCAGCCCAAGGAATATTTGTGTGAAGTCTGGTGAGAATCGGATAAAAATTGTGGATTTGTATAAAGGACAAACAGACAGATAAACAGAGACACACACAAACATCTTGCCTTATATATATATATATATATATATATATATATATATATATATATATATATATATTATCGATTTTCTGCACTATTGTAAGAACTGCACCATTGAAACTTCTGAATATCGTTTCTTATGTCTTTGTCTATGAGTGTATCAAATTTGATTAAAATCGGATAACTCCTTCTATAACCTGATTTTTTCGATTATCGATTTTCGATATTTATCGGGGGTCAGTCAGTCAGTTAAGTCAATTAAGTGCCATACGTGATACATGCTTAGGCGATCATGTCTCGAAAGAGACATGACTGACTGGGCAGAAGATTATCCCGCAGTAGGTTGCCATTGCTTTCTGCGGTAGACTAGTTGCCGACCAAGGCAACAGAACCCAATCTGTCTTATTATTTAACCCATAACTGGAGGGAAGAGACAGATTAATACCTTTTCCAAGGGTATTTGAGCATAAGTGAATGCAAGGAATTCGAACTCGGCTCCCCGATTTCTTGTTCCGAGCCGATATCCACTGCACCACGACGCACATCCAGGTAGCTCGACACAAAATCTAGCTAAGAACACTCGCAGACGCTTATACTAAAACTGTGTAAATTTTCAAGAAAATCGGTTCAGCCTTTCGGAGTCTATAGGTAACGGACACACACATACACACACACAGACAAAGTTTCATTTATAAATAAGTTTAGATGCGTTTGCCCTATTAAACATTTGTCTCTACCATTAAACAATTGTCCGTACTATTAAACATTTTTTGCACTGTAAATGGTGAGCCATTTGTCTGTACCATTGACTATTAACTATTTGCTGGTATCATTAATCATTTGTCTATAACAAATTCTTGGAGAAAATAGTCACAGTTGATGAAAAAGATATTCATTGCATGCATTCAAAATATTTTGAAAAATCATAGTTAGATACAAGACAGTTTTCAGCAACGAAATTTACGAGAAGAAAGAATTCTTGAGGGAGCAATAGGTTCTCCTGAACGACGCATTGAAGCAGCAAGTACTTTATTCTAGTTAAGGCCAGCTTGCAATCTTATAGCATAGCAACACCAATTGTCACTTAAAAAAACGTGGCACAGCAAGCAAGCATGAAAGGTAGGTTGGAGTGGGGGGCTCTACATTAGCATTCTTTAGAACTTTCTTAGACTACGACACTTGTCAGAATCAAAACATACAGATTTCTTATCGATTTAATAGAGGTGTTCTATTAATCGATAAAACGACAAATCAATTTCTAGCTTAGAAAAGTTATTGGCTTTAGGCAAAGTCACTGAGCTGTTATTTACCAATTTCAACTTTGAAAATGTGCTAACATCTTTGATATTTGTAAATTCTTCTAACTTTTCTGAATTTTTACCATTTCTCCAACTGTTTTTTCTTTTTTTTTTTTTTTTTTTTGCATGCACAAGCATATGTTGTTCTTCATTACTTATCTTTAATGAAGAATAACCGGCTATGTAATTTTATTAATTTATGTAAATTTTTATAATTTAAGATGCGTCTTTTTCTAACTCCTCCTCAAAAAAGTATTTCTTTCGAACGCAAAGCTAAGGCCAATAACTCTGTAAATGTCAGTAGTCGATTTGTTATTGTATTGATATAATAAACGGGTCTTACCATATAAATCAATAACATTTTTATTCTAAGTGTCTCGTCTTAACAAAAGCCTAAAGAATGCTCACCTTCAAAAATTATTCCACTTTAGAAAAATCGAAAAAAAATTCTTTGATGACTGAATAATGATAATATGAACTTTTAAGAATAGAAGATTTTGCATCAAGTTGTAAATGTATGAGTCAATACATATGTGTGTGTATGAGTCAATACATATATGTGTATGAGTCAATACATGTGTGCGTATGAGAAATTGCAAGAGGTTGAGAGAATAAGAGAACATGTGTGTGTGGGTGTGTGTGTGTGAGAGAGAGAGAAGTTGGGTGCCTGCTGCTTCAGTGTTTCTCGAGGGCGTATTATGCCAGATGATTTTTATTGTTATGTTATTGTTTACTGTTAAAAGACTTTTGCTTGACTTTCTCTCTCATTTTTCTCTCTCTCTCTCTCTTTCTTTATCTATATATCTCTCTCTAACTCTCTCTCTCTCATTTTGTTATTTATTCGCTTTCCTCTCTCTAAATCTCTTTTTTACTTTGCCAGATCCAGACATACATACGCGTGCATATGCAACTGATTCTCTCTCTCTCTCTCTCTCTCTCTCTCTCTCTCTCACTCTCTTTCTTTTTCTCTCATCCTCTCTCTTACTCTCTCTTTCACTATCTCTACCTTTGCTCTCTCTCTCTCTCTCTCTCTCTCTCTCTCTCTCTCTCTCTCTCTCTCTCTCTCTCCTGCCGAGCGCACCAATTGTTTTCTGCCTCTAGTACCTTTTTCGCTTCTAGTTTTTCTTCCTCTCACTCTCCCCTACCACTTCTCTCGGACACTTTTCCTCCCTAAGCCACTTCGCTTTAACTTCACACGCACGCACGTGCTCGTTCTTTCGTCCAGTTTCCCTCTCTTTCCCTGTAGTCCACTACCTTAATGTTAATCTTGCTGACACACAAAAAAAAAACAGACTCTTTGTTCCCTCCGGAAATCTCATAAACAAATTGTCTCCCTAACGGTCTTGTCCAAAATTCAGATTTGCCTCAGCTCCTGGGCTCCTAATGGCTTACGTGACATTCTTTATTTCGCCTATCAACGCCACGTCGTCTGTCTGATGAATTAGGCGCGAAAAGACGAAATCCTCAGCGGTAAATTGTAGATGTATCTTAATGGTAAATAAATAGAATTTTAAAGAGAAAGGACTCGCTCGGTCAAACCCATACCCAAATAATTCATGAAGAAAAAATTAAGAAAAGAAAAAGAAATGTAATTTTTTAAAAATAATTTACGTCATCTGAAATTAATAAAAACTTACTCATTCTATAACAACCTTGATGTAAAATAAAATAAAATAATTTAAGATTAAGAATTAAAAAGAAAACATATTGTTGGACTATATCGTATTTCTGAAATACAATATATTTGATATGGCCAGCTGACAGTTACAAGTCATGCAGGAATAAAAGAAAAGAAGTTGTAGTGATACTTTATCATTGGTCCGTGAACTGACGAATCAGCAATATGCGAAAACTCTATGTCTCCTGATTAAAGAGTGAGTTTTCCTTAAAAAAAAAAGAATATCCTGCTTTTTGAAAGAAAAAAACTTTTCCTTCAAAAAGGAAGACACTTCTTTTTTATTAGATATCGAATTATCAGTAAATACTGATTCAATGAATCACGGCCCAAAGAATACTTTTCATTAGCCCGTCAATTGACAAATCAGTAATTAGCAAAAACGAGAGATCTGATAGAAAGTAGTGTTTTTTGTCAAAAAGAAAGACACTCCTTCTTTACTCTCACTATTTACATTATTCGGACTGTTTCCTCATATTTATTATCATATTCACGCTGTTTCAGAGGTGATACGTTTCGGCCTTCTTTAAGGCAATATACGTTAGGATTTCGAAAAGAACTCTTTATATTGTCCACTGAATTAGATTGTTCTAGTTCCGCGAGTCTTGCCTTTTTCTGGGTATCTCAGTTTCTGTAATTTCCGTTTAGTAAATCAATTCTTCAAGTTTTTGTTCCCGTCTGCTGTGACCAAGCATTGAACTCAGAACTGTTGGGTGGGGGGGGCACTAGGCCATGCTTATATTTTCAGTGTAATCCTATAGTAATATTTCACAACATATTTGTAATTTAAGAAATGTTCAATTTTCTCTAGTGAAATAACTGGTAATGCGTTTACATCATACTGTCTTGATCAAAATGTTCGGATTTTGTTTGTTGTTCGATAGTAATATGGACGCATCATTTAGCTGAGCTAATTTCACTCTTCTCTTGTGTAGGCCCCTGCGCACTTGCTTGGGGTGAAACGATTACAAAAAAAACGATGAATTGTGACTTCGTACGAACACAAGTATCGATGGTCTTCGAACAGTGGTTTTGGTTAACCGGTAGTATTGTTTACAAGCACTTTAAAAAATGACCAACGCTGGGATTAACTCCATAATCGCCTTTCAAAAAATTTATCATGGTCAAATTCATATCCAGGGTGGTGAGATTCGATCATGGTGAGATTCGAACACGGAGTATTTAGAACGTTTTCGTTCAGTATATGAGGTCGAAAAGGGAGCACGTTTTAACCACTCGTTTACGTTCTTAAACTAAAAGAGAGAAAAAAAAATATTTACGTGGAGTTGTCTAATTTCAGACCAAGCAGATGATACCTCTTTCAATACGAGGAAAAAAGTGTCTGGCCGCAGCATATGAGAATTTTTTTTAAAAGCTCTTCGAAATGTGGTTTTCTATTTAGATTAAAAACGATTGGTTGGAAAATACTTTTTTCGCCTTAAAATACCACACATTTTCCTTAGCGCAAATATTTAACTCAAATTGCCAAGTAGGTGTGAAGTTTTTCTCTCAGCTACGTCCGTCTGCACTCTAAATCATAAATAGTCCGTTAAAAATGACCAATAAATAATTTTCAAGTTGGCAGCCGAGACAACGCACCTCATTGAAATAGACACGCTCACCGGCCGCAAGGTAAAAAAAAAAAACTGGTAACAACCCACTCAGTGATATCAGCACCTCCAGCTCACTACAGTTAGATTAGTACAGACTCTTTCTGATATAATGAATACATGATGTAATGAATAGGCATAATCCTTGGTTCCCCCTCACAGTAATATGATTGTCTGGTGGCAGCCATAAATACAGACTAAGGCGAGGACGACGATATGCCTACGTCTATGGGCTACGCCTATTGGAACGCCTATTGACTACGTCTATTGCATAAGACTACGTCTCAGCATACTGCATACCGGTCCATTACGGCTACTCGCTAGATTGCCCTACCCAGTTACATTTGCCAAAACCACTTAGATACTTCGAATGATATATATATATATATATATATATATATATATATATATATATATTGTCATCCGCAGACAGATCTATTTCGCCGTATCAGAGCTCATCAGTACGGTTAGACTCCGATTGCTTTTTTACCCAGGATTGAAACCCGACCGAAATGGCGTCAGTCGGCGACTCTACCCCTGGGCTATGGGCGTATGGAAATATGCAGACTTTTTAGCGCATATATATATATATATATATATATATATATATATAGTCATGCGCAGATAGATCTGTTTCGCTGTATCACAGCTCATCAGTACTGTTAGACTCCGATTGCTGGGATATATCAGTTGGCGACGAAGAATTCGAAACGACTTCACAAGTCTAAAAAAATAATACAGTTGGCAACACTTACGAAGAACGTTAAAAAGACTCGTTCGACACTTACAGAAAGTAAGTAATTTTGCCCTCATTTTTTGTTTTAACGCTTATTAACGAGGAACGTTAGAAAAGGAAAAACTTGAGCAAACGTTTACAGAAAGTAAGAATGTACCCACCCCCCTTTTGTTTGGACTTAGAAGATATAAATTGGAGCAAATATTTTTTGTGGATACGTTGGCAGAATGGAACAAATTGCGAAATTAACTAAGGTGCCACAAGTCATTTTACACCAATAACAACAACAACAACCTATACAGCAACAATTTTATTAACAACAACAATTTATACAACAACAAGAAACTTTTGAAAAGTTATTCAAACAACAGGCAAAAGACAACAAATCTCTTTGGAAAAACGTATTATCAAGGACAACAAAAGAACCGGGTTCTAGATTTTGTTTCTACGGAAGGAATTTCAAATTTTCTATCTGGATTTAAATACGACCCCGACAGTGGTTCAACTTTTCCGGATAAATTTTCGTAGATTTAAAACAATATTTACGAAAAGATGTGAACAATGGTCAGACGAGGAAAAAGACGCGCTATTTTTGCAGACGTGGGGAACAGAAGAAAATGCAAAATATGCGAATTTAATCCTGCCAAAAAAAGCCAGAAGAAACTACATACAGTAAAACAGTAGAAATTTTGTCGAAACACATTTCGAAGCCTATTTCAAACGCGATACAAGTGTCTAAATATCCTAAAACAAAAGGATGATGATTTTGCCTCGTATGCAGGTAGGGTTAATGCACAGCGTGGGGATTTCAATTAAAGCAATTGTCAAGTGACATGTTCTAGTGTATAATTTTTGTGCAGGGCCTAACGACACCGAAGAACAAAGAAATTAGATCAAGAATCCTCACAATCATGGCACAGGACCCGAAGATTACGCTACAAAAAGTAATGGAATATGGTCAGCGACTTATAAACATAAAAAATGATACTCAGATTGAAGAGAAGAGCATTTCGTGATTACAAACTGTAAGACAACAGAACTGGATACAGAATAAAGAAAGAAAAATTATAAGGAAGACAGCATATAAAGAAGAATTGTTTTCTTAGGGATAAAATATGTTTTAATTGTAGGCGTGTAGGCCATAGAAGTTCTCATTGTCAGGCAAAACAGAGAAAAGTAAAAACAAAGTAGAAAACAAAGATGAACGTTGTTTGGTCGAAAAACGATACTGAGGAGGATAAAAGAAGAAATAACCTCAGTGTAAAAATAAATGGGCAGATCGTAAAATTATTAGTCGATTCAGGAAGTGATGACTCGATAATAAACGAGTAAACTTGGAAAAAGCATCGGTTATCCGCCGTTGATTCACACAGACAAAATTGCTAGGGGAGTGTCAGGAAAAAAACTGAAGTTTAAAGGTGAATTAAAATGTAACATTTTGCTCATGGGGAAAATTCACAAATCGAAAGTGTACGTGCTCTCTTGTTTAACAAACCTCTTTGGTTTAAATTGTATTGTTTAACGTATGGGAATTACCAGTAAATGCTTTTTGTAACATAGTTAATGTCATAGAGAACAATAAGACAAAGAAAACAGAAATATTACGGATTTGAAAAGCGAATCCCCTCACATCTTTTCAGAAGGAAAAAAAAATTGTTTGTACGCAAAAACAGAAGTCAACTTCGAATTGAAGGAAAATGTGAACCCAATTTTTAGACTAAAAAGAAAAGTACCATTTTCGGCATTAGGCACAATAAGGGAGGAATTAAAAATGTTAGGGAAAAGTGGCGTATTTTCGAAAGTCGATTACTCTGATTGGGCATCTCCAACCGTATACATAAAAAAGAAAAACCGAAAAATCAGAGTGTATGCTGACTTTTCGACAGGTTTAAATGACTGTTTCAAAGACCATGCGTACCCTCTACTGTCTCCTGAGGATATATTCACTAAATTAAAGGTAGTATTTTCAGTCGGTGGCTTACCTTCAGGTTAAAGTCAGTGAAGAATGTTCAAAGTACCTGATAATAAACACGCATAAAGGGACGCTTTTGAATTGAACGTAGCTCCAAGCCTATTCCAGCAAATAATGGACACAATGTTGGCTGGTATGGAGTATGCAATCGTATATTTAAATGATACTTTTATGAAAAGTTAAAACGAGGCTCAACATAAAACGCATATTAGAGCAGTATTTCAGAGAATTGAGGAATACGGGTTCCAGCTGAGTGCTGAAAAATACGAGTTCTTCTTAGAGAAGATAAAATACATGTATTTAGGGCAGATCATTGACAGTAAAGGAAGAAAACCGCATCAAGAAAAGGCTTAGGCTATAAAAAATATGCCAGCATTTGATAATGTGGCTAAACTCCAGGTGTTCTTGGGATTAGTAAATTACTCTTGCATTTATAGCCCGAAAATGTATGATATGAGAGCTCCTTTAAATGAGTTGGTGAAAAAGGGCCTAAAGTTGATATGGTCGAAAGAATTTGAACATGCATTTACAAAAAAAAAACGCTGTCTATTAACACATTTCGACCCGAACAGGAAAACTAATGTAGCATCAGGTGCCAGTATTGAGGGACGAGGTGCTGTATTGCTTCATAAATTCGAGGACGGATCTACGAAGCCAATAGCAAATGCCTCCAGAACGTTACTGCCCGCTGAATGAAGTTACAGTCATATTGAAAAAGAGAGTTTACCAAAAATCTATGCTGTGAAAAAAAATGCACAGGTTTTTATACGGAAGAGAGTTTATTCTGCAAACCACTGTTATCAATATTTAAGAAAAAAAGGTATACTAACTCACAGGGCAAATCGACTAGAGCGTTGGGATGTAATTCTATTTAATTATAATTTCAAAATAGAATATGTGCCTTCAAAGAAGCTAGGTCACGCCGATGGGTTATCAAGATTGATAGCTGAATATACGGAACCATTGGAAGAAACAGTAATAGCGGCGCTAAGAGACGAAAGTAAATTGTCGAGTTTGGCATCCAACACTATTAGAGAACAACCGGTTATGCTAGAAGATGTTAAAAAAAACGATGATTTCATGAAAGACAAAATGAAAAAGCAAGCCTGGTTGATCGAGAAATCTGAAAAAAAGAATTAATGTGTCACTTTTTTCAATCTACGAACAGGTATTACTATACGCAGATAGAGTTGTAATGCCGGGTACTCTGCAAAAGAAAATCCTGAAAGAGTTTCCCAATAGCCATTCAGGGATTTCGAGAATGAAATCTCTAATGAGAAGCTATACCTATTGGCCGACGATGGACCAAGACATAAAACTTGGTGAAACAGTGCAGAGGATATCAACTGGCAGCAACGGATCCACCGGATAAAGACTCAACCATGACCAAAGACAGTTGTCCCATGGATTCGATTGCATATCAACTATGCAGAGCTCATAAATGAATCTTATTACCTAATTATTATGTACAGTTTCACTATGTAGCCAGAAATTGTTAAGTGCAGACATCCAACTGTAACAAATATAATAAACGCAAATAATGAAATTTTTAGTGGTTTTGGTCTCCCTAAAACTTTAGTCAGCGAAAACGAAACGCAGTTTACGGAAAGAGAATTTAAGGAATTCTGTTCATCATTATCCATTGATCACGTAACAATGCCAGCATATCATCCAAGATCGAATGGACACTCGGAAAAATTCGGGGATACCTTTAAACGAACGTTGAAGAAAAGTCAAAGCGTTGACACGAATAAAAGAACTATTCCAAAATATTTGGCAGTATATAGAACCACACCAAACCCGAATACGACGTCAAGATTATCGTCAGCAGTGTTAATGTTTGCCAGGAAAATAGGCTCTCTATTCGACAGGCTGTTACCTAGTCCGGCTTAGAAAACCGCTAAATCGTATAAACCAGGTGACAATTTTTTTCAAGAACTTTTGGGGCTGGAAAATTTATTGGGAAGAAGGAATGATAACCAAAAGAATTGGACAAGTCATATATGACATAAGACTCAGACACACTACAGACGTCACGGAAAATACCGAAGATATTCCAATGGAAATCCTATATTACACATTTGAAATTGCAGTTCCAGCAAGTTAACATTCGCCAATGGAGGTATTCCTGGCCTCAAGGCCAGATGTACCAATGTGTCAAATTCCAACAAGCAGGATTGACGCGAAGAAAACTTAGGAAAAAAGTTAATCAATTATGTCCAGACCCTAAAAAGAGAAAATATTGAAGCTAAATTTCGCGGGAACATTTAGCACAGGTGGAGGTGATTTAATGAATATGGGATATAATGAATATACATACAACTTTGTTCCCTCTCACATTAATATGATTGGCTGGTGTTAGCCATAAATACAGACTAAGGCGAGGACGTCGACAGGACTACAGCTATAGGTATATGGCTGTAGGTCTACATGTATAGGAACGCTTACTGACTACGCCTATTGCATAAGCCTACGTCTCAGCATACTGCATATGACGAGTACCGTTCATTACGGCTACTTGCTAGATTGTTCTACCCGGTTAAATTTGCCAAAACTACTTAGCTACTTCGAATGATATATATATATATATATATATATATATATATATATATATATATATATATATATATATATCATAGGCGCGTATAATGAAAATACATGCGCTAAAAAGTATGCCTTCTTCCACCGAACGCCCATAGCCAAGAGGTAGAATCGCCGACTGACGACAATTCGGTCGGGTTTCAATCCTGGGTTAAAAAGCAATCGGAGTCTAATCGTACTGATGAGCTGTGATACAGCGAAACAGATCTGTCTGCGGATGACAATATATATATATATATATATATATATATATCCGGGACATATCACATTGCCATAGGCAGACCCATGGCAGCGCACAATACGTATGCGCTTCACACATATACACATGTCAGTCCGACCCAAACATGCCAAGGTTCACCTATCAATAATTGTATTTTGCATTTGGTGAACTGCATTTTTGTCTTTGTTTCGAAATGTTGCTTGTCTAAATGATATGAACTCCAAAACTTTGTTCAATATTATTGATGTAATGAATATGCATACACCTAGGTCACCCCTCACAGTAATGTGATTGGCTAGTGTCAGCCATAAATACAGACTAAGGCGAGTACGCATAGAGGTCTATGTCCATAGTTTTACTGGTCTACCACTAGATGTCTACAGGTCTACGACTATTGACTACGCCTACGTCTCAGGATATTGCATACGACGAGTACCGTCCATTACGTCTACATGCTAGATTGTCTTACCCGGTTGCATTTGCCTAAACCGCTTGCTACCTCAAAGGATATATCCCTTTCCGGGACATATCAAGTATTATATCGGCCTAAAGTCTCCTACTTTAAAGAGGCGACTCCTTCTCTATGTTTTTTGTGTGAATGTTATTCTCCATACTAATAATACTGATAATGAATTATACGTAAGTTTATTTATTATTGATATTTGATATTATTTATTATTGATATTGATACATGCACAGAATATCATAGACCTTCAATTTGAATTGTGTGAATAATAATTTCTTTTTAGAACAGTCTGAATTCACATCTTATAAAATAACTGTATTTCATTAACCTGTCAGTATTAAAAATATTTCCAAGTTATTGTTTATATCTAAGAGAATGGATGATGCAAATGCAAGCACGAATTTTCAAAAGTAAGGATATGTTTATAAGAGTGTGCGCACAACTTGATTCGAAACAAACATTGATACACACGTGTATTGTACGTATCAGTAGTTAAGTAATGAAAAGGGAAAAGAAAAGAAAATCTTAAATACAAAATGAGACAAGAAATCCTTCTTCTTCTTCTTTTATGTGCCATCTCCCTTCAGGACATAGGCGATCATGGCCTTCCACGTCTACCTATCCCTGGTGTTCTCTTAGCACGTTTTACCCCACCCGAACCCCGCTTTGCCATCCATCTGTTAATCCGCTGCTGTCGCCTGTTTCTCTTTTCCTCTATCTGACCTGTGAGCATCCGATTCTCCAAGCCTTCCTTCTACATTACATGTTCAAAGTACTTCAGCTGTCTTTTTCTAATGCTCAGTATTGATTTTCTTTTTGCTTGCATCTTTCCTAAAATTTCATCATTGCTCACATGCTCGATCTATGATATCCGCAGCATCCTTCTATAGAACTACATTTGAGTTGCTTTAAATTTTTCCTTCATCTTTGATGATATTGTCCAGAATTTACTGCCGTATTGAATAAAAGACAACACATAGCATTCCGATACTCTTTTCTTGGTTTCTAGTGAAATTTTCCTGTCTCCTAATACTCTGCTCAGCTTCTGGAATGTGTCCTTGGCTATTTAAATTCGCCTTCGGATCTCAGTGTCGCACTTAAAAATGGAGAGGCATAGATACGGATTGATCGACTGAACAAGAGGGATAAAAGATGAACATAGATAGATAGATAGATAGATAGATAGATAGATAGATAGATAGATAGATCGATCCAAACCTTCATAGATAGATAGATAGATAGATAGATAGATAGATAGATAGATAGATAGATTTGATGAATGAAAACAATGTTCATTTAGGCAAATGATGAATATTCGCCATCGAAATATTTTCTGGTCGTATTTATTTCACTTCAGCGGCTCATTAATATATATTACTTTTTATCATGCATAAGTCAGGCCATATTTTATCCATATTCGCCCTCCTCTGATAGATCATGCATCCTCTCATTGCTATAACTTATGAGTGGAATGTTTTACACGAAAAGACAATAAATACATACGAATTTACAAAATAGAATGAATGGAAAGATAGATGTGCATGTTAAAAAACGAATAACAGCTTTTCGCATCCACGTACACACACACACACACACACACACACACACACACACACACACACATATATATATATATATATATATATATATATTATTCTTCATGTGCTGTGTCCCTTCAGGAGATAGGCGAACATAGACTTCCACTTGTCTCTGTTACTTGTCGCTCTCAATATTTTTACTCTTGGTATCTCTCCCAAAACCCGCTCCGCCATCAAACTACTACATTTGTCAAAATCGAAACATTGATTTTTATCAATTTTAAATTATTTTTTTCAATTTATTTTTATAATACAACTAAAGTGTCTTGAAGAGTTATCTTTTTTTAGTTTTTATTTACAAATTTTAAGTTTGAAACTTAATTTGCGTCATTAAACTGCATAAGATGATGCCCTCTTTTTTAAGTGTTAAATGAAAATGTTTCATTTTTTCCACAGTTGCTGACATTATTCATCTTCGAATCAATATCACTTCGAATTGGTGATCATTAAATACAAACAAATGTACAAAACTATATAACTGAAATTATATTTCAACGTTACGGGAGTTATTAAAAGCAAAGATCTATCAAGTAACTGACGTGCTGCTTTCTCCTGTCTCTTTTTCCCTTTATCCGACCTGTGATTATTAATTTTTCCAAGCCCTTCTTCTTCAGTTCGTGTCCCAAGAAACTTATCTGTCTCTTCCTGATGTTAAGTATAATTTTTCTTCTCGTTTGCATTCTCTCCAACACCTCATCGTTTGCTTACGTGCCCAGTCCATGGTATCATCACATTTCTGCTGTCTCAAGCCTATCCTTGACGAGATCACCCAACATTCACTTCCGTAAAGTAGAACATATATCGCATAGCAATCCAGCACTCTTTTCTTTGTTTCCAATTAGATTTTTCTGTCTCTCACTACTCTGGTTAGCTTCTGGAATGCGTCCTTGGCCACACGAATGCGTCTTTGGATATCTATGTGGCACTTTCCATCCTCTATCAGAACAATTCCCAGGTATTTAAATTTCTTTACTTGTCTTATTTTAATTTCTCCTACCTGTACTTGGAATTTGGGGGTCTTCCTTTTTCTGATGACCATAGATTCAGTTTTCTTGAAGTTTATGCTTCCTCCTTTCTTCTCGCTTTCTCTTGCTTCCTTCTGTAGGAGGTACTGAATTCTTCTTTCCGTGTCTGCTCTCAGCACCGTGTCATTGGAGTATCTTATACTGTTGAGATCGTGTCCGCCAATGACGAATCCTGGCAACGATTTTATTTCACTCGGAATTTTTTGCTGAATAAGTTGAATAGATCCGGTAAGATAACACATCCTTGTCTTATGCCCGTTTCTATTTTTTGTATACTTGCTGAATTCACTTCCTATCCGTACGCAAGCGGTTTACTGCCAATATAGATTCTTGATTATCCTAACGTCTTTTCCGAAAATGTCGAGGTTGTGGAGCATCTCTGTCTTTGTGGCCTACTTTGTTAAACGCCTTTGCGTAGTATATAAAGCATAGATGGAGGTCCTTCTGCATTTGTATTGCTCTTTCAGATAGCATTCTGAGCATGAATATCGCATTCCTTGTTCTGGTATCTTTAACGAAGTCACATTGCTTTTGTTCTATCTTTGGGCCGATTCTGCTGTGCGCTCTGTTCATCAGAATCCAGATGATAATTTTTGTTATATGGCTCATTAAGAATTCGGTGGAATTCACACTTCTTTCCACCTGGCTTCTTAGGTAGTGCTATGAAAATTGGTCTGCTTAAGTTCCCCGGTATGTTGCCGCTGTTCTAGATTTTGTTAATTGCTTCTGTGATCCTGCCTACAACAAAGCCTTCTAAGGACATCAACATCGTTATTACAATCCTGTAGGGTCTTGCTGCTTTGTTTCTGCTGAGTTTGTCCATTGGCAAATCTAGTTTTAATATTTCTGGTCCATCCGTATTTTTGTGTATTGTTGGTTGCTCTCTCGTGTCGTGGAAAAGATCGACAATATACTCCCATCTCTGAAGTATTTTTTCTTTTTCTAATACGAGTGTACCGTCCTTTTATTTTATACATCCAGTTGCTGAGCAGGTTTATGTCCTATTAGTTCGTTTGTTTTGTTTTTTGTTTTTTTTGTTTTTGTTTTTTTGTGCATATAAGTGTTATTTTGTTTTTGGCACATTTATCGTTGAGCCACATTTCTTTAGCCTGTCTGCATTTTCTCCTTATTTCCCTGCGTAGTTTCTTATATTCCGTTCCATATCTTGGCATCGTTTTCTGTCACTTTTGCATCATGACAACAATCTCTTCAGTGATCTACTCGTTTTTCTTCCAATGTGCTTTTTCCTTTAGGATGATGCCATTTGCTGATGTCACTACAGCTACTCTTAGTGCGTCCCATTTTGAGCTTTCGTTTTCAATTTGTTCTTCGTATTTGGCTTTCACACTATACATATACATTTCCTGCAGATTCGGGTCATTAAAATGTCTATTGTACTGCAGTCTTAGGGCTGTGTTAGGTTTCTTTAATCGCCTTAGTTTAATCCTTAGTTTGCATATATGTATCAGTTGGTGGTCACTACTGCAGTAAGCACCGGGGTAGGCTTTGCAGTTAAGGACAGCGTTTCTGACTCTCTTATTCGTAGTAACATAATCAATTTGGTCCTTAATTTCTCCTCCTGTCCATAGGATTCTTAGGCGCTCTTGGTCATTTGCTGTGCACCATTGGACTCATTTCTCACCACGGACATTGTGGTGTTCTAGTCCAAAATTGACGACCGTTTCACCTTCTCTTCCTTGACCAGCTTTGGCATTCAGATCTCCCATAATGATTCTGATGTCTTGTGATTTCATTGCACCTTGGAATAATCAAACATTAAGTAAAAAAGACCCGATTTCTTCTTCTGTTGTTGGTACATATACCACTCTTACCGATATATACCACTATTACCGATATGGCGAGAGGCCTCAGTTTAACTCGTAGAATTCTTTCAGATATCTGTTAATATCCTATAACGCATCTCTTGTGTCTTTATCCAATATAATGCTGACTTCTTTTTCATTATTTTCAACTCCTGCGTATATAATTTTGTAGTCGTCACCAATGAAGTCTCCATTTTTTGGCTATCTCGTTTCACATATGCCTAAAATGTTTATGTTTATCTAGTCATATCCTGTTTTACATTTTTCAGCTGTCCACAGTTGTTCATGAGTCTGAAATTCCACGTCCCAAGAATTATTTTTTGTCAGTCGCAAGATAACAGTCCGGTGACGTCTGTCGCTCATACCCTTCTATCCGCGCGAGAGATAAATTCTGAGGAAATTTCTTCCCCTTTACGCCGTTAATGTTAAGAGGAGGACGATCCGATGACACCAAAAGCGTATGTCGCTCCCTACCTGGTGAGGAGTCAATGTCATTAACCCCGTCACGCAGTTCGGGTTTATCATATTTTTTTAATCATCTCACCCCGAGCAAGACATTCTACTGCCACTCTTGCGCAGGGGGTTTCATAGGGGAAAGTGATGAGAAAGAGTGGTTAGTTATAGGAAATGTCAGAAGGAGGGTAATAGACGAATAAGAATACCGAGGGTGGGGTGGAGTAGATTTCAAAAGAACTTGAGAGAATGGATGTGTGTTAGTGAGATAAAAGATGTCTGTAGTCCTTACATTTAAATTCCTGGAGATTGTAGCTGTCGGGGAAGCAAGTATATGGAAGGGAATTCCACAGGTGGGAAGTGCGTGAATAGAAGCTGTTAGAGTATAAATTTTATCGGTTTGACTGTAAAAGGGTGAGACCTACTTGCCAATCTAGTAGCCCGTGCAAATTTATACCTAGGGGGCACCAATAAAATAAGTTCATTGGAGCAGAAGTGCAAATCTATGAATATACGTGAGAGGAATAGTTGAGTGATTTCTCATTGCTTTCCCCAAGGCTTTTTTATCGAGACAACACTTCTAGTTGGTTGGCCGTTGACTTCTTAAGAGTTCATGCGCCTTTTACCGACTGAACTTCTTGTTCTACCCTGAGACGGACAAAAAAAGGGTGAAAGAATGTAAGTATTAAGTATATACTTATTAGAAATCCGGATGATCACTCTTATACAGGAAAATAATACAGATTCCCTTGATTAATATCTAGTTGCCAGTAAACAAAAAGATTATTTAACATCAATAACTACTTTAATTTTTCACAAAAGTTTGAAAAACAAGATAAATATACTTTTCTCTCGTTTGGCAACTCGTCAGCAACTAATCTTGAAAGAAAAAAGTGCCATATATATGTTTAAGTAATTCATCGAGTTTTTATTAGACCTCAACAGAATTCAGAAAGCACTGGACGTCCTATATTTGGGACTCATCAGCAGTGCGCATCCACTACCAGGAATTGAAACCCAGAAAAATGCGTTATTAAGCAAACGTCATACCAACTCTACCACGGACCGAAGAGGTAACGAATTAAACTCGATGACACGCTTCTTCACATATTCCGTGGTGAAACTCGTCCAAGTTCCTTTACCTATAGGATGGTGCCTCCTAGAGCCACGACTACTCTCACCAAGCCACTCACTCCGGAGCATTATAAGCTGGTTCAAGCAACGATATACAAACAGAAATAGTAGGGGGATTTGAAATGATAAAGTAATTCATTGAGTTTTATTAGACCCCAATAGAATGCAGAAAGCACTGGACGGCCATTTCGTCCTATATTTGGGACTCATCAGCAGTGCGCATCCACTACGGGGAATTATATAGGACGAAACGGTCGTCCGGTGATTTCTGCATTCTGTTGAGGTCAAATAATAAAAACTCAATGAATTACTTAATCATTTCAAATCCTCCTACAATTTCTGTTTATATATATATATATATATATAGAGAGAGAGAGAGAGAGAGAGAGATAGAGAGATAGAGAGAGAAAGAGAAAAAGAGTGAGAGAGAGAAGAGGGAGAAGGGCACATATATAATATAGAGAGAAACAAACAGACGGCAGCAAGTGAAATAAAATGCAAAATTTTAGTTGAAAAATTCAATATAAAAATTTTAAAAATCATATTTTTATAAATATATATATATATATATATATATACATGTGTGTGTGTGTGTAAACGTGTTTGATGTAATTATATAATTATAATATATATATATATATATATATATATATATATATATATATATTAATATTTCATTAAAATCTGACTAAATCAACCTTCTCACTGTAACCGAACATTAAAAAAAATAACCTTTAAACCCCGCTTTTTTTGGCATTAAGTAACCCACAGAGGTTGATATGCAGTTAAACAAAACTCAAAACCCAAGAACCTCTCCATATTTCGGTTGCTTTAAGTCTCTTTGATGAGATTGTCAAGAACAATCCAGTACTCCCTTCTTTGTATAAAGCGAAATTTTCCTTTCTCTCAATACTCTACTCAGCTTCTGAAATGCATGCTTGACCATGCCAATACGCCTTCGGATCCCAGTGTCGCACTTTCCGTTCTCTGGTAGAACACTTCCCGGGTAGTTAGATTTCTGTATCTGCTTGATGTATCCCCAATGACGAATCTTGCTAAACATACATATATTATATGACTGGCAAAGTTTTTCTTTAAACAGAGGGAAGCTCTGGCCAATATGAGGAATTACTTTTCATACTAGAAGTTATCCTTTTTTCCCTCCTAAAGATTCCTTCCTCAAAAACCAAGATATTTTCTGGCTAGCCAGTGAACCAGGTCAGAAAACCTTCTCGTCAAACAATCTAGAATTGTCTCCGATTTTAGCAAAATTATTTAACCGCTGCTCGAAGGAAAAATCTTTCCCAAGCAATTTGTAATGTAGCAAGCGTATGTTCGGTCTCCAAGAATGCAGGCAACCGATCCTCATCAGCAAATATTTTGTGGTCAAGAAGATCGTTGCCCATCGGAATATGAACAATCTCTTGTGCGATGAGTAGTATGGGTTTCGATTAGCTCGATCCACTGCTGACGTTCTAACTACTATTACACACAGAAATAGTGAGTCCTTTGACGGCACACATATCGCAAGGACCATAGCATTAGACATATAGAAGCCTTCGACATGTGGCACAAATATTTGCTACACAAGCTCTCCAGCCACGGAGTTACTGAAAAAGTTTACTCTATTATAAAATCCTTCCTAACAGGTAGATCCCTGATTGTAGTTATTAGCAACTAATCCTCTGAGGCCCTGGCGGTCAACGCAGGCGTCTCCCAGGGGTAACTTTTCGGAACCAACCCTCTTTTGCATTCACATAAATGATCGACCTAAGAATATACTCCGATCACTTATAAACATCTATGCTGATAATACGGCGATATACGGGTGCACTTCCAAAAGTTTTGACGATTAGAGATTAGTAGTTGATCTATCTTCCGATCTAACACTAACTTTCCAGTTGGTGGGGGTGACTGACTGGTTACATTCAAAGCCTCCAAAATGAAACTGGTTACGTGTATTGTTAGGTCTTGAGGGCTATCACAATGCGTTTGGTAAAATAAAGGAACGTAGAGAACGTATTGGGTATTACCTTTTTATTGTTCAATTATATTTTGTGATCAAAATCTCATCTTCAGAATGATAGGAGAGCTTGTTTTCACGTTCGTCCGTTCTTGGACTGTGCCTTTCAACGAATGGTCACCCTTCGCTGCTACTGTTGTCGTTAATTGTAGTGAGTGTGTGTCACGAATGGACGAACGTAAAAACAAGTTCTCTTACCATTCTGAAGATGAGATTTTGATCTCGAAATATTAATGTATAATAAATAGGTAATACCCAACAACTTCTTTACCTTCCTTTATTTTAATCAACGCACTGTGATAGCCTTCAAGAAATAACCATATACCTAATGTACACAAGGCTTCAAGCAAATTACAAAACTTTCCTGAAACTGGTTACATTTCATCATCGCCAATCAGACCCCCGAACTACCACTAGTCACAATGAAGGGATTGCCTCTAGAGGAGGTCCTGTGTATTGATAATATAATGAGCCACAGACTCGCACAATGTCAAGTGGAATTCCTATATAATTTTTTTTGTTATTATCATTTCAGCCAAGGCAGGGCAGAAATACTGCTGGTGTGCAAATGGGTTACAGTGAGGGAATAAAAACTGTACAGGTGATAACGAAGAAAGGATAAGAGATGGATTGGAATTAAGTAGAAAAAAATAATAAAAATATATATTTCCATAGCTAAAGATGAAGGTAAATTGATCGGCTCCCAATACAACTCCAGTATCTGACTCCTCAGGCAATCCACTACCTTTATAAGATCTAGATCAGGCTAAAAATGGAGTACTATTGCCATATCTGCCTAGACTTTACTTTCCAGTTTTGATAGAGTTCAAAAGATTCTCCGAATCCTTGATAGAGGAAGAATTATTTTCCACACTCTAACCTTTCTCTCTCAAGCGGAATGTAGTGTCTCTTACTGGTCTATTTCTACTAACTTAGAAAGTGCTCAAACAAACTGTACTCGGTGTGACCTTCACGGCTAGGACCCGGCATGCCACTTACATAGTTGGAAACCACCCACACTTACTTCGTCTTCCAACAGCGAAAAGTAATTTCCACTCAAACAGCTTCTTCCAGCAAACCACTGCCTTGTGGAACCGACTCCAAAGAGAATGAAAACAATAGATTAAACAAGTGAAGAAAGAAAGAAAGAAAGAAAGAATCCATTGACATAGAAACTGTAAACAGATAAAGAAAGAAAGAAAAAAGAAAGAAAGAAAGAATAGACAAAGAAAACAGCAATTAACCAGGTAAAGAAAGAAAGAAAGAAAGAAAGAAAGAAAGAATCCATTGATAAAGAAAACTGTAAATTAAACAGGTAAAGAAAGAAAGAAAGAAAGAAAGAAAGAAAGAATTCTCCGAAATGCATCAAGAATAAATTGAACAAGATCCCCACAAAATTGACCCTGTGCATCTTAAACAAAATCGGCTTTCAAATCAATGCAAATGGATTCGGTTATTCGTGGCTGTTCCAAAATCTATAACCTTTAAGAGACTAGAATCTTGACAACTCTTCGACAGCGAACTCTTTCTTTTCTGGTATTTATCTCATTTTAATCCCCTTTTCACATCACTTCCCCCTCCATTATCACTTTTCCTTTGAGCTCTTTTCCATGCCAATCATTCCGTATCAATCGACTTTTTCTTTCTAAATGTTTTTCTTTTTTCTTTCTTTCTTATCTTCAGTAAACGTCTTCACTTGTTACTGAATGAATTATTCAAACTCGTATAAACGTCGGTGATAGTTTTATCACGACGTTTCGACTGATATCTCATAGTCAGCATTGCTCAGATACTTAAGTTATAAGTGTTTTTTTATTTTTATTTTCTTTGTTTTGTTTTTCGTATATATAGTCTTACATCTATGCACAACAGCTTACTGGAGACATCTGTAGCCAAGAGTATATGCTCATTAAATAAGAAAATATGACTGCCTTGTAATGACATCTTTAGTAGCATAAGTTTCATTCGATACTAGATATTTTTTTGAATTCGCCCAATTCAATGTATAGACTGAAAAATTGATCGGTTAGTATGTTTATTTGAGCCCTGCTAGTGTAATAATTTAGGCTATCACTAAATGCGCCAAAACTGGAACTTGTTCCATACTAAACCAAGCAGAAAATTTCACTCAGGCCGCCTTTTCGCAAAAAGTCTCTACTTTGTGAAACACGCTGATGTGGATGCTACAGTCTTAAAACCTCTTCACGTCAAAGGTCATTCTTCATATATCCTTTTATCTTCATAATCTTCACCTACCCCTACCTTCTCTTTCATTTAATATCATACATCCTATGCAGTTACCCTCTAGCTTATGTGACTACCCGTGTTTGTATTGGGTAACCATTAAAAAATGTTTACTTAACGTCTTCTGTGTGCCCTATCCATTCAGGACGTAGTCGATCATAGCTTTCCACGTCTCCCTATCCCTGGTGGCTCTTAATATGTTTTCTCCTGTTACTGCACGCAACCCCGTCATCTACCTGATCAGGCCCTTCAAATATGTTATCCGCTGCCTTCCTCTGTCTCTTTTTCATTCTATCTGCCCTGTCAGTATCCGTCTCCCTATCCCTGGTGGCTCTTAATATGTTTTCTCCTGTTACTGCACGCAACCCCGTCATCTACCTGATCAGGCCCTTCAAATATGTTATCCGCTGCCTTCCTCTGTCTCTTTTTCATTCTATCTGCCCTGTCAGTATCCGTCTCCCTATCCCTGGTGGCTCTTAATGTTTTCTCCTGTTACTGCACGCAAACCCCGTTCCGTCATCCACCTTATCAGCCCCTTCAAATATGTTATCCGCAGCCTTCCTCTGTCTCTTTTTCCTTCTATCTAGCCTGTCAGTATCAGGTTCTCCAAGCCCTCTTTCTTCATTGCATGTCCCAGGAACTTCAGTTGTCTCTTCCTGATGCTCACTATTAGTTTTCTTTTCAATGCCATTCTTTCCAAAACCTCATCATTGCTCACATGTTCGGTCTATGATATCCGCAGCATCCTTCTGTAGAACCACATTTCCGCTGCTTAAGTTATTACCTCATCTTCGATGATATTGTCCAGCATTCGGTGAAGTGTTCAAATTACGGACGGTAAAGCCTAACAGTGAATGTGATTTGTCCGAAATTTTGTTACTCGATTTAATGGTTTAGATTAAGACAATTTTTGCCCAAATTAAATGCACTCTGATGAACTCAACTGCTAATTACAACCCCTGTCATTTTATTTTCGAAAACATACTGAAACATGAAATTCTTTGACCAAACCAGATTGGTGTCTGTATTAATATATAAATTTCTAATTTGTTTTTGCTATAAAAAATAAAATGCAAATATTTGTAATTATATTTTCATTTTGTAAAGTTTGTCCTAACCAACCAAAAATCTGTTGATGCGCAGCATTTCCTTCCTTCCAGTTAAAAAATCTTTCATTATTTACGCACACTTTACATCAGAACTATTTTAGAATTAAAACTTAAGTGCCTCTCTATCCTTATGTTGGGTGAAGTATAGTATTTAAATCCGTGGGTGATATTCTCCAAGATCATCGGTAAATGGCTGTAATCGTAGATGGCACCGAACCCTATATAGATCTTTTCAGTATTTATGTAAACTATGACATGATTAATTGAAAAGTTTACTAAAATACAAGTAATTCATGATGAAAGATCTTTATTATAATACTTCAAATTCAGTTCAAATTGGGTCTTATTTGAAAGCAATAAAAACAAACATTATTAATAAGAGACTTAAAGGCTAAATTATGACGACGGCCATTGACAATACGAAAATAAGAGCAAGAAAAAAAGAAAAAATGGAATGGAACAACTATTTATCGCTCATCACTCGCCAAAAATCGATTGAAAAATATAAAAATATTGGACAAATCGACTAAAAAACAAACATAAAAAAGCAAATACAGGTGGAAAATAAAGAAATGAGACGGGCATATTTTGTAGCAACAAATAACAACGAAGCCATCAGTTTACATAACAAAGTTTGTTTAAGAATTAATTTTTTAGGCAGAAGAATTATTGTTGAAATTCAACGTGATTTATTTATTTCAAAAATATACACGTTACAGTAAATCAGAATTGTTGGCGCATACAGGACAATTTCCAAGATTCTTTCTGCCTTGCAATGCGTCTTGGTGATAGATGACATCATTGGAGATTTACAGGTAGCAGCACTGCTTGGAACAGCTAATGTGCTGAGTAATGAGTTGCGTCTCCAGACTACCGGTAGGTTCATTTTAAAATTGACGTGCGTGAAAAGAATGCAAGATCATCATCCAGTAAAAACATCACAGACTTTCTTTTTTTTATCATTTCACCCCGAGCAAGGCAGAAATGCCACTGATGTGCAGGGGGCTACATATCTGTGAGAAGATTAATTAGAAAAGAATGAGGAGTACAAACTAGTTAGAAAGGAGCAATAGAAAGCTGAGAATTCAGGTGCGATGACAGATACATAGGTGGAGAGAAAGGGAAGGATATACGGGGATGGGGAGAGAGCGGGAGTCCAGTGGTTAATAGATGAGTATTGACATTGCATTTAAATTTCTGGAGGTTGTAGCCGTCAGGAAAGCAAGAATATGGGAGCGAGTTCCACAGGCGGGAAGTGCGAGAGAAGAAGCTGCAGGAGTAGAATTGTCGTCTGTATTTGGCTAACCTGACTGTGAATGGGTGGGACCCAGTTGCCAGTCTGGTTGCACGAGTAAACACCTGTTGAGGAGGCACCAGTGACTTAAGTTCGTCCGAGCAGAAGCCATGAAAGTATTTATAGAACAGACAAAGGGAGGTCAGATTTCGACGGTGGGGAAGTGGCTGCAGTCGAGCCGCCAGATCAGTACCTATTTGAAAGTGATATCAAATAAAAAAAATAATAATAATGATAATAGTAGCAAGAGTGTATCTAGGAGGTGTAAAACAAGTAACGGTCACTCAAATTAATATGGACCCCTCGCATCGCGAACGCTGCAAGGCGTGACTAGCAAATTACCTCTCTGGAAATGGTAATCTGGTTTTCAGTTAGGAAAAATATATATCAAATATAAATTCCGAAAAGCCCAAAAGGTTTCCAATAAAAACAGCATTATTAAATACAAAAATCAAATATTCTGGGAATTTTTTGATATGATATTAGATTAATTGTCATTATTCACGACAGTCGCCTATTCCAAACTATAGCCGTGCCATCTTTATTCAACGGTGCAACAAGACGGCAAGAGAAGCAATTTGGAAATAGGGAGGGGGGGAGAAAAGAGACGAAGCTGGAGAAGGTGGGTAAGGGGAAATGAAAGTCAAAGAAATAAGCTTTAAAAAATTGTAAAAAAGGTTTAAATGAGTTAACAACAAAGAACTGAGCCATAATGCAAGCTTTAAGTATTTAAGTTTTCTTTCTTTCATTTTCCTCTTCATAATTCTCCTTTTTTTAATTATCTTTTCGTTTGGAAGTGTCTCTCTTTTATCTGAATATATCTTTTTCTTTCTTTCTTTTCTTTCTTTCTTTTCTTTCTTTCTTTTCTTTCTTTCTTCTCGTATTGATCATTTTTATCTTTAAAATTTTCAGTTCGTTATTTTATTGTTTTTTCTTCACATTTTCTATCTTTCTGTCTTTCTTATTTATTCATGTATTTAAGGTACGTGATCTTTAACGTATGCTGATTGTAATTACTGCTGCGAGGTTCTTAGAATTTAGACTAGCTAAAGAAAAGGATCGATTAATTCATGCTACGTATATTTCATTACATATATTTTCTTTCAGAGTGACTATATTTTGAATTTTTTTCTGTTTTTGTCTGTAGCTACCATAAAAAAAAATAGGATTCTAAAGAATTTAAAATGAACTTTTTCTCTCCCCGTCTTCAGTCTAAGAAAAAAAAGTTAGAGCCCTTTCTCTCCTAGCAAACCTTTTCCTTCATCCCCTTCCAAAAAAAAAAAACCCACGGGTTCCTACCAGCACCGTATCAGTATGTATATGATAGAACCAAAGAAAGTCAGAAGATGTCTGCCAAAATGTCGAATATGCATAATATTTCTTGTGACTACTGGTAAAGTATGCTGATTGTAATTACTGCTGCGAGGTTCTTAGAATTTAGACTAGCTAAAGAAAAGGATCGATTAATTCATACTACGTATATTTCATTACATATATTTTCTTTCAGAGTGACTATATTTTGAATTTTTTTCTGTTTTTGTCTGTAGCTACCATAAAAAAAAATAGGATTCTATAGAATTTAAAATGAACTTTTTCTCTCCCCGTCTTCAGTCTAAGAAAAAAAAAAGTTAGCGTCCTTTCTCTCCTAGCAATCCTTTTCCTTCATCCCCTTCCAAAAAAAAAAACCCACGGGTTCCTACCAGCACCGTATCAGTATGTATATGATAGAACCAAAGAAAGTCAGAAGATGTCTGCCAAAATGTCGAATATGCATAATATTTCTTGTGACTACTGGTAAAGTATGCTGATTGTAATTACTGCTGCGAGGCTCTTAGAATTTAGACTAGTTTGTATCTGTTTTCTTTTACCATTTAATTTTGTTTCATAAAAATATAATAAATTTTTCTTTTGTCTGAACTCCATTTCGACTTTAACTAAGTTATAACTTAGTATTTTTTTTTTACATCAACTATATGTATACTTAATTGGGACGTTAGCATCCCTGTAGGTCAAAAAAAAAAATATAAACCTACAAATGGCGGAAGAACTCTCAAAGAGTCAACGGCCAGCTAACTAGAGGTGATGTCTCAATAAACCATCGTGGAGAAGGCAACGGGATACCACTCCACTATCTACCCCCGCTCAATCATGGATAGTCACAATAAATATATGAAAGCCAACAGCGTGAAGGGGGTTACTTCCCAAGGAAGCAACTCCTCGCTCGGTAAGGACCGGCATGGGCAACAGGTGCCACCTGACCGTCATCCGGCGACTGTTAGCACCTAACGGCGTAAAGGGGACATTTTACTCCAAAATTTGTCCCTCGCCCGGGAAAGAACGACATGAGCAACAGGTGTCTCTGGACCGTTATCCTGCAACTGTGCGAATCAAAGACAAACTCACTATAGGAACATAGAACGTCAGGACACTGAACTGTGGACAACTAGAGAATGTCAAACAGGAGATGAACAGACTGAATATCAACATCCTAGGCATATGTGAAACAAGATGGCCTAATAACGGAGATTTCAGTAGCGACACCCATAGGATAATATATGCAGGAGGTAAAAAACACGAAAAAGGGGTCGCTTTAATACTAAACAAACAAGTGAAGAGATGTGTACTTGGATACTGGCAACTGTCAGAGAGAGTCCTCTTGGTTAAACTGCGTGGAAGGCCCCTCAATATAGCTATTATAGTAGTCTATGCGCCAACAACTCAAAGCTCGGAAGACGAAATAGAATCATTCTATTCAATACTGGACAGCGCTAAGGCTCAGTGCAAAAGCCAAGAAGTTAGGATAATAATGGGGGACTTAAATGCAAAGGTAGGTAAAGATAGAGAAGGAGACACGAACGGCAACTTTGGACTAGGAGAGCGCAACGAAAGAGGAGAAAAATGGATCCAATGGTGCTCAGCCAATGACCAGGTCATTACTAACACCTGGTTCCAAGAACACCCACGACGTTTATGGACATGGAGAAGCCCAGGAGGGGACACGAAGAACCAAATAGATTATATAACTATAAACAAGAGATTCAGGAACGCGGTAGTCCAATGCAAAACATACCCAGGTGCTGACTGCGGAAGTGACCACGTCCCAGTCATCTGTAAACTAAAAGTGAAACTCCGAAGACTGAAGAAGCCCAGCATATCACCAAGACTGCAATACGACACACTAGAGGACGATCTCACCCTGCAGAAAGAATATAATAACAGCGTGAGAAAGAAATATGAAGAACAAATTGGAAAAGGATACTCAAAATGGGATTCACTAAAAGAAGCAATGGTGACCTCAGCGAACAACATAGCCCCAAAGGAAATCAGACGCAGAAGAAAAAATGAGTGGATGACCGAAGAGATCCTCCACATGATGCAAAGGAGACAAAAAATAACGCCAAGACAAGGAGCAGAGTACAAAAACTTCACAGGGAGATAAGGAACAAATGCAGACAAGCCAAAGAGGAATGGCTCAAAAACAAATGTGCAGAAGTAGAGACTGAGCAGGAACAACAAAGCAGAGATGCATAAAGAGATAAGAGAACTGACAGGACAAAAAACCTGTTCCTCAACAGGATGCATAAAATCCAAGGAAGGGACAATCATATTAGAGAAAGAGGAAATACTCCAGCGATGGGAAGAATACATAAAGGATCTCTTTTGCGACAAGAGAGAACAACCGAGAATACACAAGGAGATGGATGGACCGGAAATACTAAAATCCGAAGTGGAAGCTGCAATGGCCAAAATGAACAGAAACAAAGCACCTGGCCCAGATGGTATAGTGATAGAGCTGCTGACAGCCTTAGAAGAATATGGCATAGAAAAGATTACCGACATAATAAACGAAATTTATAGCAGCGGAATAATACCAGACGACCTATGCAAGTCGATATTTATAACGCTGCCGAAGAAACCTGGTGCAAACGAGTGCGAACTACACAGAACTATCAGCTTAATGAGTCACATTACAAAACTGATTGTCAGAATCCTGATGAATAGAGCGAGAAGCAGAATCAGGCCAGAGATAGGACAGGAACAGTGCGGGTTCGTCAAAGACACTGGAACAAGGAACGCCATATTCATGATTAGGATGCTCTCTGAAAGGGCATTACAAATGAAGAAAGACTTGTACCTATGCTTCATTGATTACGCGAAAGCATTCGACAAAATACGACACAAAGAATTGATGGAAATGCTAGGCAACCTCGACATTTACGGCAAAGACATAAGAATAATCAAGAAACTCTACTGGCAGCAAACGGCCTGCATACGGACAGGTAACGACCTCAGTAGATACACAAAGATAGAAAAAGGCGTAAGACAAGGATGTGTCTTTTCACCGGATTTGTTCAACCTATACAGCGAGAATATTTTGAGGACCCTAGATGACACACCAGGAGTTGTTATTGGAGGCCACAACCTGAACAACATAAGATACGCGGACGATACAGTACTGATTGCGGACACGGAAAGGAAACTGCAAGATCTCATACAGAAAGTAGCAGTGGAGAGTGACAAGAAGGGACTACAAATAAACTTTAAGAAAACTGAGTGCATGGTCATCAGCAAAAGATACAACCCAAAATGCCAAATACAGGTGGGGGATAACAGAATCAAACAAGTCCAAGAATTTAAGTACCTAGGAAGTGTTCTAACAGGAGATGGAAAGTGCGACACGGAGATCCGAAGGCGAATTGGCATGGCAAAGGACGCGTTCCAGAAGATGAGCAAAATACTAACACACAGGAAGATCTCAATAGAAACGAAGAAAAGAGTGCTAGACTGCTACGTGATGTCAGTTCTTCAATACGGCTGTAAATGCTGGACAATATCATCAAAAATGAGGACAAAACTGGAAGCGGCCGAAATGTGGTTCTACAGAAGGATGCTACGGATATCGTGGACTGAGCATACAAGCAACGACGAAGTGTTAGAAAGAATGGCAACAAAAAGGAAATTGATGCTGAGCATCAGGAAGAGACAACTGAAGTTCCTGGGACATGCAATGAGGAAGGAGAGCCTGGAGAACCTGATACTGACTGGACAGATAGAAGGAAGGAGAGACAGAGGAAGGCAGCGGATAACATATTTGCAGGATCTGATCAGGTGGATGACGGAACGGGGGTTGCCAGGAGCAACAGGAGCAAACATACTAAGAGCCACAAGGGATAGGGAGACGTGGAGATCCATGATCGCCTACGCCCTGAAGGGACAGGGTACATAGAAGAAGAAGAAGATCTTTCTTATTCAACCTTTAGGGATGTATTTGATTATACGCGCAGGATGGTCATGTTCATCGTTAACATAACCTCAAGTTTTTGTTTGGTTTCATAAATAGGGAGACACTGCAAGTTTGAAGATTTCATTCCACATCTAAATCTTGGATGACTATCTTATTCATATCGACCTATATTTTAAAATCAAAACTTTTAAAGTGATTATAAAGTATTTTTTTAATCATTTCACCCCGAGCAAAGCGGAAACGCCACTGTTGTGCAGGGGGTTACATAAATGTAGAAAGATTAATTAGAAAAGAGTGAGGAGTACAAGCTAGTTAGAAAGGAACAATAGAAAGCTGAGAAAGCAGGTGCAATGACAGATACATAGGCGGAGAGAAAGGGAAGATTATACAGGGGAGGGGAGAGAGCTAGAGTCCAGTGGTTAATAGATGAGTATTGACTTTGCATTTAAATTCCTGGAGGTTGTAGCCGCCAGGAAAGCAAGCATACGGGAATGAGTTCCACAGGCGAGGAAGTGTGAGAGAGGAAGCTGCAGTAGAATTGTCGTCTGCATTTGGCTAACCTGGCTGTGAATGGGTGGGACCCAGTTACCAGTCTGGTTGCACCGGTAAACACCTGTTGAGGAGGCATCAGTGACTTAAGCTCATCCGAGCAGAAGCCATGAAAATATTTATAGAAGAGACAGAGAGGGGGCACATTTCGACGATGGGAAAGTGGCTGCAGTCGATATTTAAATACTCTGTATTTTAAATCTTTTTTTAATTATTATTTAAATGTGTACGGGGCATTTTTGATACAACTGTTTATTGGTCTCATTTTCCAAGGGTTTTTGTGTAAGCAAATAAAACCAATTCGGATGGAATTTGAACTCTGCTCTCCGATTTCTGTCCTGAGCTGATATCCATTACACCACCATTATTGTCTTCTTTAATCTTATGAAACCTGGGTAATGTACACAAGACAAATCAGAACCCTGAAAAAATTTCATCAACACTGTTTACATGCAATCCTCAAAATCCATTGGACATGAAAGACACCAGATACGGATGTTTTGAAGTTGCCTTTGATGCCCAGTATTTAAACAGAAATACATATTGGCAGGATATGTAGGACGTGTCATTTAATCAGAGAGCATGATAAGCATTTGCCGAAACAACTATTGTATTGACCGATAAAAGAAGCTAAATTCTCACAACATAAAGAGAAAGCGCTTTTTAAATGTTTCATAGCCAAGATACACTCATTTAGTAAAATCAATCAGTATAATTGGGAGAATAATTTTGCTAAGCTATTAAAATGGAGGGAAAATATGAGTGAGGAAGATGCTATGGGAAAATCACACTCAGTCAGTTTATAGTAACAAGTTGTGGACAGAATTATTCACCCCGTAATTCCATAATTACTAATACAGCCGTAATACATCAAATTTTCATGGAAATTCATGTCTATTTTTACACAATTGATGAAATAATAGATTTGAAAGAATGTGATGTCTTCAACAAATCCTTTATTTTAATCTTAAACACCAAAATCATTTAACTTTAGACAAAATTATTGGCCTTCTTTTTTCAATAATCAATTGTTTAATTTCTATTCTTGATTATTATGTAAACGCAAATTCTACTCCATCAGCTTCTTTTCTCGCACTTCCCGCCTGTAAAATTCCCTTCCATTTACTTGCTTCCCCGACAGCTACAATCTCTAAGAATTTGAATGTAAAGTCAATAGTCATCTCTTACCTCACTAACTTACATCCTCTCTCTCATGCTTCTTTCTCCGTCCACTCCACTCTCATCAGTATTTTCATCCTTCTTTTACACACTTCCTGACACCTCTATAACCTGTCACTCTTTCTCATAACTTTCCTCCTATGTAACCCCCTGCAAAACAGTGGCAGTAAAATGCCTTGCTTGGGGCGATATGATTATAAAAAAAAAACTCTATACTATTATAATGTGAATATAAAGTGGGGGATCAATTCTACATTACAATCAATATATAAACTGATCACTCACTTTATGGCCACAGTCATCCTTCTCTCATGCTCCTTTCTTCGTCCACTCCACTCTCATCAATATTTTCATTCTTCTCTTACCCACTTCCTGACACACCCTATAACCTGTCATTTTTTTTCATAACTTTCCTCCTATGTAAACCCCTGCAAAACAGTGGCAATAAAATGCCTAGCTTGGGGTGATATGATTATAAAAAAAAATTACTTTTAATCATTTTTTATAGTTCCTTACAAGATTACTACACATACTTATAAGTATTTTGCTTCATTCTTTCTATGCAATAGTTTCTAGTTCTTTCAAATTCAAAAGACTTCTTTCCCTTACTTTTATCTTCAAATTTTCTAATACATTTTTGATAGGGTTTAGGTCAGAACTTTGTGCGGGGTACGCCAATAGCTTAATTTTGCTGTCATCTTTTGTAACAATTCGTGTCATGTGTCTCGAGTCAGTGTCATAATGGAACGTCTAGTGATGCCCCAAAGAGTTTCTGTACACTTTGTTTTATATTATTTTTAAGAATAGCCAAATACTGCTCATCATTCATGGTAATTTGTGCTCTCACGAGTACTCCTGGTTCACAAGCATCAAAACATCTCCAGAGCAAAATGCTACCAGCACTGTGCTTAATTGTTTGGAGGGTATTTTTTGGTTTGTGAGTTTCATTCACATTCATCCATACATACCGAGAGTTCATGTGACAAAATAATTCTAGTTTCGTGTCACTTACCCGTAAAACAAAGTTCAGTGCTTACTCATATGTTCTAAACTCCCATGTTTACTCATATGTTCTAAACTCTCATGTTTACACATATGTTCTAAACATCCATGTTTACTCATATGTTCTAAACTCCCATGTTTACTCATGTGTTCTAAACTCTCATGTTTACACATATGTTCTAAACATCCATGTTTACACATCTGTTCTAAACTCCCATGTTTACTCATATGTTCTAAACTCCCATGTTTACTCATATGTTCTAAACTCCCATGTTTACACATATGTTCTAAACTCCCATGTTTACACATATGTTCTAAACTCCCATGTTTACTCATATGTTCTAAACTCCCATGTTTACACATATGTTCTAAACTCCCATGTTTACTCATATGTTCTAAACTCCCATGTTTACACATATGTTCTAAACTCCCATGTTTACTCATATGTTCTAAACTCCCATGTTTACTCATATGTTCTAAACTCCCATGTTTACATATATGTTCTAAACTCCCATGTTTACTCATATGTTCTAAACTCCCATGTTTACTCATATGTTCTAAACTCCCATGTTTACTCATATGTTCTAAACTCCCATGTTTACACATATGTTCTAAACTCCCATGTTTACTCATATGTTCTAAACTCCCATGTTTACTCATATGTTCTAAACTCCCATGTTTACACATATGTTCTAAACTCCCATGTTTACACATATGTTCTAAACTCCCATGTTTACTCATATGTTCTAAACTCCCATGTTTACTCATATGTTCTAAACTCCCATGTTTACTCATATGTTCTAAACTCCCATGTTTACACATATGTTCTAAACTCCCATGTTTACTCATATGTTCTAAACTCCCATGTTTACACATATGTTCTAAACTCCCATGTTTACACATATGTTCTAAACTCCCATGTTTACTCATATGTTCTAAACTCCCATGTTTACTCATATGTTCTAAACTCCCATGTTTACACATATGTTCTAAACTCCCATGTTTACACATATGTTCTAAACTCCCATGTTTACTCATATGTTCTAAACTCCCATGTTTACTCATATGTTCTAAATTCCCATGTTTACTCATGTTCTAAACTCTCAGCATAAGCTAATCTGTATTTTAGGCGTCTAGTCCTTCGCAAGGGAGTTTTCTTTGAACGAAAAGCTCGAGGTCCAGCTCGATGTTCTTTGTCGTTAAATAAAGATTTTTAGAGACAATATTTCTCCAGTTATATATATATTTGAGGTGTGTTATATTTAATTCAATATCAGGAACACAGCTTATGTGTATATAAAAGTGGATAGTGAGGTCAATACCAAGTGGCAGCAGTCTGCTTACTGCCTGAAAGAAATATATATATATATTTATATATATATATATATATAACTCGTCATAGCAAAGGCGTTAGCTTTGTAGCACGGACGAGATAACTGAACTTAGCCATTAGTTTAGTCATACAGACGGGGTAACTAATCTTAGGAAGACGTCCCTTGTGTGTCACAAGCGAAATAACTCCTCTTAGCAGGTTGTTACTCTCGTGACATGTGAAGGGTATATCATCTTCGCAAGAACGCCCCGAACGAAATAAATCACCTCAAGTCGAACGTTTCTTGCTAAACTGAAGTTGTTAATTTGTTAACATGGACGAGATAAGTCGTCTTAACAAACATTAGTAGCTCGAACGAGATAACTCGTCGTAGAAAGTCGCTCATTTAGTACCACGGACAAGGTAATAGGCGTTAGTAGATCGTGTATTTAGTAACGCGGACGACAAAAATGGACTTAAATAGTTTTCTATTTATCCCCATATGGCGATCAACCAATTAAAGTGCCATACGTGATGCATGTTTGGGCGATCATGTCGCTTTCGAGACATGACCGAGCCGAATTCCCTCTCTAAGTTCACACAATAGGTGTTGCATTGCTTGGATCCTATTGGTAAGGAAGCTTTCACCCTTTTGATCAACAGCAAATGTGACGTCATCGTCACCACGGTACTGATTCAAAGTCCAATTAATTTTCATGTTGGGCAACAGATGATAGATAGAGCCAAATCAAGAGAATAGGCTGTGCGATCAAACGCTTCAAAGCACTGAAACCAAAGTCTTGTGTACTGGAGCCTTGTTCCGATTAAAAATGTCACCATTTGTCAGTTTTTCTGGGCGTTTGTCCATAATAATCTTTCGTAACTGTCACAGCAAGTTGCTATAGCACTCTCCATTGATGGGGTGACTATTTTAAAGATAGTCAATAGGGACAATGCTTTTTCATCCTAAAACCTGTGGCCATTTTTTGTTTGTTTTTTTGTTTTTTGTTTTTTGTTTTTTTTTTGTTACTAACTTAAGTACTTTGCTAGTTAATTTTGCGGTGCACTTAATAAAAATGTGTAAATTATTTCGGCTTTCAAGTTTCGTTTCGACTTATACTAAGTTAAAACTTAGTAAATTTTTTAATTTCCTTTTTTTTTAATTGGAGTAGATAGTACCTATTATCGCCCGGTCTCACACTCCGCCCGCTTATTTTGAACAGGAGTAGATGTGATCGGCTTGTTTCTTTGTTTAGAAAGGGGTTCCCGGTTTATCGCCCTTCTTCGGTCTTAGTGTTAATTCAGCTGGAAACTCTTTGCAGTTATTGAGTATGGTGGCAACGTCTCTTCATTCTGAGGGTACCGGGTTGGCAGTTTCCTGGTTGTTGCTTCCAACTGGAAGTTAAGAGCCCAACTCTTACGTAGCGTCTTGAGAGGCTGCTCTGATCAACAGTTGAATAATATCGGGGTTCCTGTAAAGCCATATCGCGCATGGACGGGCGTCCCTGCATGAACCTCCAGTGGGCAACTCCGAGGCCACATTATGTTGCAGGCTGGGCCAGTCTCCATCCTTCCCATGCTGCAAACAAGTGATCGACTGATTCTACTATAGACCCCTCTCTTTAACTAAATCACTATGAAAACAAACAAACATAATAGCAAAACTAGACCAGCTAGTCAGAAAACGCCCACACCTGTCTGCGTCTCTTTCACAAACATACGAGGTATCCACACTAACTTTTACAGCGTAGAATCATTCCTTCAAACTAACTCACCCGATATCTTAGCCCTATTTGAAACTAACCTTGACCCTTCTATCCCCTCTTCTGAGTTCTTGGTTATCTTTCCCTCTTCAGGAAGGACTCCAATGTCCATATGCATGGGCTTGGTGTTTATGTCAGCGAACATCTTCCCCTAGCTAGGGTGACATCTCTTGAATCCCTGACTCATACTTTCATGTGCTTCCGTCTCTCACTTCTAGGCTCGGTTAGCTTTCTCTACCGCCCCCTCCTTCTATGACTGTTAGATACTTGACAGCATCTCTAACAATATCGACAAGGCCATTTCTTCTCATCCATCTGCCCATATATTTGTGTTTGATGACTTTAACGCTCACCACACCAAGTGGCTGGAGACCTCTGTCACCGACCTTGCTGATGTCCACACCATGAATTTTTCAATCACCCAATCCATTACGCAAGTGATGGACTTCCCCACGCGCTTCTACGATAACCCTAACGGAAGGGACTCACTACAAGACCTCTGCTTCACTTCCATCCCAGACTCTTGCACTACCAGACAGCTCTGCCCTCTCGGAAACTCTGGCCACGCTGTAGTTTCCGTCAACAGGAAATTTTAGCTTAAAATCTCATTCGTCTCCCTGGTTCTCGCCCGCTTGATCGGCCGCCATTGCCCACCGGAATCATTTCTTCCGGCTCTATCGTAGCTGCGCGTCGGACCAAAACAGGAGCCTTTTCGCCTCAGCCCGTAATAAGTGTAAAAAGATACTTAACGAAGCTAAGATGTTGTTTGCAGCCAGAATGAAGCAACGCATAGCATCCTCGAAGTTCTGCTTCAAAAACTACTGGCGACTCTGTAAAAGCGTGCTTAACAAGAGTAAGTCCTCAATACTCCTGCTAATCAATGAATTTGAGTTCCTCACCTTCTCAACAGACAAGGCTGAATGCTTTGCTCGCAGATTCTCGACCAATTCGGGACTGAATTCGTCTGGAGTTTCTGCACACGACTTCCCACTAGAACCGAGGCTCAACTGAATGACGTCCACATTACACCCTCGCTGGTTTCTAACATAATTTTAAAACTTGACCCTCACAAAGCAAGCGGAGGGGACGGCATCCCAATCATAGTCTTGAAGAAATGTGCCCCTGAACTCTCCTTTGTTCTTTCTAAGCTATACAACTTCTGCCTATCTGCTTCCTGCTTTCCTGCCTGTTGGAAGTCTTCCTCTGTAGTTCATATATTTAAGAACACTGGAGAACCCTCGGACCCCGCAAATTACCGCCCTATCAGCTTTTTTCCGACCTTTGGCAAAGTGTTCGAAGTCATTATCAACGCCGAGTTGGTTAAGCATCTCAGAGCCCACAGGCTTCTCTTGGACAAACAGTATGGTTTCCGCTTCGCCAGGTCTACTGATATGCTAACGACCATCACCGAGTATATATACCAGGCTCTCGACAAGAATGGCGAAGCTCGAACCGTTGCCTTGGATATCTCTAAAGCGTTCGACAGAGTCTGGCATGCTGGCCTTCTACGCAAACTTTGGAGCTATGGTATATGCGGGTGTCCCTCAAGGGTCTGTCCTAGGTCCTGCGCTCTTTCTGATCTACATTAAAGATCTCCGCGATGCCATAAGATCCCAAGTAGATATGTACGTCGATTACACCACAGTTTACTCTCGCCTCGATCAAAAATCTGGTGTGGGCGACAAAGTGAACCTCGATGCCGAGCTTGAAAAGGACCTCCAATCCGTAGTGGACTGGGGTAAGAAATGGCTCGTAAATTTTAATGCTTACCAAAACGAAGCTGCTATCAATTAACCATCATAGACAATCGCACCTACCTTCCATTAGCATGGAACAGGCTTGCCTCCCAGAGAGTAAAATACTCTCAGCGAACCTCAAGTGGAATGACTATATCGAATCCATTGCTAAATCCGCTGCTATGAAAGTCGGTTCTCTGTGCAGGGCCCGGAAGTTTTTTCCGTCTAAATCTATCCTGCACATATATAAATCTACCATCCGCCCGTGCATTGAATACTGCTGCCACATCTGGTCTGGTGCCCCTGCTATTCTCCTCGGGGTTTTTGACAAAATACAACGGAGAGTGTGATCGATACCGACTTGGCAGACCGGCTGCAGTCACTCTCTCACCGGCGTGACGTGGCTTCCCTGTGCCTCTCCTATAAATACTTTCATGGCTTCTGCTCCGATGAACTTAGATCACTGGTGCCTCCTAGGTCCGAATTTGCACGAGATACTAGATTAGCAACTAGGTCCCACCCTTTTGCAGTGAAACCGATAAAATGTAACCGCAATTTCTACTCCTACAGCTTTTTTTCTCGCTCTTCCCACCTGTGGAATTCCCTTCCACATGCTTGCTTCCACGACAGCTGCAGTCTCCAGGAGTTTAGATGTAAGGTCAATAGACACCTCCTACAACACAAACTCTCATTCATTCTCTCAAACACTCTTCCCATCTACCCAACCCTCATCCTCGGTATCCCGTCTATCACCCTTCTTCTGACATTTCCTATATCTAACCATTCTTTCTCCTATGTAACCCCTTGCGCAATAGTGTCAGTGGAATGCCTTGCTTGGGGGTGAAATGATTAAATACAAAAACGACTTTGACCTTACTTAGAGAAGATGAAGGGGAATGTTCTCATTGCATGGATTGTCTCTTTTGTCCTTGACTCAAACACTCATCCTTGCTTAGAAAACAAGGAAAAGCAGCTTGATGTGCCTGATATTTTTCCTTCATGATATAAGCCTGGTGCGCTTTAATCACATTTTGGAAGACGGAGCATCAAGTGCGTAGAACCCTTCGTCATGCGGCGTTCACTGTGTAGAATATTTTCAATCCTATCACAGAATATGCTAAAACATTGGCCATTTGATTTATAGCCAATCGTCTGTTATCCATCACAGTACTGTAGGAAGTATGTTAGCATGAATAATCTTGACGTTTAAACCCTTTCTCTTGCAGAAACTTTAGAGACACGACGATGCCAAGTATTGTCATTTTCAAGAGAATTCACTACAAGTTACATTTGAAGTCATCTTTGAGCAGTCAAATATGACTTTGCCAGGAAATAAACAATGCAGTTATTAATAAGAAGAGATAAAATTAATTTATGGAAGATTTCGTCAGCTCTAGCAATATTTTTTCATAGTCAGCCTATGAACGATTCAGCCTACCCTCGTACGTAAAAACAAACATTACTGTTATTAATAAGAAGAATTAAAATTAATTAATGGAAGATATTACAGCTCCAGCATCACTTCTTTCTAATCAGCCCATTTAATTTTCAGCACCCTCTCCTGTAATTCATCTTACCATGTCTTTCTTTTAGTGCCTCTGATTAGCGCTTCTTTTTCGAGTAAGTAGTCAATTTCATGCACCAATCAGGATATCTCGTCTTACGGTAATGCTTTTTTTATCAAGTTGGCAATACATTGTTTTCTAAACAATATCTTTTTTTACTTTGTCATGTATCAATACTTGTAAGTCTGCATCACCATATGCCTTAAGTTTTAAGATTAAACAAAAACTAAAATAAATGCAGTAAATTTTTTTTATCTTATAGCTTTTAAAACGAATTACTTTAATCCTAAATGCTGATTAACGCTTAAAGCATTTATCTTGTATCCCCTGTCCTTATCTCCATGCGAACAAAATCCACCCAAAGATCGAGTGCAGATAACCCATAGCATTCGTTATCTTCTTGCCTAAAATTTACAGCTAAAACCATCGGCATGTGTCACTGCTTCCTGGATAACCTCACTTCATTTCCCGTTTAAGATTTGTAATTCTAATTGCACTAAATGACACATTCAATAGTACCGACACTCTAAGAAAATATATCCGATAAATATTGACTGAAGAAAATTAACTAATAACTAATTAAACCAGCAATAACAAATGAAAAAGATACTTTAATTTTAATTTTTTATTTAATTTAATTTTTATTTAATTTTTAATTTTTAATTTTAATTTTTAATTTTAATTACCGACACTCTACGAAAATATATACGATAAATACTGACTGAAGAAAATTTACTAATGACTAATTAAACCTGCAATGACCAATAAAAAAGATGCTTTAATTTTTCATAGTGGCCTAATTAAGCTACCTTGCAAACAATTGAGCAAATTAAATTATTACAAATATACTTTGTTTTTTCAAAAACTGCTATGTCCCTTCATGGTATAGATTCGTTTTCATTAATTCATTTATAAACGGCTTATCAGATTATTTAAAGACAAATATTTTTTAGATTGTAAGATTCAATTATAGGAAATAATGGTTTAGTAATTCAGATCTTACTCATTAACCCTTAGCTAGGGGCGAAGAGGTAGATCCTTACATTTCCCAAGGATATAAAAGAAACTCTACCGGAATTGGAATTGGAACCCTGCTCTTTATTAATAATTCTGAGCCATTATCCATTGTACGGGGATCAGTAATGCTTGATTAATTGGCCTTGTGTCAAACACATCCAAAGTCCCCACAATTTAAATATCAGAAGGTTGAAGGTTGAAATGTGAAAGGATAAAATATTTCGTGTGTACATTAAAGTAAAGATTTATTTACAGAATGACAAAAGTGTCAGAAGGAAAATATAAATGAAATTTGTTAACTGAAAGAAAAATGTTCATTGAGTACTGTGCTTTGGGTTATCTGCACTTGATCTTTGTTTTGTAGTTGAAATTGTCCGTACTAGTTTAGAGTTCATGGATTGTAAAGGCTTTGTTCCTTTCTCTTTTAGTAGGTCACGACAGGTTGATAGAGAGAGAAGGCAAAACAAATAAAGGAGTGGTACTTAACATTTGGATGTGCGTTGTGGTGCATTGGATATCGGCTCGGAACGAGAAATTGGGGAGCCGAGTTCGAATTCCAGCTGAATTCCTTGCATTCACTTACGCGCAAATACCCTTGGGAAAGGTATTAATCCGTCTCTTCCTTCCAGTTATGGGTTAAATAACAGGAGTGATTGGGTTCTATAGCTTTGGTCGGCAACCAGTCTACCGCAGAAAGCAATGGCAACCTACTGCGGGATAATCTTCTGCCCAGTCAGTCATGTCTCTTTCGAGACATGATCGCCCAAGCGTGTATCACATATGGCATTTAACTGACTGACTTAACATTTTGTCGCTGCGTTGTCCTTTTTAGCGGCGTGGCGTGAAAATGAAGAAGAAGATGTTGAAAGTAAGAAAATTGGACGAAGAGGTCGAATGAATATGTGACGTGACCAGGTTGGCGTGACCGAGTCAATTTGAGGTTTCTTCCTTACACCGTGGCGAGGTGTCAGCTAACCGCTTCTTCTGACTGGCTGACTGACTGACTGTGACCGGTTAGAGGTCAACCTTAAATACTGAATCCAGTTACGTGGGGTGACTCCAGCAAGAAGTTTTTTCCTTTAGCTGTGGAAAAACAGTTTCTCTGGCGTATTTTGAATCTTGCGATCTGATGACCAATCAGGATCCAGAATATGCTTTTCACACTGACTTGTGAAAAAAGAGGGCTTTTTGCTGTTTTAAGTATTTTTTGAGTGTGTGCAATTTATTTTGTGTTTTAGTTGTTTGATGGATTATATAGGTTTTGTATCTTATACCATGAGCCACTTCACAGATATTAAAATGTTCCTGTCTCTTAATACTCTGCTTAGCTTCTGGAATGCTGTTTTTGGCTATCTCAATACGCCTTCGTATTTCAGTATCACACATTCTGTCTTTTGTTAAAACACTTAGCAGATATTAAAATTTTCCTGTCTCTTAATACTCTTCTTAGCTTCTGGAATGCGTCATTGGCTATCTCAATACGCCTTCGGATTTCAGTGTTACACTTCCCGTCCTCTATTAAAACACTTCACAGACATTAACATTTTCCTGTTTCTTAATACTCTGCTTAGCTTTTGAATGCATCTTTGGCTATCTCAATACGTCTTCGGATTTCAGTGTCACGCTTTCCGTCCAATGTTAAAAACACTTCACAGATATTAAAATTTCCCTGTTTCTTAATACTCTACTTAGCTTTTGGAATTCATAGGCTATTCCAATACTCCTTCGGATTTCAGAGTCACACTTTCCGTCCTCTGTTAAAACATTTCACAGACATTCATTTTTTTTGTTTCTTAATACTCTGCTTAGCTTTTCGAAGACATCTTTGGCTATCCCAATAGGCCTTCGGATTTTAGTGTCACACTTTCCGCCCCCTGTTAAAACACTCCACAGATATTTAAACGTTTGTACTTGTTTGATTTGGTATTTCAAAATGGGTGCCTTTGTGAATTTTGTCAAGTTTAAGAAAGAGTAAGTCAAGTATGAGAGACGGATGTCTAATGTTTGATCATTGAAATTCTTGCAATGTTTCTTTTGTTTGAAAAGTTGAATATTTAAGTTTCTTTCATGACGATTTTTGACTAAATTTATAGCTGATTTTTTCAAAACATTTTATGCAAACGTTACACTCTTTTTTCCCCCTCTAAAACGTCAACCATCAAAATCTGCTCGACATTCCAGAAAAACTGCCGCTAGCCTGCTTTGACTCGTCCTTTTCCACCTTTGGATATCAATGCCAGAACTGAGCTTTGTTTTCAAGTTCGTTCTGGTAAACTGCATGTCTATCTCCAGTTACAATTTGTCTTAGAAATCATTCAGGGTTTTGATCCGATTTGTTTAAAACTTCCATTGAAAGCCCTGCTCTTGTCTGTTGCCGATCCGGGTGTAACAACTTTTAACTATCTCTTCCTGATATTAAGCCCATTTTGTTTCTCTAAAACTTTATTGTTGCTTACATGTTTGGTACATGATATTCTCAGCATCCATCTGTAGAACCATATCTGTGACAAGATTGTTCAGCATTCACTGCCAAAGAGAAAGATGGATATTACATGAGAGTTCAGTACACTTTTCCTTGTTACTAATGAAATTTTCCTCTCTTAATACTCTGCTAAGCTTTTGGAATACATCGTAGGCTATCCCAATACCCTTTCGTATTTCAGTGTCGCAATTTCCGTCTTTTGTTAAAACACTTACGAGACATTTAAATTTTAGGATTGTTGCTTATTACTTGTCTATTTACTGAACATCAATGCATTTTCTCCCGCTCGTTATGACATCCAAGTCCATGCCGACAATTTCTCTATCTTGCTCTGTTGCTAATTTTGCCTTAAGGTCCACCAGGATAATAATAACTTTTTCTACATTGTTCTGGTATTTGATATTTTCTGGTGAGTTATAAAACTTATCTCTTTTGTCTTCTGTGCACTCTGACACCATAATGAATGGCTTCCCTTTTAGTGTCAGCTGGCAAAGTCCGTTTGACAATTGCCAGTTCTTCAAGAAGCATATTCACTTATCCTTATCTAATATTATACCAACTTCTCTCTAACTTTCTCTACTGCTCCAGCGTATATAATTTAGATCGGTGGTTTAGAAATTCACTTGCTGCTGAAAAATGTTAGGAACATTTCTAATCTCTTCATATTTTATTTGCTAATAATCATTTCTTCGTTTCATATAAATGAAGTTTACATTATATGCATAAATTAAATTTGTTAAACAACTATGTTACATATGGACACAAATACTACCAAAATGGCATTAAAAACGTTTTTTTTTTATTGATATATATATTTGTGTACACGGAAATTAACGAGGATTAACGAAATGGTCTTTAAACAACCGACAATTTGAAATAATTTGTTTGAACATTATTTTTTATCAATACTCATATTTAAGTAGATATTCTGTTTTATATTACGGAAATTAACGAAGATTAAAGAAACTTGGTTATAAACAACCGACAATTTGAAATGATTTGTTTGAACATTATTTTTTATCAATACTCGTATTTAAGTAGATATTCTGTTTTATAATCAAACAGTATTATATATTTATTTCTATTTGCCTGATTATTTACCATAAATTTTTGTTACAAAAATATGTGTCATTCGGAAGGATTCGAACCTGCGACTCCTATCCATATAGGAGAAGTCACCAATTATTCGTGGTCGAGAGGTATAAGACGCGCCGGTTCAATTGGATGAGAAACATTTTCGTAACAAAAATCTATCGTAAATAATCAGGCCAGTAGAAATAAATATATAATACTATTTGATTATAAAACAGAATATCAACTGAAATACGAGTATCGATCAAAAATAATGTTCAAACAAATCATTTCATATATATATATATATATATATAGAGAGAGAGAGAGAGAGAGAGAGAGAGAGAGAGAAAGAGAGAGAGAGAGAAAGAGAGAGGATGTATCAGAAATAAGTTTGCAAACCTTGGGTGCGGGTTTCTCAAACTAAAACAAAGACAAATGCTCATATCGTCATATGTCAGCAAAAATCATTCCTTTTGGAGTTAATAAGTTTAAATAAAATTTACAGTAGGAGGCGCTGTGCTGGTACGTAGACTAGGTTACGTTTGTTATTTGTGGCTAGTCTGTTTTCAAAGTTTAACATATGTCAGTTAGTTAAGTGCCATACGTGATACACGCTTGGGCGATCATGTCTCGAAAGAGACATGACTGACTGGGTAGAAGATTATCCCGCAGTAGGTTGCCATTGCTTTCTGCGGTAGACTAGTTTCCAACCAAGGCTATAGAACCCAATCTGTCCTGTTATTTGATCCATAGCTGAAGGGAAGAGACGGATTAATACCTTTCCCAAGAGTATTTGCGTGTACTGGAATTGGAACTCTTCTCCCCAATTTCTCGTTCCGTGTCGATATCCACTGAACCACAACTGAAAAGCGTTCGGTTTAACAATGGCAAAATATTTATGAAATGAGGAGGCAGATATGATTTTCACTTACGGTCACATGAATGGTAATGGACGCGAGGCTGCACGGCTGTATCAGATTGTGTTTCCAGATCAAAGGCAGCCGGTTCATCTAACCGTTGCTGCTGTTTATCGTTGCCTTGCTGAAACAGGATCCGTGGTATCACAATCTATTGATCGAGGAAGACCGAAATCGGCTCGTACGCCTAACCACAAAGAACACATTCTCTAGGCTGTCGGTCTCAGTACGTGGCATGTGACCCTAGTATTTGACACATCTGCATGGAGGGTACTTCTAGCCGCTCCAGTATCCGTATCAATTGCAATGTGTGCGTGATCTTTCGCCCTTTGACCACTCAGCACGAGAGAATATTTGCCGATGATTTATTGTAGAAACTGACGATTCGTTGTTTGACACTTGAGTTTTGTTTACTGATGAGGCAAGGGTTGTTTATGGTAGTTGTATATATATTAATGCTGGGATGCTATTTCTACTTTTTTATTGTGTAACTTTATTGGATTTGGTGTAAAACTTAAACATGAAATAGGTAAGTAAAACATTAAAAGTTAAATTAAGATTTCAATTAAATTAAATTAAACTAATGTATATACTTGCGCATATATCCATATGTATATTTATTGGTCCATATATATAATATATGTCTGTGTACGTATTTGTCTGTGTGCGTGTGTGTGTACATGTGAGTGTGTGTATATAGTTACGTGAATAAATAAATATACATATGAGTGTACAAACATATATATTATTATTCAGATGTTTATAAAACTGTGGTAAATATAGTATGAACATTGCTATTACACACACACACACATATATATACTAGCAGTATAGCCCGGCGTTGCTCGGGTGTAATGAATCCATGGTCCTGGAGCTCAGACTCTGCCTAAAAAATATTTGTGTGAGAATTGGATAAAAATTGTGGATTTGTATAAAGTTTGGTGAGAATCAAATAAAAATTGTGGATTTGTATAAAGGGCATACAGACAGATAAACAGACACACACACAAACATCTTGCCTTATATATATATATATATATATATATATATATATATATATATATATTATCGATTTTCTGCACTATTGTAAGAACTGTAACCTTGAAACTTCTGAATATCGTTTCTTATGTCTTTTTCTATGAGTGTATCAAATTTGATTAAAATCGGACCACTCTTTCTATAACCTGATTTTTTCGATTATCAATTTTTTATATTTATTCGGGTTACCTCGATACAAAACTTAGCTAAGAACACTCGAAGAAGCTTATAGTACAACTGTGTAAATTTTCAAGAAAATCGGTTCAGCCGTTTCGGAGTCTAAATGTAACGGATACACACACACACACACACAGACACGCACACACACACAAAGTTGCAGTTTTAAATAAGTTCATATATATATATATATATATATATATATTAAATAAATACATATATTGTCCTACGTCTATCGCACGACTACGTCTATAACCCAACAAGCACTAAACTAAATTCTTTACAAAAAACCAATGTAGTGTACCAATTTACATGCCCATTCAGAGATTGAATCTCTGATACTAATCAAAAACCTAGTACATATATTGGTTTTACTACAACCACGCTCTCCCGTAGACTTACATGTCATCTTTCTGATCAGAGTACTATTAAACAACATTTCTCTGAAAAACATAAACATGTATGTAATATCAAACAGATTTTGGTCAACAATACGGTTATCCTTACTCATACACACAGTAAGAGGAACCTGCAGATATCGGAGGCCATGTACATCAAATCAAAACAACCAACACTCAATAAAATCAACTTTAAAACTGGAAATAACATATAACATTGCATTTGACTATATGGTTTTGTTGTCATTTCGCGCTATCCCGCGGTGTGACGTCATAAAACCAAATCGCAAACTTAAGAACTGCGTTTATTATTTTTGGCAACTATTGCCGTTGCCAAGCGGAGTTTTATGTCAACACAAAATAAAATCGTCGGTGATGGTGGATTTTATAATATTTCAGTTTAAACAACCTCTCTGAAGATGGCTCATGTGAGCCGAAAGCTTAGAAGAAAACCAATAAATAATTATCCAAATGTTGGAGAATTTTTGCCTTTATTTTCAACTGAAATTAAAGCAAAAATACGACGTTTAGAACGGCTCATGATTAAACATAATAGACATTCATTGTCTTTTATATTTAATAGCATATGTTTAGAAAATATATATATATATATATATATGTGTGTGTGTGTGTGTGTGTGTGTGTGTGTGTGTGTGTGTGTGTGTGTGTGTGTGTAAAAAGAATTCACTTAAGTTTTTTTTAAGTCACACAGGTAGTCTTGAATATTTAAAATGTTATTAATTTTTCCAATTTTCGAATAAGTTTTTGCACATAGAAATCAAAAACAAAAAATGAAAAAAAAGAATGCTATCAGAAAGGGCGATACAAATAAAAAATTAGGTTTACCTATGTTTTGTATTCCATGCCAAGGCGTTCGATAAAGTACGTCACAAGAAATTGGTAGAAATCTTCAGCAAACTCGACATATTTGGCAAAGACATCAGAGTAATCAAGAACGTCTACTGGCAGCAAACCGCCTGCATACGGACAGGGAACGAATTCAGAAGATATACAAAGATAGAAAGGGGTGTAAAACAAGGATGTGTCTTTTCACCGGTTCTATTGAACTTGTACAGAGAAACTTTTCTGAGGCCCTAGTTGTTATACCAGGATTCATCATTGGCGGTCATAATCTGAACAACATAAGATATTCAGATGATAGAGTATTGATAGCTGACACGGAAATAAAGCTACAATATCTCCTAAAAATGGTAGATGAAGAAAGTCAACAGAAATGATTACAAATAAATTGCAAGAAAACCGAATATATCAAACAGAGAAGCCCAAAATGCCAATTACAGGTTGGATATACTAAAATCAAGCAATACAAACATTTAATTACTTGGGAAGTGTTCTAATGGAAGACGGAAAATATGACACTGAGATCGCGAATTGGAATGGCCAAGGACGCATTTCTAATGGAAGACGGAAAGTATGACACAGATCGCGAATTGGAATGGCCAAGGACGCATTTCTAATGGAAGACGGAAAATATGACACTGAGATCGCGAATTGGAATGGCCAAGGACGCATTTCTAATGGAAGACGGAAAGTATGACACTGAGATCGCGAATTGGAATGGCCAAGGACGCATTTCTAATGGAAGACGGAAAGTATGACACTGAGATCGCGAATTGGAATGGCCAAGGACGCATTTCTAATGGAAGACGGAAAGTATGACACTGAGATCGCGAATTGGAATGGCCAAGGACGCATTTCTAATGGAAGACGGAAAGTATGACACTGAGATCGCGAATTGGAATGGCCAAGGACGCATTTCTAATGGAAGACGGAAAGTATGACACTGAGATCGCGAATTGGAATGGCCAAGGACGCATTTCTAATGGAAGACGGAAAGTATGACACTGAGATCGCGAATTGGAATGGCCAAGGACGCATTTCTAATGGAAGACGGAAAGTATGACACTGAGATCGCGAATTGGAATGGCCAAGGACGCATTTCTAATGGAAGACGGAAAGTATGACACTGAGATCGCGAATTGGAATGGCCAAGGACGCATTTCTAATGGAAGACGGAAAGTATGACACTGAGATCGCGAATTGGAATGGCCAAAGATGCATTCCAGAAGCTGAGAAGAGTATTAAGAGACAGGAAAATTTCGCACATAGAAGAATCTAATAAATGGCCTTTAATATTGTTGTAAGTTTTCAAAAACCAAAAAAGCATAAATTCACTTTCTTGGTTAAATTTAATTACAATTTTAATCAACGCTTTTCAAAGCAGTAAACCTTGTCGACTAAAAATACTAACGGTGCCAATGAAAAAACATTTCTTTTGTCTATCACTTTTTTCTATTTTTGTCGGCTACGAAGGCTCAATTTTGCTGAAACTACTTTCACGCTTATAGAATACGGAGAGCGTGAGTGTCATTCGACCCTGTGGAGTTATGAAGGCAGGTAACTGGTAGGATTAAACGATGGTGAGCATCTGAATACAATTTATTGGTGTAGGCAGTGTCGACAGGTTGAAACTTTGCCCCCTTGGGAAACGAACTGCATTAAGTTATTACCCACAAAGCTGCATAAAAACTTGAATTTTTTCATATATTCCGCAAAAATCATGGAAAAATTTGAGTTCAAGATAAAAATGGAAAATGACTGACACAATTTTGCCTTAATTATTAGCAGCAGGTCTTGAAAAAATATTCCGGAAAATGAACTACGACGGAATGCGAATAAGCATGAAAGATGAAGAATATCTGAACCATTTACGATTTGATGACGCTTTATGAATATCTAAATAATCGGATGAGTAACAGGAAATCATCTGATTTGTATAGAGAAAGATTAAAAATTGGTTTGAAGATGGGGATAAATATGTAACTTCCGAAATATGATAAAAATAATGAGATGAAGAAATGGATAAGGTCCAGGAATACATCAATACTGGGTTGAATCGGAATTCACCGAGCAGGTTAACTTGATGTTGATTTTGGGAAAAGCAAGAATTGAAGAATGAAACTTTAATTCAAATTTCCTGTGTAAAACTGTGAGGTATTTTTCGTTTATTTTTTTATTTTTTTTTTTTTTTGTATATATATATCTGTATTTTTTGTTTTTTTTTTTGGGGGGGGGGTTTCCCCCCCTTTTTTGGAGTTCATGCTTCATTTGGACTTTAACTAAGTTAAAACTTAGTTAACTCTCCACTTTTGTAAGTTTGTGTTTTTTTCGATGTTTGTGCGTGTTTTTTTTTTTTTTTTTTTAAATAGGAGTAGATAGGTCACACTATCGCCCGGTCAATACTCCTCCCACGTCTATTGAACTGGAGTAGAGGCTCGCCCCTTGTTTCCTGTTTAGGATGTGGTTTCCGGTTTTCTCTTCTCTCTCTTCAGACGTTGGTACTGGTGCTTCCGGTGGTTTCCTGCGATCTGGCCGGTTGGTGGCAACGGCTCATCACTGTGAGGGTACCGGGTTGGCAGTTTCCTGGTTGCTGCTTCCGACTGGTAATTAGGAGCCCTAACTCTTGCGTAGCGTTAAGAGCGGCTGCTCGGATCAACAGTTGTATAATATCGGGGTTCTTGTAGTGCATGGATAGGTGTTCCTGCAAGCGCTTTCGGTGGGCAACCCCGAGGCCACACCTTGTTGCAGCCCTAGCCAGTTTCCCTCCCAGCACAGATCGTGGGTAATGACCGCCTGTATCCTCTACCCTACGTCCCTTTCTACAAACAGAATCATGACTCAACAAATCAGAAATGACCCTAAACCAGTTAAATCCAAACCACCTAAACCCATTAACCTCTCCTTTACTAATATCCGAGGCATTCGTACTAACTTTCCTAGTGTAGAAGCGTTCCTGCATGAAAAGTCCCCTGACATCCTCGCGCTCTGCGAAACTAACCTCAACTCAGCTATTCCCTCCTCTGACCTCTTCATCCCTGGTTATCTTCCTCTTTTAAGGAAGAATTCCACTGTCCACATGCATGGGCTGGGTGTTTATGTCAGCGAACACCTCCCCATAACTAGGGTGACTTCACTCGAATCTACTGACCACCAATACATATGTCTCCGCCTGTCTCTCCTCAGTTCGGTTAGCTACCTATTCTTCCTTTACCGTACTCCCTCCTCTCCTGACTGCTTCCTACTAGATAGCATTGCCGACGACATAGATAAGGCTATTTCCTATCACCCATTCGCTCACATATTTGTATTTGGATACCTCAATGCCCATCACTCTGAGTGGCTTGAAAACGCCGTTACTGATCCGGTGGGCATTCACGCCATGAACTTTGCTATTTCCCAGTCCCTTACGCAAGTGGTGGACTTCCCCACTCGCTTCCCAAGCACTCCCTCAGGTCATTCCTCACTGCTAGATATATGTTTCACCTCTGCGCCTGACGCCTGTCAAGTCTCGCAGCTTTACCCTCTCGGCAACTCCGACCACGCTGTAGTCTCCCTCAGTATTTCTTTCCAATCTCACTCCCCCCAGGAGCCCCCTACTTATAGAACCTCCTACCTCTACCAAAAAGCTGACTGGGACGCCTTTCGCGATTTCCTCTGCGACGTCCCTTGGGGAAAAGTGTTTGACCTATCAGTTGATGACTGTGCCTCTGAGGTCTCCTCATGAGTGAAAGGTGGCATTGATGCCTTCATACCCACCAGGAAGTATAGCTTAAAACCTCATTCCTCTCCGTGGTTCTCTCCGGCCTGCTCAGCCGCCATTGCCCACAGGAAGCATTACTTCCGTCTATTCCGGAGACAGCCAACTGATCACAATAGGCGCCTGTTCACATCTGCTCGCAATGAGTGCAAGAGAACCCTAAATGACGCCAAACAGTTGTTTGCTGTTAGAATGCGACAGCACATAGCTGACCGCAAGTTCGGCTCCAAGGACTATTGGAGGATTTGTAAACGAGTGCTCAACAATAGGAAATCCTCCATACCTCCTTTAATCCATGGATTTGAGGTTCTCACGTCATCTTCGGACAAAGCTGAGTGCTTTGCCCGCAGATTCTCATCCAACTCCACATTCGACTCGTCCGGAGTGCACCCACCCGACTTCCCTATTACTACTGAGGCCAAACTGCACGAAGTATATATTACCCCGACAGTAGTATCCAGAGTAATTTCAAAACTCGACCCCCATAAGGCGTGTGGAGACGATGGAATCCCGGTGATAGTCCTTAAGAAGTGTGCCCCTGAACTTTCCCCCGTCCTCTCTAAACTGTTTAACTACTGCCTTTCTGCTTCCTGCTTTCCTGCATGCTGGAAATTCTCCTCAGTCGTTCCTGTCTTTAAGAATTGTGGTGAACCCTCGGACCCATCCAACTATCGCCCTATCAGTCTTCTACCGATATTCGGGAAAGTATTCGAGGCTATAATCAATGCTGAAATAGTTCATCATCTCACCGCCCACAAATTGTTCTCCGACAGGCAATATGGATTCCGCTTTGACAGGTCCACGGCCGACCTGCTAACAACTGTAACGTAGTACATGCTACAGGCCCTTGATGAGTCTGACGAGGCTCGCGCGGTTGCTCTGGACATCTCCAAGGCTTTCGACAGGGTTTGGCACCCTGGCCTCCTATGCAAACAACGCGGTTATGGTATTACCGGTCGCCTGCTTGACCTAATCCAATCTTTTTTAAATAACCGCAAAATGAAGGTCGTTCTGAATGGGCGTGCCTCTTCGTCCTACAGCACGAATGCTGGTGTCCCACAGGGCTCTATCCTGGGCCCGACGCTATTCCTTATTTTCATCAACGACCTCCCAGATGAGATCAAGTCCCAAGTAGGCATCTACGCAGATGACACTACAATATACTGCCGCTCCAGTAAGAAACCTGTCGTGGCGGACAGACATAATCTCGCTGCTGACCTTGAGCGGGATCTACACTCTGTGGTGAACTGGGGTAAGAAGTGGCTTATCAACTTCAATTTATCTAAAACCAAGCTGTTGTCTGTCAACCATTACAGGCAACCTCTTCTGCCTCCCATAAGCATGGACCAGGTGATTCTCCCGGAGAGTAATACACTACGCCTCCTCGGACTTACCCTGTCCTCAGACCTCAAATGGAAGCACTATATTGAATCCATAGCAAAATCTACTGCTAAGAAGATTGGGTCACTATGTCGATCCAGGATGTTTTTTCCACCTGAATCCATCCTGCATATATACAAGTCAACCATCCGTCCGTGCATGGAGTACTGCTGCCATTTATGGTCAGGTGCCCCTGCCGTTCTCCTCAGTGTTCTTGACAAGCTCCAAAGGAGAGTCTGTAATATGATAGGTACTGATCTGGCGACTCGACTGCAGCCACTTTCCCATCGTCGAAATGTGGCCTCCCTCTGTCTCTTCTATAAATATTTTCATGGCTTCTGCTCGGATGAGCTTAAGTCACTGATGCCTCCTCAACAGATGTTTACCCGTGCAACCAGACTGGCAACTGGTTCCCACCCATTCACAGTCAAGTTAGCCAAATGCAGACGACAATTCTACTCCTGCAGCTTCCTCTCTCGCACCTCCCGCCTGTGGAACTCACTCCCGTATTCTTGCTTTCCTGACGGCTACAACCTCCAGAAATTTAAATGCAAAGTTAATACTCATCTACTAACCACTGGCCTCTAGCTCTCTCCCCTCTCCTGTATAACCTTCCCTTTCTTTCCACCTATGTATCTGTCATCGCACCTTCTTTCTCAGCATTCTATTGTTCCTTTCTAGCTAGCTTGTACTCCTCACTCTTTTCTAATTAATCTTTTTACATTTATGTAACCCCCTGCACATCAGTGGCGTTTCCGCCTTGATCGGGGTGAAATGATTAAAAATAAAAAAAAAGGATAGAGAATAAAACTAGTGAACAAATGAAATTACGTATGACTGATGCAAAAACATTTGTACAAATGAAGAAATTATAAAATGCAGCATTTAATTAAGTAGAAAGTAGTTTCAGTTGGGTTCGAGTTGAGTTCGAGTCGAGACGAGACCAGTCGAATGCCGAGGCCAGGGTCATACCGCATGGTATTCAGACAGTAATGGATTGCCTTTGTCTGAGTTCTGGGCATAAGTTCAAAACATTGTGAATTCAGTAGAGGTCTGCAAGAACTACCTACTAAGACCACCCGCAGAGAGACGTTGAGTCAACGTGCGGCATACGTTCCTGTTATGTCATTCCTCCTGTTGTCTCTTACAATCTTAGCTGCCACAATTCTCTTCTAATAAAACGAGTAAGAAAACAAATGGTCCTTTTCGTTGAACCCAGTGACGACACTGAAAGCAACAATATGTTTGGTTTTAGTGTAAACAAGGCCTATGTCAATTTTTTTTTAATCTAATATAAATAAGTACACCTCTTTTTGAATGTAAATCAGGCTTAAATCTATCATTTTCATACTAGCATAGACTGGACTTGTGTCTATAATTTTAACATCAGTGTAAATTGAACTTTATCTATTAATTCATTGTAGTTTTTGTCCTATAAAACTTACAGGCAATGTTATTTCATCCAGCCAGTGTTGATATATCAATATATTAACCAGCCAAATCATCATACATTCAGTTATTATATAAAGTTTTATAAAACAACGAATAGAAAATTGCGATCAATAATATGACTGAAAAGAAGATATTTTTTAATAATATCCCGAATTTATTGATAGATGAGAATTTTCAAAATGAAAAAAACTTCTAAGTAATGTGGACTGGTGCGAAAAACAGAAAATGAGTAAAAAGAATAACATTTTCGATAAAAAATAAAGAATGAAATTTTATTCTTTGAAAAAGGAAAAAGATGAGCTGAAGATAAAGAAATATATATATATATATATATATATATATATATATATATATATATTATAAAAATTTAATAATACAAAATCGATTTGAAAATCATTCATTCGGGAAGTATAAAAAAGAAAGAAAAATGAAACAGAAAAAAATGATTCTTAAAAAAGAAATATAATCGTGAAATACAAGTTTCAATGGAAGTAAAGAAAATAAGAAAGAATATAAAAAAGAAAAAAGAGAAAGGGAAAGAATAAAAATAATTTGCGATAACCAAAAATTAATGGAAACGAAAATAAAAACATACGTTTCTTTAAAAAGAAAGAAAGAAAGAAAGAAAGAAAGAAAGAAAGCAGAGACTATGGAAACAAAAAAAGAAAAAAATATGAAACAATCGGAAATACAAGAAAGAAAGAAAGAAAGAAAGAAAGAAAGAAATATATGAAAAAACGAAAGAAAGAAAAGGGGAAACGTGAAACAGGCGAAAATAACAGAAAGAAAGAAAGAAAGAAAGAAAGAAAGAAAGAAAGAATCTTGTTGTAAGAAACATATCTGGTCAGGCGTCTCTGCTGTTCGTCTCAGTGTTCTCGACAGGCTCCAAAGGAGAATCTGTAATGTGACTGGTCCCGATCTGGCAGCAAGACTCCAACCACTTTCTCATCGGCGGGACGTGTTTTGCCTCTGTCACTTCTATAAATATTTTCATGGCTTCTGCACTGACGAACTTAGGTCACTGGTGCTCCTCCACAAGAATTTACTCGGGCAACCAGACTGGCGCAAGGTCTCACCCTTTTACAGTTAGATCCACCAAATGCAGGTAACAATTCTGCTCTATCAGCTTCTTTTCTCGCACTTTACACCTGTGGAACTCCCTTCCATACACTTGCTTTTCTGACGGCTACAACCTCCAAGAATTTAAATGCAAAGTCAATTCCCATCTCTTATCCACTTAACTCCAGCCCTTTCTACATCACCCCGTGGATCTTGTTCTTTACCTTTCTCTGGACCTTCGTCACTGTTTTTACTCCTGTGTTCTCATCCTTCTTTTTGATCTTTCTCTTCCCCACCCACTGTAGCTAGTTCGTCTTTGTCGTCACTCTCCTTAAATACTGCTTCACAAAGTTTAACCAGAATCTCAACATCGGTGCTGGTAAAATAAAATATCACTTTAGTATGATTAATATGATTTTTTTTATAATGAAAAAACTGCAACACTTGAACATTAATATAAGAAAGAAAGAAAGAAAGAAAGAAAGAAAGAAAGAAAGCAGATACTAAGAAAAAAGAAAGAAAGAAAGAAAAACATAAAGAAAGCAGAGACTATGAAAGAAAGAAAGAAAGAAAGAAAGAAAGAAAAAGAAAGAAAGTGTGACAGAAAGAAAGAAAGTAAGAAAGAAAGATAAAGCAAGCAGAGACTAAGAAAGCAAGAAAGAATGAAACATAAAAAAACTGAGACTAAGAAAGAAAGAAAGAGACATAAAGAAAGCAGATACTAAAGAAAGAAAGAAAGAAAGAAAGAAAGAAAGTAAGAAAGAAAGAAAGCAAGCAGAGACTAAGAAAGCAAGAAAGAATGAAACATAAAGAAAACTGAGACTAAGAAAGAAAGAAAGAAAGAAAGAAAAAAGAAAGAAAGAAAGAGACATAAAGAAAGCAGATACTAAGAAAGAAAGAAAGAAAGAAAGAAAGAAAGAAAGCAGAGACTATGAAAATGAGCAATAATGTTTGTCAAGAAAAGAAGAAATAGATTACCATGATATTTTAAACCTAATTACGCGGTTGCTGACGTGAGCGTTTTTTTATGTTTGCGGTAGAATGAAGTGAATGATATGTGACTGATGAATTGATTAGAAAATGGTGTGACCCCGACAGGAGGACAAAAAAATCATAGATGACAGAGTGATGAAGCACATAACAACGCAGTCAAAGAAGATGGGCGGGACTAAGTTATTCGATGTCTCAACGGGAAACTCAACAATAGAAGAAGCAACATATTTTTAAGGTAGAAGCCAGTAAAGGAAAGACACCTTATATATTTTTAATTACTTTCAATTGAAAACATATTTTAAGAAGAAAATAATGGAAAGAAGTGAAAATACCTGAGTACTACGTCGGTGTAAAATAAGGGAGAATATTTTAAGTATGAAGAAAAATCTCCTAATAAACGCTCACATAGGTTGTTGGAAATATGTTTTATTTCTGAAATACGATATATTTGAGAGGGGCAATTAACTGTCACAAGTCCATAAAAAACGAAAAGAAGCTGAATATGTCAATTTTTTTTTTGTCCGTGAACTGACGAATCAGCAGTTAGCGAGAAGGCGACAGTTCCTTCTTCCAAGATTCTTCAGTGCATTTTTGCTTTGTAGTGTACAAATGTAAAGAAGTTTTCTCACTGACTCTACCTTTTCCGTCACTGAAAACATTTCTTTGTTCAACATTAGCCGAAACAGTAGACCCCGTTGCGTTTTGTCATTTATTAATACAAGAGAACATTTTGCCTGACGAAAAAATGGATTATTTTACTTTCAGAGAGAAATCGATATGGTTTGACGCTGGGATATTAACCTGAATATAGCCGATGCAATTCACTGCAAAGTTTCACCGAACACTACGGTCCACAACGCGTACAGTGAATGCAAATGCATACAGATGGATAGGCCTGATTACTATATTTCTGAGTTACAGGCTTTTAGAGCGACACTATTTCGGTTGGTATATGATTAAAAACTGCGATATGTCATTAAAAACTAATTATAAATTACAAATAATCTAAACATTTTAACTTTAAATCGGAATATTTGGAAGCGTAATTAGCAATTTGTGAATTTCGCTATTAAACAAACTAGTCAGCTTCTTGGAACGTTCCGAGAACTAACTCTTTCTGCTATGTTTATCTCTACAAGATTCCGATTCAACCAAAAATGGTATATTACTGCCATATCTCGGTTAGGGCTGATCAATCCTCACTTTCCAGTCTTCATAGAGTTCAAAATCGTTCAAGCGGACTTGTAAGGAATTGCCTCTTTTCTATTTAACCCCTGACACAACGTTGCTAGCCGGTCTTTATCGCTATTTCCATGGCAAATTTCAAATGAGTTACGTTCTTTAATTCCACAATCCAGACATTTACAACTAGGACACGCAATTCTACATTCATCTACTTATTCCATCTTTAAAAAGCAAGTTCCATACGGACAATATTTTCCGAGGAGCAGCTACTCTATGAAATAAACATTTGCCTGAATGCTTTCCAGAACCGTACAATCTTAATCTATTCAAATCAAGTATTAATTCTCTACCTATACTTCTTATCACAATAATTTTCGTTTCTTTATACCTCTAGTTCCTGGGCAGGACAGTAAATTGCAGCAAAGCATTCTGATTGGGAGGTTGTGAAAAGCATAGAACCACCTCTTAATTGCTGTTGTTCCCAGGTCCACTCTAACCCGGAGTGGTAGCACCTGTTAGGGTCCCAGCTATGGGCAAATAGTTAACCCCCAAACTGGGATCAAAACACTATGAAAGTATAAAAATACACTTTTATAGAAATATATACATAAAAATAGAATTTATAGAAAAATGTACATTGTTGAAGAAGATTCGAGAATTTATTTGCCACAGATTGCATAAATTGATCGGACTCGAAGAAAGTTCGCCTTCTTCAGAAACCTAGCACCACAAAGCACACCAAATTTGTGACCTATATTTTAACCCGTAAAACAAGCGAACTGACGTTTACTTAAGCGGTTAAAGTTTGTATTCCTAAAACTTCACTTTTTCATAAAAAATGGAAGTGTATGAATTTAACTAGAAAGGATATTGAAAATTACACTACATTCGCGTCGGTCGTGAACAAGCATTGCAAAGATTTCAAACTGTCATAATTGAGTGCTATTAATTTCAAGTGTCTGACTCGTTTAAGTTAAAGACTCTGAAATTAAACGTAGATTTCTGAATAAATTGGAAAATGAGCCAAAATATACGCTCCAACAAATAGCGAAAGAGTGTCTGAGATTCGTAAACGTACGACAAGATTCAAAAAATATCGAGGAATTTGGCATAGTTCACATAGGAAAAGTACGGCAAAAAAAGCAATTTAATTCTTCTAAATCAAGCCAATCAAAAAAATAAACAAGATAATTCGCCCCCTAACCCATGTTTTGGTTCTGGATCAATTCATTGTTATCAGGACTGTTATTACGGAAATAAAAAAGTGCCTAAATTTTAACCGTGTAAAAATAGCTCACATTATCAATCGAAGAATAAAAGGTTAATAGCTGCGTAAAAACATAAGATCAGATGAACAAGACGGGTTAAACATTAGGAAATACGTATAAGGACAATCCTAAATAAAATTAACTAAACTACAGTTGGATTCTGGTTCAGATTTAACAATCATGAATTGGAAAAGTTGAGAAAACCAACGTTGATAAGAACTAATAAAATGGCCAGGTCCGTGACAGGCGAGAAAATCAAGTTTACGGGAGAACTTATCAATAATGTAACTTTTCAAGGAAGGACTTTAAAACTTAAAACGTTCGTATTAAAGAATACAGAAAATTTATTTGGCAGCGACTGGATGGAGAAATTTAAGTTGTGGGACATATCAATTAATTTCGTTTGCCAAAAAGTCTAAAACCTGACCATCTAGGCAAATAAGCTAATAAAAGATTTAAAAGAAACCTTTCCGGAAGTTTCTTTTTTTCTGGGGCTTTGGTCGGTGTAATAAAATGACGGCAAAATTCGAGTTAAAAGATGATATCAGGCCAGTGTTTACAACGTGTCTTTCGCCTCTTTACAACGAATAAATAAAAAACTCGACATACTAGAAAGAACCGGTGTTTTGTTGAAAATTCTGCACAATCAATGGACTTCACCGACCGTCAATGTGAAAAAGAAGTTAAAGAAGATCCGGGTCTACGCCAATTTCTCATCGGGGTTTAATTCGACATTCAAAGACTCTCGTTGTTCTTTACCTTCGCCGTTTATGAAACAATGACGGAATTTATCGTCGTAAAAACAAAAAGAAAAAATATTAAGACTCCTGCGTAGTTGATAATTAGGTGTTGGGTGTTATGATAATTTAACCATGCACAAATTAACTCTTCCAAAATATAAATAAGCAGCAGTTTCTGCCTCGTGCAGGAAGGCTATTCCAGCATATAGTTCTGACAGCCGGACTAATACAGTCACGCTGGTGATCTTCTCATGTTGTATATATTTGTAATATTGGTCTTTGTTAATATATTCGTTTAACTCTATCCCGTCTTTGTGTGTTTATTTCTGTCCCCTTAACAAAGCCACAACAAATGGATAGGAAGTTGTAGATAGATGTGATCTAATACCTAATGAGTTTGTGTAAATGTGTGGCAGAACATGAACTAGGACGGATAGTAAATAGATAAACATTGCTTAGAGCTACAATGCATAAGAAGTTGTGGAGAGACGTGATCACTTACCTAGCGACATAGTAAAAAGATCAATATTGCTTAGACCTACAAAGTATAGGAAGTTGTGGAGAGATGTGATTTCCTAAAAAACTAACTTGTATAGATGGGTAGCAGAACATGGACTAGGAGAGACAGTAAGGAGATAAACATTTCTTAGACTTACATTCAACCCATGTTTTGCATAAGAATATTTATGAGATCAATAGTTTATTTCTTGGGATGACTAGCGTTAGGGGTGTGCTGAACAAGAGTAAATCTTCAAACCCTTGTCTCTTCAATAAGTTTGAATTATTATCATCTGCTACTGATAAATCTTAGTGCTTTGCTCTTAATTTCTCTTCCAATTCTACTTTTCACTCTACGGGAATATTTTTGCATGATTTCCTCTCGAGAAAAATTTGATTATGTTTTTTTTACTAATGAATAGTAAACATTTTCAGAAATATGGGCACGATAATTGTGACAAAGAAGGAAAAGGATATTTATTTCAATCATTCTGTAAAATACCGCCATTAAGGAATTTTTATTAAGATTGTATTTATTAAAATGTTCATACATTTAAAAGAGATTTCTGTTTTTGGAGGGGTTTTTTGTACGTGGGGAGGGGGATTTCCTAGCAAATCAATTGCAATCGAACCGGTTTAGATATTATTAAATGCCTGCAAGGCATTTTATCTTAAAGGAATTCACTTGCAATCAAAGCTAGAAATGACCAAAGAAACTAAAAAAAAAAAAAGATCTTTGGCAAAACGCCGCGGTTCAATCTTACTGACATAGTGCGACATGTCTTCGGGTTTTCTCCTTGTTCCTCTAAGTGCTATCGGCACTCACTTTGAATCCTGTAAACGGCTTTTTGTTGATTTTGTTGCTGGGCTTCAATATTTGTCGCTGATTTAAGTTGACGTCTAGAGCAAAAAAAAAATAAATACTAAAATGACACTCCAAAAATGTCTGGTTTGAATATTAAGACGCTCGATTGATTTCACTCTCATAAAAGATGGCTGTCATTAAAGATGTTTGAAAACAAAATCAATTTGTTGAATATTCACGGCTTGTGAATAGAAGCCGACATCTGGCTAAATATAGGGCCTTCGAGCATATATATATATATATATATATATGTGTGTGTGTGTGTGTGTGTGTGTGTGTGTGCGTTTATGAAAAATCTATCTTCGTGTGCACACATTTCTGAATGTATGCACAAAGATATATATGTATATGAATTTATAAGTGTTTTTAAGAACGCTTGAAGATAAGTGTGTGGTTATGTACTTTTCACCTGTGATTTTTGCTTCATTGTTTTTTTACGGGTGAATGTAAATATCTATATATATATATATATATATATATAGAGAGAGAGAGAGAGAGAGAGAGAAAGAAAGAGAGAGAGATTTAAGATATGTGATAGATTGTATGTACATAAAAAGTGGACATTGATGTCATCAGCAAATGTTGACAATCTGTTTCTTCAGATGAAACAGACTGTCACTGTTTGGTGTTTGACTCACTGACCATTTATATTTATGTCTGTGTTTGTGTTTGTGTGTGGACCAGTCACATGTAGTGTAATGGTTAAGAAGCTTGACTTGCTAGATCAGTTATGAATGCGTTCCTAATTACGACTGAATACTGAGTTCGATCTTCATTGGGTGTTTCACATTTTCGTCTTTGTACCAAGTCTATGTTACTCTTTTAGTGAGTTTAATTCTCACTGAGCGCTCCATACTTTCGGCTTTGTACCTCATGAGGATGTGCGTTGTGGTACAGTGGATATCGGCTCGGAACAAGAATCCGGGGAGCCGAGTTCGAATTCCAGTTGAATCCATTGTATTCACTTACGCGCAAATACCCCTGGGAAAGGTATTAATCCGTCTCTTCCTTCCAGTTATGGGTTAAATAGCAAAACATATTGGGTTCTATAGCCTTGGTCGGCAACCATTCTACTGCATAAAACAATGGCAACCTACTGCGGGATAATCTTCTGCCCAGTCAGTCATGTCTCTTTCGAGACATGATCGACCAAGCGTGTATCACGTATGGCATTTAACTGACTGACCCCCATCTAAGCTACGTTTAGAAAATCATTTGCGCACTTCGACATGATATAATGCTTAGCAAGTCTGTCTCGCTCGATCTATTGACTGAGTTTGATTCTCACTGGCACCAAAATACTTTGGCCTTGTATCACAACTAAGCTACCGAGAACAATGACTAGCGACTGATCATTTAAGCATTGTAACGAACCTTTTAAAGAGAAAAATTCTCCATATGTATTTCGTATTGTAAATTTTAATTTGAAGGAAAATTTGAAACTTTGTCCATCAGCCTGTCAGTCAGTTAAAGTGCCATACGTGATACGCTTGGGCGATCATGTTTCGAAAGAGACATGACTGACTGGGCAGAAGATTATCCCGCAGTAGGTTGTCATTGCTTTCTGCGGTAGACTGGTTGCCAGCCAAGGCTATAGAACCAAATCTGTCCTGTTATTTAACCCATAACTGGAAGGAAGAGACGGATTAATACCTTTCCCAAGGGTATTTGCGCGTAAGTGAATACAATGAATTCGGCTGGAATTCGAACTCGGCTCCCCGATTTCTCGTCCCGAGCCGATATCCACTGCCCCACAACGCACATCCTCGATCAGGCGAAGAAAAAAAGATACACTCTAATTCTTTCGCTACCCCCTCCACAATTCACTCAGCCAGGGACAGGGAAGAGTTGTGTATTAAATCTGAAAAAATTTTTTTTTCTTATTAAACGACATTTTCTTCTTCTTTTATGTGTCGTGTTTCTTTCAGAACATAGGAAATCATGGCTCCCCACATCTTCCTCTCCCTTCTGGCTCTCCATATATTTTGCTTTGTTATTTCTCCCAAACCCGACTCTGCCATCCTTTGGTTAAATCAATTTAAATGTCACGCACCGTTTTCCCCTGTCCCTCTTTCTCTTAATCCACCTTGTGAGTAACAGATTCTCCAAGCCCTTCCTCTTTATTACATGTCTCAGAAACACTATTTACATTATTCGGACTGTTGTCCTCGTCTTTGCTGTCACATTCACGATGTTTTAACCGTTGTATGCTTTGGCTTTCTTCAGGGGCTAAGAATTTCGAACCGAACTCTTTATTTAGATCACTGGGGTAGATCATTCTCATTCCATATGCGATGCCACTTCTGGTAGCCATGTAGTTATCTCCCTTTAATTTAACTCTCTAAGTTATTTATTCACCACTATTGTAGCCTGGTATTGAACTCACACATCTTTTGGCCAAGTCACTGGAACTAACCAATGTCTACATCCACGGGACCATGTGTCCTTGAGGACAAATGGACTAGTGGATATAAACATTGCACCTGAAGAAGGCCGGAGCGTACAACGTCCGAAACGTCGTGAAAGTGGCCGTAAAAATGAGGACGATAGTTTTAATAGTGTAAATAGTGTAAATAGTGCATCATCTCAGAACTATAGGCAAATATCCTCAAAAATTCTACTCTCCTGCCTGATGTTAAATATAAGATTTCTTCTTTTTTCTATTCTCTATTTTTTGTTTTGTATTTCAACACCTCATCGTTGCACACATGTTCGGTCTATGGTGTCCTCAACATCCTCCTATAGAACAAAATTAGCTTTGATTCTATTCATTATCTTTGAGTAGATTGTTCAGGATCCGGTGATATATTACTCTTTTCTTTGTTTCCAACGAAATTTTCCGCTCTCTCAATATTCTGCTTTTATCTTAGAATACGTCCCTTGGTCATCCTAAGACGGCTTCGGGTCTCAGAGCTGTACTTTCAGTCTTCTATAGAAACACTTCACTGGTATTTAAATTTCTGTACTTTTTTTATTTTACTCTGGGCAAGACACTTGGCCAACTAGAACATGTCTCTTCACATAGGTACATGTTTCCATGTTTTGAATTATTGCGACAATGTAACTTATACTAAGTTATGAAACAATGCAACTGATATGAAAATAAAAATTAACTATTAAGTTAAACCTTAATAGTTGGTAATGGGTAAATAATTAACTAACCCGTCCTAAATTCGTGCACACGAATCCCACGTACTCTTGGTTTAAATTTATGCTTCTAACTCCTTCACTGATACCGAGATTTTATTTACTCTTTGTTTTTGTTTTTTGTTGTTGTTGTTTTTTTTTCAATAAAAGTATATAGGTTCACCTATCACCTGTTTCACACTCCTTAGTCTTTTTAAAAGAAGTAGAGGTTTATCTACTACTAGCAGTATAGCCCGGCGTTGCTCGGGTGTAATGAAAGCTTTAAAACTAATCCATGGTCCTGGAGCTCAGACTCAGCCTAAAGAATATTTCTGTGAATTTTGGTGAGAATCGGATAAAAATTGTGGATTTGTATAAAGGACATACAGACAGATAAACAGGCACACACACAAACATCTTGCCTTTTATATATATATATATATATATATATATATATATATATATATATTATCGATTTTCTGCACTATTGTAAAAACTGCAACCTTGAAACTTCTGAATATCGTTTCTTATGTCTTTGTCTATGAGTGTATCAAATTTGATTAAAATCGGACCACTCCTTCTGTAAATCGATTTTTTCGATTATAGATTTTCGATATTTATCGGGTGTACCTCGACACAAAACCTAGCTAAGACCACTCGCAGACGCTTATAGTTCAACTGTGTAAATTTTCAAGAAAATCGGTTCAGCCGTTTCGGAGTCTATACGTAACGAACACACACACACACACACACACAGGCACATACACACACAAAGACAAAGTTCCAGTTATAAATAACTTAGATTTAGATTAGATTAGATATGTTTATCTGTTTAGAAAGAGGTTTCCAGTTCTCTCTTCTGAAGCCTAAATAAGAGTGTATTATGATAAATATTTAGCGACATGACTGGCCAGCTGCCAAAGTTTTTCATATTGTAGGTTTGCAGCTCTTTTATTGCTGCATCCCGTAGCAAGGAGACTACTTTTTCGCAACACATACAGATACTGCTCTGGTTAATAGCTGCATAATATCAAGAATTTTGCAGTGCTAAATCGGGTATGAACTGGGATTCTTCAAGCACTTCCGGTGGTAAAGCCTTAAGTCACATTATGCTGTTGCCTTTGTCAGCTTTTGTTTGTATTGTATTGCCTTATACGACAGAAAGTGGCCTCTTTTACCTTAAAAGAGCCATTTAGAATTGGTAAAGTTAGATCTTTTGACGTTTGAGTGTTAGTCAATATAACCGCTTGCTTATCACGAAGGCTCAAACTCTTGTAGTTAGGGCTAGGGTAAAAATATCTCCTGAGGTAGCGAATATGGCCGCTAAATTGCATAAAGAAGAGCGGAGAAATGCTTCCAAAAGTTATATCGCGTGCATCGCATTGCCAGTTAAGCGGACCGTGACTACAAACGCGTTTATAGTTGAGGCTTTTCGTGATTGCTTTCAAAAACTTTTCACTTTTGGGGAGCCCAGCACTGCTCAGTTCGACGCCTATTTGGCCGATTGTTGCGAGGCGGATTGAGTGTCTGGGATATTGGATGTGCTGAAGCTGGTTGGCCGAGACAAAACTCCAAGATTAGATGGTATTCCCTCCGTACTATACTTGAGGTAGTCGCCTATCCTTGTTCCCTTGTTGGCGCTGATTTACAATAATTAGATGAAACAGACTTCTGTATACGTCTCCCGGTGTACTGGTGGAAATGAATGGGGTACGATCGAAGCTTTTCATAATGAGTCGTTCTATGTATTGCGTTGGAACCTTTCCTTCGCAAGTTGAAGGCGATTCTGCTCCTACAAAGAATCTCCTTGCCTGGTGCTACCACTTCAGCCAGGTATTTCGCCTACGCTCACGATATCTCGACTCTTTCGTCGAGCAGAGCCGTGATTGACAAAGTCTGCAAAGAAATCTGAGGGTACGAGATGGTGACAGGGGACAAGATCCACCGCGGTAAGTCTATTAATTTGTGGTTGTGCGCGTGGATAGAAGTTTATCTTCCCGGACCTTCCTCTGAACGGACGGGCCGGTCAAGATACACAGCATCTGGTTTGGTCCTGATCTCGAGTTAGAAATGAATTGGGCGGAGGTGTGAAAGGAGGTCAAGGCCGCAGGTCATCTGTGGTCTCTAAGGACTCTTTCCTTAAAGGGAAGTATGTGTTTCACACATCTACCGAATTCTCCTTTGCCGACTATCTGTGCTTCCAATTCTGTATGCCATATTAATTACATTAATTAGGGCCTTATTCTCTTTTTGTGGGGATGCAAGGCTCCCAAGATGTGTCGGGAGATCTATTACCTCCACCCTTTGGAAAGCGGTCTGGGTATGTCTAGCGTTGAGATTAATCAACATACACTTCACGTCTCATTCCTAGACCGAATGTGTTCGCAAACGGATGAGAATAGCAAATTCTGGAAGGATTTTGCTCACATTAACCTCCCTTCCATAAGAAGTGTGCACTCGTGGGAGGAGGAGGTCCGCCGTTTACATCGGGGCGAGCGCTCTTTCCATCGTAAATGATAGCTAACACTTAATTACGATGTACGGGCGACGGATGGCCTCTCCAACGTTCAGGAGTTGTCCCGTCAGGCATTATATCGAGTACGATTGAAAATGTCCATTCAAGATGATCTGACAAAGCAGGAGGCTCACTATATGACTTAGGCACCCGAGATAAAATCCCTCACTAATACCAAGGCATCACTCACCTGACCAGTGATGTGAAAGTCTCTCTGGATTGGCAAGAAGCTTTCTTTAGCTTGGGTAGTTCACACAACTGCGTCCGCTGCTGTGAATTGGTGTTTGAGATTTTGTCCCACGCCCTTTTCTACTGGAAGGTCGTAGTTCCGTTGTGCAAGTTGTGTGAAGACTTAACGGTTCGCATGCTTGGCGGAAAGTTCTTTGTCCTTGAGGTCGCTTTTGTTTTTAGCAATGTGTTGCAGTCGTTGACTAATGCTGAGTATTATATGTTCGTATGCTTACCATGTGTTATGCGGGTTGTGATATGGACGATGCAACAGAATGAATTCCATAGGAAGGAGAAGTTGTCCTCTTCCTAACGTTTGTGGATTCCGGGTGAATAATGAACAACAAAAACAGATATTGAGATAGAAAATTAGGTTATATTGAACGTAATATACAAACTTGAACGCAGGTTAGTAAATTCAGGAAGACTATTAGTAAGAAATAAATATATACAAGACTTGAAGTGAAATTGTTTTATCCGTGTATATTACTCTAGCTGAGTGGAGCTCAGAGCTATTCTGACTTCTGATGTGGTAATCTCTGGGCAACTTCGGTATCTCTCGGTAACTTACGTATCAGTTCCGGTACTCTCCGGTAACTTGCACGGATCTTTACTATAACTCTCAACTCTTAACCGCAGTTCTCTCTATGAAAGAAGTGTATTCGAGTCCATTATTTTATGCAAAAGGGGAGATCCCACATCACTAACTGATCTTGTTCTTAGTCAAAATCAAGACGGCAAGGCGACGACACTCTCAATGAGAATTTGGCAAAACGTGGGTGAGTCTTGCTTGAGTCTGTCGAATGAAAGGAGCTGACTTGGAGTGGCATTTTGATGCCGGTTAGGCATTAGGATATTGGGGACCTTGTATACAACATTGTCAACCCACCCGATAGCAGGTTAATTTAGATTTTTTTTGTTTTTTGTTTCGCCATGTTTAAACTTAGCTAGGGTATGTGTGGTCATTGGCCCCACTTCTGTTTTTGTCCCTACTTTCTTTAGTTTAATTCCTTATGCCCTTCCCCCCGGTAAGGTGACCAGAAACGTTAGTTACCTGGAGGATGCGGGGCACTTTTCGTGTGTTTATTTCGTATTTGTTGTCGTTTTTGGTTGAGTGTGTGATTGTATGAATGGTTACACGAATGACTGATTTATAGACGACCCGTTAAAATTTGGTTCAGCTAACTGATGTTTCTGTCACGATTAAGGACTGTGGGTTTTTATTACTAACAACAATCTGTTTAATTTCTGTAAATTGCATTATCCATTGTACAAATATTCATCGGGGTTTACAAATCTAAATTTGTTATTTCCCTTTCCCCACAAACAAATTGTACATATGGCGCTAGTTAGATTTCCACCGAGTCTTTCAAGTTTTATGGTGTTTTTCGTAAGAATGGTAAGTGTTGGGGATCGCCCCTTTGTACATAATAATGGACTCGCCTGAGTGTACATATGATTCTGCCTATAGAGAGAACAGCAGAATTTAGTTGCAAGTCAGCTGTAAGGAAGGAGTTGTTTAGTTGGAGTTGGATCTGGAATCACAGTTGCAGTTGCTCTGAGATCCACTCAGCTAGAATCAGTTACCCGGACATACTATTTCACTTCAATACTGTATATATTTATTTCTACCAATAGTATTTCTAAATTGACTAACCCGTGTTCCAGTCTGTATATTACGTTCAATATAACTTACATTTTCTATCTGCATATCTGTTTTTGTTATTTATTATTTTGTACGGTTCCTCACCCGGAATCCACAACAGTAAGAATGTTATGTTTTGATGCAAGAAATATTGTATAGTCTGCTTGAGTCAGCGGATTGGGGTAGCTAAGTTGATTTAAAACAGATGAAGGCCACCCAAACGCAATCCCTATTTTCGGCCTTGTGCCACATACTTTGTATTTTATAAAAAAATAAATCATTGTTTTCTGTCTAACTGTTCTCTACTAGTTATTTACTTCACACAGCTTGCGAGTTTTGTATTCGATGGTGCTCTAAATATTACTATTTATTTCCAACTTCCGTTTTGGGTTATTACTCATGCAGTAACCTTTTAGGTTGCAACATCACCTAAACTTCATCACTCCCAGTATAGCATCGGCCATCGACAACCCCTCGCCATCGATGAGGGGGTTCGTCGTTGCTTCTATTAATTGTCTTTTTTTGCAGGTAGGGGTGTTGACTCTAACCAAATCCCTTTATTCTCCGTGCGTGATAGACTATTTGCCAACCAAGGCTATAGAACCTAATCTGTCTTGCTATTTAAGCCATAGTTGGCGGGAGAAGAGCTGGATACCTTTACTAAGGAAAAGGAATACAATGAATTCAACTAAAATTCGAAATCTGCTCTCCGATTTCTCATTCTGGACCTATATCCACTGCACCACAACGCACATACGATCTACTACTTCTTAATACAAATTAAATCTTGTTTGTTTGTTTGTTTGTTTGTTTTTTTTTGGGGGGGTTGCGTGTAGCGTTGGGTTCTAAAGCCTTGATTGGTTATCAGTTTACCTCAGAAAGTAATGGCAATCTGCACTAAGAAAACCTTTTGCCCAGTCAGTCATGTCTCGAAAGAGATATGATCGTGTAGCGGACAAGAAATTAATTAAAATCAACCTTCTTCACTTTTATAAAAATTTACAATGATGTGTGAATTCCTGGTTTTCCCAAATAGAAAAAGAATTGACCATGTGCTGAAAGAAAAAATCGAACCCAGAATTCGCAAGTAGGTGTTAAATTGAATTTTGACGAATGGGAGTGACTTGCAAGACTTGAGGACATCGTGAGCAAGTGCGAAAATCTGAGTACTATAAATAGCCCAGCGTCAATCACAGAAAGAGTCAGATGGGAGCCGCGAGACGAAACATCGAAAATGCAACTTCAACTTCAAGCGACTCGGACATTGTCCTCTTTTTCTTTCTCTTTATCTCTTTCAACAATTACTACTACGAACATTTTGTACGAACTCTTGATACCCTTAACTTTCTCATTGAACATCAATTTCTACGTATTCTTGTTATTCCTTCTTTTAATAAATTTCTATTTTAACATGAAAAATGTATGTTTTATTCTTACACTATTCCACACAATTCCACATACTCCATCCTGCCGACAACAAACCTTCTGATAATTCTGATGATGATAATTATGGATAAAACTTGTAAGCTGTAGGGAGTTCGGTTAAGTATGACACAAGGCCGAATCAAAGAGACATTAACCATCTCCCTACGCTACAATCACCCACGCGTGTATCACATATGGCACTTGACTAACTGACACTATAATACTTGAATAAGAACTAAACAAAATATCTCTAGAATAAGAACAATACACCCCAGTAGATTTAATTGCTAGATGGTAATAAGAACATCAAAGGTTATAACATGATAATAGCGGACTATTATCATGTTATATATGCAAATAAAGGTAATTTCTCATACAAAATATGCGCGCAGAAGATATATACAGATTTCAATCTGGATGAACAGATTAAAATCTGTAAATATTTTCTACATGAATTTCTCTCTCTCACTCAGTCTGTTGATATCTCTTTCAGTTAATTCCTATCTCCAGATCTGAATCTATTCATGTCTTTTTCAGTCTATTCCTATATACATATTCCAATCTGTCCATGTATCTTTGAATCTATATATTCAGATCGCAATCTGTTCACCTCCCTTTCAGACTATTCCTTTCTAAGGATCTCAGCCACATTAGTTTACATGGTTAAAGCCCGTCAAGTGCTTTTTTTTTTTTCGTCTTTTCATGCCTGTTTTCTCTATTCATATCGACATTACATGATCCAGAGCCTGTTTTTCTTTATTGCCGTCTTTCCGTTCATATATCAGTTTTTCCCACTAAATTCTCTCTTGAGCTTTCTTATGTAGATATTGTCCCCCTCCCTCCCTCCCTCTCTCTCTCTCTCTCTCTCTCTCTCTCTCTCTCTCTCATATCATTTTTGTTCATACTGAATTCTTTTGAATTTCTGCTCTCCTCTCTTTCAAACAACATATCTTTACACCCTCACCCTTAACAACATATCTTTACTCTCTCACTCTCTTTCTTTTTCTCTCATCCTCTCTCTTACTCTCTCTTTCTCTATCTCTACCTTTGCCTCTCTCTCTCTCTCTCTCTCTCTCTCTCTCTTTCATGTCATTTTTGTTCATACTGAATTCTTTTGAATTTCTGCTCTCCTCTCTTTCAAACAACATATCTTTACACCCTCACCCTTAACAACATATCTTTACTCTCTCACTCTCTTTCTTTTTCTCTCATCCTCTCTCTTACTCTCTCTTTCTCTATCTCTACCTTTGCCTCTCTCTCTCTCTCTCTCTCTCTCTCTCTCTCTCTCTCTCTCTCTCTTTCATGTCATTTTTGTTCATACTGTATTCTTTTGAATTTCTGCTCTCCTCTTTTTCAAACAACATATCTTTGCATCCCCCGCTACTTTGCTAGACTCTCTTTTAACTTTTTTCTTTCTTTTTTATCTCTCTATATTCCCCTTAGTGTGTGTCTCTCTGTTTCTTGTGCACTTCTTTCAGACACACAATTGATTTACATCTATTTTAAATTTCCGGTCTCAATCAGACTTTCCCCCTCCCAAACTTACGTCTTTCTTCCTCCCTTTCTTTCTTCCTTTCTAATAATTCTATTCTTTCTACTTCACTTTTCCCTTTCTGTCGTTTACAAGCTTTCTTTACCTCTCTTTCTATTTCTGTAATTCTCAATATTCCCCTCTCTCTCTCTCTCTCTCTCTCTCTCTCTCTTTCTCTCTCTCTCTCTCTCTCTCTCTCTCATTTCCATTCTTTCTTAATCTTTCTATCTTAATCTCTCTGTTTCTGTTTGGCTTTTTAATTCATTCACCTCAAACAAGGCGATAATGCCACTAAGACACAAGGGAATATTGGGAGTGAAAGGAAATGAATAGACTTTAGGAGGAACCGGAAAGTCAATCCTAAACAAAAAAAGGGATAAACATCTACCCCTGTTCAAAAACGGAGAGCAGATTTCGAATTCTATTTGAATTCATTGTTTTTCTTTTCCTTAGGAAAGGTATTAATCCAGCTCTTCTCCCGCCAGCTATGGGTTAAGGAGTATGAACTAGAAAATGCATGTTTTCTCTTTCACACTTTTTCTCTAGTCACTAATCTTTGTCTTGCCATTTCCTTCCTTCTCACTTTCCAAAAAAATATTTCTTTTTGTTTCTTTTTCTCTAACTCACTCACTTTCTTTCTATTTCATCTGGTTTTTTTCTTTCCATCAAGTTTTTCTTTTTTATTTTCTCTCTCTTTTTCTTTTCTAACTTGCATTTCTCTCTTTCCGTCATTAATAAAAATTTTACTTTTTTTATCTCTTGCTCTCTTTTTCTGCCTCATTTTCTTTCTATTATCCCTATGCTTTCTTTGTTTTGCATTCTTTTCCCTTTTGTTAATTTTCCCTTTTTATCACTCCAATAATTTCTCTTTCTTCCTTCTTCTCCACCCTTTTTTTTTCTCCCTTGGCCAATCTTTCTTTATTCTCCCACCCTTTCTATCTCTCCTCATCTCCATTCTGTCAACCAATCAATGTCTTATTCATCAAAATCGCAAATCTCTCTCATTTCCATTCTTTCTTATTCTTTCTATCTTAATATCTCTGTTTTTCTTTCGATTTTTAATCCATTCACCACAAACAAGGCGATAATTCCAGTAAGACACAAGGAAATACTGGGAGTGAAATGAAATGAAGAGACTTTAGGAGGAACCGAAAAGACAACCCTAAACAGAAAACAAGAGAAAAACATCTACACCTGTTCAAAAACAGGGGAGGAGTGTGAACTAGAAAATGCATATTTTCTCTTTCACACTTTTTCTCTAGTCACTAATCATTACCTCTCTTTCTATTTCTATAATTCTCAATATTCCCTTCTTTTCCTCTCTCTCTCTCTCTCTCTCTCTCTCTCTCTCTCTCTCAATCTATCTATCTCATTTCTATTCTTTCTATATTAATCTCTCTGTTTCTGTTCGGCTTTTTGATTCATTCACTTCAAGCAAGGCGATAATGCCACTAAGAGACAAGGGAAATATGTTTTCTGTTTCTCTTTCATACTTTTTCTCTAGTCGCTAATCTTTGTCTTACTATTTCTTTCCTTCTCATTTTCTAAAAAAAAATATTTCTTTTTATTTGTTTCTCTAACTCTTTCCCTTTTTCTTATTTCATCTGTTTTTTTTTTCTTTCCATCAAGTTTTTCGTTTTTATTTTCCCTCTCTTTTTCTTTTCTAATTTGTATTTCTCTCTTTCCGTCATTACTAAAAATTTTGCTTTTTTCCTCTTGCTCTCTTTTTCTGTTTCATTTTCTTTGTATTATCCCTATGCTTTCTTTGTTTTGCATTCTTTTCCCGTTTGTTAATTTTCCCTTTTTATCACTCCAATAATTTCTCTTTCTTCCTTCTTCTCCACCCTTTTTTTTTTCTCCCTTGGCCAATCTTTCTTTATTCTCCCACCCTTTCTATCTCTCCTCATCTCCATTCTGTCAACCAATCAATGTCTTATTCATCAAAATCGCAACATCAGTCATATTCCCGCTCTTTTCCCTCGATACATCCAGCTGACACAGGCAAATTGGTTGGGACGCGAGGAATAATATTTCCCAGTAGTTTAATATGACGCTTCAGAAATGTTAAATCGATGCATACTTTGCCAGTCCATCACAATACACCCGCCTCCTTCCCAGTCTTCGATCAACAATCTACAGTCATATTTCCTTGGTCGCACAAAATTCCTCGGGATCCATACAACCACAACGCCTTGCACAAGATTTGTTTTCTGCTTCATTTGAAAAAATCTTTGATAATTTAGCTGATTAACGTGTCCATGTACGAATATGTAGACTTCCAAATCTTGATTTTTATTGTAGGTTTGCAAAATGCTTTAAATCCACAAGACACCGATACACCAATAATAATATGAATTCGCCCAGTTCAAGAAGAATCAGATTTTAAAGACCCAAGATGCAAAATTGTTAGCTGGTCATCTTAATTATTGGACGTGATCTAATGATTAGCAAGTTGAAACGAGAAATTGATGCGCTGTGTTTGAATTCTGATCGAGTTCCCTAAATTCACTTCCTCATTAGCACCCTTGGGAAAGTTATGAATTCGTCCCTTCCCTATAGTATAGATTAAATATGGTAGGCTTCCTAACCGTGGTTGGTAACAAATCTAGAAAAAAAAAACGCTGAAATCAAAAATGTATTTAGTCTTGTTTAAAGCAATCTATGACGCCAACGAAGGAATCAGTGAAATGATTCTACAATCCCCACATTGGCTCATGCGATAGAATTTAATTCTTCACATGAAAAATTGTGGACGCAAAACATTTTACTACATTTAAACTTATAAAATACGTGATATAAAGTCTTCGGATATAATGAATTTATGTTCGTTTATTTAAGATTAAAATAATAGTGTAAAGGAGAAATATTCCCTGCATATAATTGCCTTCGTATTGATTAGAAATTATTGTTTTTATTTTATCACCTTATTATTAAAATAGGTGCTGAAAACTTATCGCCCCGACAAAAAGATATAACCAAATAAATTCTGATTTTCGTTATTTACTCATATTTTGGGACATGTGATAACTTTTTTATCACCATACACACACACACACACACACACACACACACACACACACACACATATATATATATATATATATATATATATAAAATTTGTAAACTAGTTATTACGCGATTTAGGTTTCTTCAGTTGATTTGCAACAAATGATTTTAATATGTTTTGTTTGAACCTATTTGGGATCAACCAAAGATACTTTTAAGACCAGATGGTTTAATCACAGGTCTACATTTAAACTAAAAAACTTTGAAAATTGTTAAAAATTGTCTAGCCACGTGTGAAAATTGAAATTACAATATGGAAAAGACCCAGACATAACGTGGAGTATATTGAAACGTTTCAAGCCTTACAACGGTGGCAAAATATGTAGACTGTGCCAGGAAGAAAAGTTAGCTATTATGTTATTCTTAAACAAAAATGTATTACTGAATAAAATAACAGAAATTATGACTTTGTAACGTACCATAAAATACCTATTAGGGTCATATAATCAGAGATGAAAACTTTATAACTTCTGCTAATTTTGAAAATTGCGCGTTCATAAAAAGTTCCTGTTACGTGAGCATTCTTAAAAAACGGTAAAATCATTTATTGAAAAGCGCCTGAAGACACCAAATGGTAGAAATCTAGGTTGCGTAAAAAGTCATTTACAAATGAAAAATATCCAAAAGTTTTACAATATAATTATATTGAACATTTTTCATTAAAGTCTGTAGTGTTCTAATTTAATTATGACCAAAAACTAAATAATTATATCCTCTACAACAGGTGTTTACTCGTACAACCAGATTGGTAACTGGGTCCCACCCATTCACAGTTAGATTAACCAAATACAGACGACAATTCTACTCCTGCAGCTTCTTTTCTCGCACTTCCCGCCTGTGGATCTCGCTTCCATATTCTTGCTTTCCTAACGGCTACAACCTCCAGGAATTTAAATGCAATGTCAATACTCATCTATTAACCACTTGACTCGAGTTCTTTCTCCACCCCGTATATTCTTTCCTTTCTCTCCGCCTTTGCAACTGTCATCACACATGTATTCACATCCTTCTCTTGCTCCTTTCCAACTGGTTCGTCTTCCTCTTCACTCTCTTCTACTTAATATTTTTACTCTTATGTAGCCCCCTGCACATCAGTGGCATTACCGCTTTGCTCAGGGTGATACGATTAATATATATATATATATATCATTATTGTTAATTAGTATTTTGTCATACTTAAATTAGCACAGTATTCAGTTGTATTAAAAAGTGTTCAATACATTTATATTGTAGATCTTCTGAATATTTTTCATTTGGGAATGAGTTATTTCTACAACCTAGATTTCAATCTTTCTGTATCTTCAGGCAATTTACAATAATTGATTTTTCAACGTTTTTCAAACGTACAACTGAAATTTTTTAACAAGCAGAAACTTTCAAAATTATTTAGTAGTTACTTAAGAATCTTAAAACATTTTCCTCAAGGTTTGTATTATGATAAGATGTAATTATAGATGTGATTAAATCTCGACACTTCCGATTTTTCATTTAGTAATTTCTTTTGTTTTTAAAACAATATTATGGCTAACGTTTCCTCTTGGCACAATCTGCAGATATCACCACCGTAGTAAGGTTTGGCCTTTTTTTACTATACTCTATGTTATATCAGGGTGTTTTCAATTTTTGTGTTTATTTCTACATGTGGCGAGCCAGTTTGGTGCAGTTTTATAAGGTTTACCAGCTTAAATTTGTAAGGTTTTCCAGCTTAGATTTGTTATTATTCTATATTTTAAAATTTCGTTTTGTAGACCCCAAATATACTTTTCTTTGTTCATCTGCATTATGTATCTGTTGTGAATCTGGAGTTAGATCGAATAAATGCACAACGCAGATTAATACGGTAGAAAACGCAATATATTGAAGAGAAACATTTCCAGAGAGGGTTAGTAGAACGTCGTACAATACGGTTAGTCGAATACGAGAGAATACGAGATAATACGAGACGTGAGATTTGGCAATGTTACCCTCAGGACTAGATCACTGGGATAGACTAACACTGTTAATGCTCTGTAGTCCACTAATGACTGCTACTATATATAGTCTGAGGAAGAGTCCATATTAGTGTAAATAGGGAAGGTGCCCCAACAGTATCTTGCTTTCTAAATAACCCGTTCTCGTACCGGCGTATGAATCCAATAAAATTGAATGAGGTAAGATAAGCCAACAAATGTTAAAAGGCATATGTGACTTACTAACGATTGCTACTCAAATCAATCACTGAAAGGACACAGGTGATTTTATTTCTTGGTTTCAAAAAATAGGAACTTATTTATAAATGGAACTTTGTCTGTGTGTGTATGTGTGTGTGTATCCATTACTTATAGACTCCGAAACGGCTAAACTGACTTTCTTAAAATTTTACACAGTTGTACTATAAGCGTCTGCGAGTGTTCTTAGCTAGGTTTTGTGTCGAGGTACCCTCCCCCCGATAAATATCGAAAATCGATAATTGAAAAAATCGGGTTATAAAAGAAGTAGTCCGATTTTAATCAAATTTAATACACTCATAGACAAAGACATAAGAAACGATATTCAGAAGTTTCAAGGTTGCAGTTCTTAAAATAATGCAGAAAACCGATAATATATATATATATATATATATATATATATATATATATATATATATATTATAAATTATGTTTTAGAACATGTACATAATTTCTTCTATATATGTCCTCTTCCCTACAATCATATGTTTGTTTCAGTGTTTGGATTTAAACACTTCCTCAGGGGAAATAAATGTTTGGAATCATTCTCTGTTTATATTTGGTTCGTTGTTGTCATGGGGGTTGGTTGGGGTTATTGGTAATTAAGTGAATGTCTCGTTTTGATCGTTAGACTTTTGAGGAATTTGGTGTGTAAGTGTGTTTATTTAGATATTTATTGTGTTTATTTAGATATTTATTTTTTCTCTCCTCATTCTATATTCACTCGGATATATATATATATATATATATATAAGGCAAGATGATTGTGTGTGCGTGTTTATCTGCCTGTATGTCTGTATTTTTTTCAGCCCTTTTATTTTAGTTTTTGCTTCGGGTTTGGCTCTAAGTAGGTATAATTGTAGTTCTTAGTCTCAGCCATGGTACCATTTACTCAGAGGACTTATTTAGCCTTCAAAATTCACTTTACGACGAAAAAAAGCTTATTTGATATCGATACCAGGAAATCAAAATTTGACTTACATCCATTCATTTTTCTTTCAGTCAACGATTTTGCTTTAACTGGAAACAACTATTGCTTTTTAGTCTTTCGCGCTAACGTCCAAAGAGTCTGAGTTCCAGGACCATGGATTATTTTTAAAGCTTTCATTACACCCGAGCAACGCCGGGCTATACTGCTAGTTAAAAATAAAATATGACATAAAAACTTTTACCCATCAATATCTAAAAAGATTTTTTTTAATCATGTCACCCCAAGCAAGGCAATTCCACTGCCACTATAGCGCAGAAGGTTAAACAGAGCGATAGACGAGTTAGGATGTACATAGGGGAGAGTTGGAGAGAATGGGAGGGTTAGTGTGTTAGGAGGTGTCTATTGACCTTGCATTTAAACTCCTGGAGGTTATAGCCGTCGGGGAAGCAAGCATGCAGAAGGGAATTCCACAGGTTGGAAGTGCGAGAAAAGAAGCTGTGGGAGTAGAAATTGCGGTTACATTTCATCGGTTTCACTGTAAAAGTGTGGGACCTAGTTGCCAATCTAGTATCTCGTGCAAACTTACACCTAGGGGGCATCAGAGATTTAAGTTCATCAGAGCAGAAGCCATGAAAGTATTTATAGAAGAGGCACAAGGAAGCCACGTCACGCCGGTGGGAGAGTGACTGCAGGCGGTCAGCTAAGTCGGTATCAATCACGTTACAGATTCTTCGCTGTATTTTGTCAAGAAGCCCGAGGAGAATAGTAGGGGCGCCCGACCAGATGTGGCAACAGTATTCAAAACACGGTAGATTTGTATAGGTGCAGGATAGATTCAGGCGGAAAGAATTTCCAGGCCCTGCACAGAGAGCCAACTTTCATAGCAGCGGATTTGGGTTGATAGAAGCTTTGAATTTCGCCTAATGGTTCATAGATATACCATCCGAACATATAAATGTAATATTACATTGCCGAAAATCCATACAATTCCACAATTGTGAAGAATTTATTAAAACATTCAAAAAAGGCACATTCAATATACCACAGGCCTCGTTTGACGGAGCCGAAATTTCAGAATTAATAGGACTATATATTCTAAATAAAAATAAATAAGATGATTAACACAGACAACCACAGATTATACAGAGAAGACGGATTAATGATAACACCGGACAAAAAAAGAGAAAATAACAAAATAAGGAATATGCTTTTCAAACTCTTCAAAAACCTCAATTATGAGATAGAAGTCGAAACAAATAAGAAAGATATTCCATATTTACATACGGAATTTAATATACAAACTGTTAGTGTCTCTACATATATGAAAACAAACACAACATTAAAGTACGTAAACATTAGATCTAAGTATCCGACTAGCATTATCAAACACATTTCTAAGGGAATAGAGCACAGACTATCAATAAAAAATTTTCTCAAAAAACAATCTTCAAGAAAAAAAATTATGAAAGGGCCTTAAATGAAAGTGGTCTTCAAGACAAATTAGAATACAAATCTCAATTAAACAAATAAATGGAAAATAATACTAGAAATCGAAATATTATTTGGTTCAACCCACCGTTTAAATTAGAAGTAAAACCCAAAATAGGGCAAATATTTTTAAAAACTGATTAATAAACACTTCCCAAGAAACTTAGAATTAAATAAAATACTAGATAGGAATTCAATTAAGTTATAGCTGTATTAGTAATTTAGAAAATTACATAAAAAAGAACAAAAACACCAGAAACCTCAAAAATAACGTGCAACATAATGTCACTAATAGCAAATGTAACTGTGAGGACATAAACAAATGTCTAATTAAAGGATTTTGCAAAACAGAAAAAGTACTTACAAAGCGGAGGTACAGGATACAGATGGACAAAAAATATATTTGGGTTCTTTTTTTTTTTTTTTTTTTTTTAATCATCTCACCCCAAGCAAGGCATTCCACTGCCACTATTGCGCATGGGGCTACATAGGGGAAGGTAAAGAGAAGGAGTGGATAGACATAGGGAATGTCAGGAGAAAGGTGATAGATGAGTAAGGATAGCGAGGATGAGTGTCGGGCAGATGGGAAGAGTGCTTGATAGAATGGGAGCAGGTTAGTGTGTTAGGAGGTGTCTATTGACCTTACATTTAAACTCCTGGAGATTGTAGCCGTCGGGGAAGCAATCGTTTGGAAGAGAATTCCACAGTCGGGAAGTGCGAGGAAAGAAACTGTTGGAGTAGAAGTTACGGCTGCATTTTATCGGTTTCACTGTAAAAGGGTGGGATCTAGTTGCTAATCTAGTATCTCGTGCAAATTCGTATTTAGGGGGCACCAGTGATCTAAGTTCATCGGAGCAGAAGCCGTGAAAGTATTTATAGAAGAGACACAGCGAAGCCACGTCTCGCCGGTGGGAGAGAGACTGCAGGCGGTCTGCCAAGTCGGTATCTATCACATTACAGACCCTCCTCTGAACCTTATCGAGAAGCCCGAGGAGAACAGCAGGGGCACCCGACCAGATATGGCAGCAGTATTCAATGCACAGGCGGATGGTAGATTTGTAAATGTGCAGGATAGATTTAGACGGAAAAAACTTCCGGGCCCTACACAGAGAACCGACTTTCATAGCAGCGGATTTAGCAATGGATTCGATATAGTCATTCCATTTGAGGTCCGCTGAAAGTGTGAGACCAAGGAGGCGTAGTGTTTTACTCTCTGGGAGGCAAGCCTGGTCCATGCTAATGGGAGGTAGGTGAGATTGTCGATGATGGTTAATTGACATTAGCTTCGTTTTAGAAGCATTAAAATTTACTAGCCATTTCTTACCCCAGTCCAATATGGATTGGAGGTCTTTTTCAATCTCGGCTGCAAGTTTAGCTTTGACGCCTACACCAGATTTTTGTTGGAGGCGAGAGTAAACTGTGGTGTCATCGGCGTACAAACCTATTTGGGTTCTTATGGAATCAGGGAGATCATTAATATATATCAGGAAGAGTGTAGGACCTAAGATGGAGCCTTGGGGGACACCTGCGTTTGTATGGTAGTTCTGAGAGGCATGTCCGTTTAATACCACTTTCATTGTGCGGTTAGAGAGGAATGACTGGATTAGTTCAAACAAATGTCCAGTTATACCATAGCTCCGCAGTTTACATAGAAGGCCAGCATGCCAAACTCTGTCGAACGCCTTAGATATATCCAATGCAACGGTTCGAGCTTCGCCATTCCTGTCGAGTGCCTGGTATATGTACTCGGTGATGGTCGTTAGCATATCAGCAGTAGACCTAGTGAAGCGGAAACCATATTGCTTGTCCGAGAGGAGCCTGTGTGCTGTGAGATGCTGAACCACCTCGGCGTTGATAGTGGCTTCGAACACTTTGCCAAAGATCGGAAGAAGGCTGATAGGGCGGTAATTTGCAGGGTCAGAGGGTTCTCCAGTGTTTTTAAATATAGGAACTATAGAGGAAGATTTCCAACAGGCAGGAAAGCAGGAAGCAGATAGGCAGAGGTTGTAGAGCTTAGAAAGGACAGAGGAGAGTTCAGGGGCACATTTCTTTAAGACTATGGTTGGGATTCCGTCACCACCGCTCGCTTTGTGAGGGTCAAGTTTTAAGATTATCTTAGAGACAAGCGAATTTCTACAAAATGAATTTTTAAAAACAGATGAAATAATCACAAATCTACATTTAAGTTGGAAAACCTTAAAGATTGTACCAAACTGGTTAGACATGTGTGGGAAATAAAACAGAAAAATGAAAAAGAAGTAAAGTGGAGTATACCAATCCTTACAATGGTGGTGATGTCTGCAGAAGAAACGTTAGCCATTGAAATTTTTCGGTTGTTTAAAAATTCAAGTCTCGCGTTTGCAAAAAACACTTTTGTACGTTTGAAAAATGTTGGAAAATCAGTTATTGCAAATTGCTTGAAAATGCAGAGAGGCTGAAACCTATGTTGCAAAAAAACAATTTCTTAATGATATATATATACATATATATATATATATATATATATAATGTAGAAGAATGATAGACTTTGAAAAACAGTAGCTACGCAATGAATTAGAACACTTTCAGCTATTGGGCGTTTATAATGATAATATACACGCTAAAAAGTCTGCCTCTTTCCACCGAGCGCCCATAGCTCAGAGGTAAAATCGCCGACTGACACCAATTCGGTCGTGTTTCCATCCTGGGTTAAAAAGCAATCGGAGTCTAACCGTACTGATGAGCTGTGATACAGCAAAACAGATTTATCTACAGATGACTGTATATATATATATATATATATATATATATATATATTTATATATATAAAGAGATTTGTACCCACAGAAAGAACAATTTGATTTTTTTAAAAAACTAGCCATAACTCAGCTTTAAAAACCAATAAAACTCATAAACAAGAAAAACGAAATAATAAGTAAATGTAAGCACATAAATAGATACTTATTTTCCTCATAAGTACTAACTAAAATAACACATAAAGATAAAATGAATATTACACAAACTTCAAATAAGTAAACAAACGAAATAAATATAATGTAAACCGTACACACATAAATGAAAATATAATTATAAACCCAACATTCTACAATTAGCACTTTATGACCACCAAAATCAAATAACAATTCATAAAAAAAACCAAAACAAGACAATATTAATAGTAAAATTGTAAATAAATGCTTAGACGAAAAATTAGCAATAATGAGATTTAAAAACACAAAAATCTTAAACATAAAAATATTTCTTTTTTTAAAATCATATCACCCCGAGTCAGGCGGTAACGCCACTGATGTGCAGGGGGCTACATAAGAGTAAAAAGATTAGAGGAGAGTGAAGAGAGGGACGAGCCAGTTAGAAAGGAGCAAGAGAAGGATGGGAATACAGGCGTGATGACAGTTGCAAAGGTGGAGAGAAAGGAAAGGATATACAGGGCAGTGTGGAAAGAACTAGGGTCAAGTAGTTAAAAGATGAGAATTGACCTTGCATTTCAATTCCTGGAGATTAGAATATAATGGGTAAATGCAGACATATAAATAAACACGTAAATAAACACAACAACAGATAATTAATTTACCACCTTCTTCTTCTATGTACCCTGTTCTTTCAGGACGTAGGTGATCATTGCTTCCCAGGTTTCCCTATCCCTGGTGGCTCTTAGCACGCCTTCTCCTGTTACACCATGCAACCCACGTTCCATCATCCACCTGATTAGGTCCTTCAAATATGTTATCCGTTGCTTTCCCCTGTCTCTTTTTTCCTCTATCTGACCTGTTAGTATCAGGTTCTCCAAGCCTCTTTCCTCATTGCATGTTCCAGGAACGTCAGCTGTCTTCTACTGATGCTCAGTATTAATTTCCTTTTCGTTTAAATCATTTCCAAAACTTCATCATTGCTCACATGCTCGTTCCATGATAGACGCAGCGTCCTTCTGTAGAACCACATTTCAGTTGCTTCAAAATTTTTCTTCATCTTTGATTATATTCTCCAACATTCACTGCCATATTGAAGAACCGACATCACATAGCAGTCTAGTATTCTCTTCTGTGTTTCTAGCGAACTTTTCCTGTTTCTTGATACTTTACTCAACTTCTGGAATGCTTCCTACGCTGTGCCAATTCGCCTTCGGATCTCTGTGTCGCACTTTCATTCTTCTGTTATAACTCTTCCCAGGTATTTAATGTGCCTGCTTAATTTTAGTATCCATGACCTGTATTTGGTATATTGAGCTGCCTTTTTTTACTGCTGACCATGCATTCGGTTTTCTTGCAGTTTATTTGTAGTCCTTTCTTGTTACTCTCTTCAGTTACCTTCTGTAGAAGGTCTTAAATAAACTAAATACAAACAACTTTAAATAAATAAATGAAATAAATATATACACACTACAAATAATAAAAATTCGATTACAAAATCCAACTTTCCACAATTAACACTTACAATTATTATTACAACCATAAAAATAAGAAATATACGAAAAAATACAAAACATCCATAAATGTGTGTGCGTGTGCCGGCATATGTAGATATGCGTGCTTGCGTAGACATATATATGTATATCGACATGCGTGTGGGCATGTTGACATAAGCTGGTATATACAAGCATTCAAAATGCAAGCATTCAAAATGCAGGCATTCAAAATGCAGGCATTCAAAATGCAAGCATTCAAAATGCAAGCATTCAAAATGGAAGCACTAAAAAACGACGACAATTCTGCAATATTAACAAATATTCCAAAACAAAAAGAGAAAAGAGATGAAAAATAACTATGAAACCTTAACATCTGTCAAAACAGGAAATAGGCACGTGCGAACACACCCACCCCCACACACACACGAATAACAATATAAATAAAGGAGAAAAACTTGTAAATATTAACAGTAAATTTCGAAAAAAAAACTCAAGAGCGACCGGAAATACATCCTGCAACCAAACTCTGGAGTCGGGATTCTGAAGGTTAATATCAATCAGCGAAATGACCATCATGCAAACTCCACCAAACAATCAGTTTGATGAGCCACATAGCAAAACTCATTGCCCGAATCCTGATTAATAAAGCGCAAAGCAGAATCAGACCAGAAATAGGACACGAACAGGGCGGTTTTGTCAAGGACACTGGAACAAGAAATGCGATATTTACGCTTAGGATGATATCAGAAAAGAACGATCAGTTAAGTCCCATACGTGATACACGCTTGGGCGATCATGTCTCGAAAGAGACAAGACTGACTGGGCAGAAGATTATCCCGCAGTAGGTTGCTATTGCTTTCTGTGGTAGACTGGTTGCCAGCTAAAGCTGTAGAACACAATCTGCCCTGCCATTTAACTCATAGATGCAGGGAGAAGAGATAGATTATATTGCATTATTATATTAAGTATAATTGGTGGGGGATCCGTTTATTACTTCATAGCAATAGAAAACTGATCCCCAAATTTATGTCCAGTAGGAGTTTTAATTTTATTGGCAACTATTATATTCAGTCAGTCAGTTAAGTCCCATACGTGATACACGCTTGGGCGATCATGTCTCGAAAGAGGCATGACTGACTGGGCAGAAGATTATCCCGCAGTAGGTTGTCATTGCTTTCTGCGGTAGACTGGTTGCTAGCCAAGGCTATAGAACCCAATCAGTCCTATTATTAACCCATAACTGGAGGGAAGAGACGGATTAATACCTTTCCCAAGGGTATTTGTGCGTAAGTGAATGCAAGGAATTCAACTGGAATTCGAACTCAGCTCCCCGATTTCTCGTTCCGAGTCGATATCCACTGCACCACAACGCACATTACAAATAAAAAAAGGAAGTTTACCTGTGATTTGTAGGCTATGCCAAGGCGTTTGGCATAGTACGCCACAAGAAGTTGATAGAAAATGCTCAGCAACGTCGACATATTTGGCAAAGACATTAGAGTAATAAAGAACCTCTACTGGCAGCAAACCGTCTGCATACGGACAGGAAACGAATTCAGCAGATATACAAAGATAGAAAGAGGCGTACTATTCTGAGGACCCTAGATGTTATGCCAGGATTCGTCATTGGCGGTCACAATCTGAACAACATAAGATACGCAGATGATACAGTGCTGATACACGACACGGAAAGAAAACTACTTGGCCTCCTAAACAAAGTAGATGAACGAAGTCGAAGGAAGGACTACAAATAAACTACAAGAAAACCGATTGAATGGCCATCAGCAAACAGAGGAGCCTAAAATGTTAATTACAGGGTGGGGATACTCAAATAAAGCAAGTACAAATATTTAAGCACTTGGGAAGTGTTCTAATGGAAGACGGAAAGTGCGACACAGAGATCCGAAGGTGAATTGGCAAGGCCAAAGGTGCATTCAAGAAGCTGAGTAGAGTATTAAGAGGCAGGAAAATTTCACCAGAAACAAAGACGAGAGTACTGGCTTGCTGTGTGTTGTCTGTATTTCAATATGGAAATGAATGCTGGACAATATCATCAAAGATAAAGGAAAAATTGAAGCAGCTGAAATGTGGTTCTACAGAAGGATGATGCGAATATCATGAATCAAGCATGTGAGCAATGATGAGGTTTTGGAAAAGATGCAAACGAAAAGGAAATTCATACTGAGCATCAGGAAAAGACAGTTAAACTTCTTGGAACAAGTGATGAGGAAGGAAGACTTGGAGAATCTGATACTCACAGGTCAGAAAGAGGGAAAGAGACACAGGGGAAACAGCAGATAACATATTTGAAGGGCCTGAGCAGGTGGATGGCAAACAGGGGTTTGAGTGGGGTAAAAGATGAAAGCGTTCTAAGAGCTACCAGGGATAGAGAAACGTAGAAGGCCATGTTCGCCTACGTCCTAAAGGGACATGGCACATATTAGGAGAAGAAAACAATGTTTAATTTATATTAATTTTCCATATTATCTATTTTTGATATCGAGTTCTTTATTACAAAATCCACTTGCCTTAAAAGCCTTTTTATTAGTATTCCAGTGACTGTCAGCAATTTTGGCTTCACACGGTGTTCAAAATCAATACTATATAGATATTACAAAATTTTACAGAAACTTAGGAAATTAGCATTAATCGACGTATTTATTTAAATTTATTTTTTGAAAAATTATTTTTATTTTTGTATACTTGTATTAGTAGATTTATTTTATATAATTAAACAGATGAACAGTCACTTTACTCCTGTCATAACTGGTCGGGTGCTCCTGCTATCCACTTAGGGGTCATTCACAAAATTCAACGGAGAATCTTTAATGTGATCGATTCCGACTTGGTAGCTATCTCGCCGGTGCAATGTAGCTTCCCTGTCTCTCTTCTACAAATTCTTTCACGGCTTCTGCTCAGATGAACTTAGCTCCCTAGTGCTCTCTATGTATGAATTTACTCAAGCCACAAGATTAGAAACTAGGTCCCACCCTTTTACTGTGAAACTTGTAAATGCAAATTCTGCTCCATCAGCTTCTTTTCTCGGACTTCCCGCCTGTCGAATTTCCTTCCGTTTACTTGCTTCGCCCGACAGCTGCAATCTATAAGAATTGAAATATAAAGTCAATAGTCATTTCTTATCTCACTAACTTGCATCCTCTCTCTCGTGCTCCTTTCTCCGTCCACTCCACTCTCATCAGTATTCTCAGCCTTCTCTTACCAACTTCCTGACACCCCCTGTAACCTGTCCCACTTTCTCATAAGTTTCCTTCTATGTAACCCTCTGCACAACAGTGGCAGTAAAATACCTTGCTTGGGGCGATACGATTATAAAAAATGTCTATATATATATATATATATAGAGAGAGAGAGAGACAGACAGACAGACAGACAGATTTATACGTAGGTAAGTTGGCAGGTGAGATATTAATATATATGGTTTTTCAAACTAGCCGCCGAAATAGATCAAATCAATCACAGGGTAACTAAAATTTATATCTAGGTTTTATATCCAAGGCAACATCTCGTTTGGTAACAGATATAAATTCGTTATCTTTAATTTGAGTGAGGCCCAATAATAACAAAAATTACAGACAAGCCACCTCGTCATCTCCAAACACAAAAGAAACCTGCTCTTTGACGATAATTCTTTGATTGTTTCCATAATTGATTATTCAACTCTTATCACAGAAAACTAGATTAAAGGCCGCCGTTAATCGCCTTAAAAATCTTCCATTTCCCAATTCTAAAAGCTACTTGTTTATTTTTTTAATACTTATCACTTCTCAACTTCTTTTTAGGTTTATGATTCTTATCAGCTGTCGGTCTCTATTAAACGACTTGGCGCTGTGATGTGTCACTCTGGTCGACACTGTGTTGATCAATAAGCTTTTATCATATTTTACTATTAGTATTTTAAAGATTACTCCATCGTGATAAACTTAGACTATATTATATTTAGACTATATTAATGTAGCAGGGTCAGCTACACTGATTTTTAAAGCTGTCGTGTAAACAATTCAATTGGGTAGTGATTTTGATCCTCACTTGGTCCCTCACTGTTGTAAATCCGTCAGGAGAACAACAACAGACGCAAAGAAATCATTTTGGTAATGAAAAACTTAGAAAGAATGTATTAATCACTAGTTGAAAGAAAACAAAATTTCTAGTCGTTCGCAAAAAATGTCGCATGTGTTAGTTTCGTGCTGGAAATATAAAAAGTCATTCAGTTGAGGAAAGTTACCTGAGTAGTGTAGTAATAGACAATGGTAAGTGTAAAATAGAAATCCGAAAGCCCAATCGAAAGATACCTTTCAGAAACTAAGCAAAGTATCATATCAGTGCAAAAGTTTTTGCCGGTTTGTAAAAGAGGCATTTTAAATCATTGTAATTTATTTTATGCATATTATTACTTAAACATATCACCATGATTAATTTATAACTTTTTCTTTCAGATTATTAAAGCAACATTCATATTTTTCTACAATATTCTCACCCATGTTCTCCAGAGAACTTGCGACAACGTATTTCTTGTTGCGAATCTTTGCTCTCACGACACCTTCAGACACCATTTTGGGTAGGCTTGTCACAGGTGATGAGAAGTGCCATCTTGCCCCATCCTGCATATAGCTCCCTCGGATTATCACTTATTTCGAGAATTACAAAACCATTTAGTTGGCCTTAGATTAACATCACGATAGGAGATTGAACATGTTAGATTCATATTTCACATCAAAACCTAAAGAATTTTACAAGCGAGGCATTTATAAGCTCGTTGACAGATGGAATAAAGATTTTCAAAAACACAGTTTTTCATTTTAAAGATGAAATTTTAAATCGGTAAAAACTTTTGCACCGACCTGATATTTAGTGATCGAAAATGTTCTTAGAAAAAGGAAACGATTGCTGGCCTGCTATGTTTTTCGTTTGTTTTTTTGTTTGTTTGTTTGTTTGTTTGTTTGTTTGTTTGTTTGTTTGTTTTTATAATTTCACCCCAAGCAAGACGGGACCGCTACTGTCACGCAGGGGTTACAGTGAGAGAAAAGACTGGTTACAAGTGCAATTAAGGAAAGAATAAAAGATGGACGGCATTCAAGAAGATAGAAAATGACAGTTGGCATTGCATACAAATTATAGAGATTGTAGCTTTCAGGAAAACAAGCAAACGGAAAAGTGTTTCACAGGAAAAAAAAACTGTTACAGTAGAATTGGTGGTTTCATTTAACTATTTCAACGGTAAAAGGGTGGGACCTAGATGCCAATCTAGTAGCACGAGTAAGTTTATGGGGTCGGCGCACCGAGGGAAAAGGCTCGTCGGAGCAGTTTCCATGACAATGTTTGTAGAGAAGACAGAGGGAAGCCATGTCAAGTTGGTGAGAAAGTGACTACATCGCAGATCCTTCTTTGGATTTTGTCAAGAAACTCGAGATGAATAGCAGGATCACCCGACCAGATATGGCAACTATTAATTGCACGGATGAATAGTAGATTTATAATGGTGTGCATCGATTCTAATGAGAAAAAAACTTCCTGGCCCAAAACAGTGACCCAACCTTCCTAGCAGTAAATGCAGCTATAAATTCGATCTCGTCGTTACACTTCGGATCGGTTAAAAAAGTTAGGCTCAAGAGTCTCAGTGTGCTTCTCTTCAGAAGACTAGAATCAGCCATGCTGATGGTGGACAAGAAAGTTTCTCTATCGTGGTTAAAGTAGAGCAACTTTGTACTGGAGGCATTAAGATTTACAAGCCATTTCCTGCTCCAGTTAACAACTGATTGGATGTCCGTTTCAAGAGAAGCAGCCAAGTTTACTTTGTCTGCCTTGACAGATTTCTTATTGAGACAGGATTAAATGGTGATGTCATCTATATAGACTTGGGAACTGATGCAATCAGGAAATGTCATTTGTGAAGATCAGAAACAACGTAGGACCTAGAATAGAGTTTTGAGCGACACCTGCGTTCATGTGAAAGGACCTGGAAGCTTGCCCGTTCAAAACGGCATTCGTTTCACGATTTGATAGAAATGATTAGATAAAATCAAAGAGTCGGCTAGTCATACCGTAACACTGGGCCTTGCACAGAAGTCCAGCATGCCAAACACTAACCACAGCTCGATCTTCACCATTATTATCAATAGCTTGGTATACATATTCAATAATGACCAGTAGCACATCAGCGGTAGACCTGGCGAAGTCGAAGCCATATTGTTTGTCAGAGAGTACGTCGCGAGAGGGGACATCCTTACCCCATCACCGTTGAATAGAGCATCAAATACTTTGCTAAAAGGCGGTAACAGGCTAATAAAGCAATAGTTAGAGGGACCAGAGGATTCACAGAATTCTTGAAAACTGGAATTACAGATCAGTACTTCCAACATGCTGGAAATCAGAAAACAGTTGTAGGCAATAGTTGTAGAGTTTGAGAAGGACTGGACCCAGCTAAGGGGTACATTTCTTTAGGACGATGGCTTGGATTTCATCACCAGAGTTTGCCTAATATAAGTCTAATTTGAAAATGATATCCGACACCAAATTAGGTAGGTTACTTGCTGCCTTTCTTTGTCTTTCTTGCCTTCAATATGTTCTGTGAGTGTCAAATTCTATAAAGAAAATTTGTCCTTTTCCTATCTTCCCTAATCCCTGTTCTGCCAACCATTTACACAGTCTTACTGGGTGGGTTATTTGCTGCTTTCCTCTGTCTCTCTTGCCTTCAATATGTCCTGTGAGTGTCAAATTCTCTTACAATATTTTATACTTTTTCTGTCTCTCCTAATCCCCGTTCTGCTAGCCATTTACACAAACAGATAAGGTATGTTATTTGCTGCTTCTTCTATCTCACTTGGCTTCAACATGACCTCCAAATGTCAAATTCTCAAAGTGAAATTTGTGCTATTGCTATCTTTCTTAATCCCTTTTCTGCCAACTATTTCCGCAAGTTCGTTAAATACGTATATGGCCTGTAAGTGTCAAATTCTCTTAGTAAGGTTTGTACTTTTTCTATGATTCCTATTCTCTTTTCTGCCATCCATTTACACAAGCTCATTAGGTAGGTTTCTTGCTGACTTCGCCTGTCTTTCTTGCCTTCATTATGTCCTGTGACTGTCAAATTCTCTTAGCTCTATTTCCTTATTATGCGCCTTAGTGATTTCCACGTTAAAGTATATTCTTGTTTTCAGTTTCTCTAAAAATTCGCCTTTGCTCACGTATTCAGGCCATGGTATTCTCAGCATCCTTCTGTAGAACTACATTTCTCTTGCTTCAAGGTTCTTCAGTTCAGTATTCTTTTTTTTCTTTTTCAATGTAACGTTCCTGCTTCTTAATAATTTTAATAACGATTGGAAAGCATCTTTCACTTCCCTAATACGCTTTCCGATTTCGACGTCGCGTTTTCTATCCACGATCAAAACACTTTCGTAGATATTCAAATGATTGCACATGTTTGATTTTGGTTTCTCCAAATTAGAGAGAATTATCGGATACCATATTTCTCTCCTAAGTATGAAAAGCAGATGGAGTAGAATGTGCACAACGTCAACTGAAAAATGAACTCCGAAGAGATTACTGAATTCGATAGACACCTGAAAAAGACCAGTGAATACATTTTTGCAAAGAACTTACGTCAATGTTTTAGCTTTGTAACATTTTCTATTCTTCAACAAAACCAGCTTTAGCACACCTATTCGACATTTAATTTGCTTATCTCTAAACTAAATTTGTTCTGGATTGGTATGTGATGTCGATTCCTCAATATGGCAGTGAATGTTGGAGAATATCATCAAAGATGAAGGAAAAACTTAAAGCAACTGAAATGTGGTTCTACGGAAGGATGCTGCGAATGTCATGGATCGAGCATGTGAGCATTGATGAGGTCTTAGAAATGATGGAAACGAAAAGGAAATTAATACTGAGCATCAGGAAGAGACAGCTGAAGTTCCTGGGACATTCAATGAGGAAGTGGGGCTTGGAGAACCTGATACTAACAAGCCAGATAAAGGAGAAAAGTATTGGATAACATATTTGAAGGACCTAATCAATTGGATGATAGAACGAGGGTTGCATGGTGTAACAGGTGAAGGTGTGCTAGGAGCCACCATGGATAAGGAGATGTGGAAAGCTATGATCTCCTACGTCCTGAAAGGACAGAACACATAGAAGAAGAAGAAGATATATGCCAACTTTTTATAAGAAATTATAATGTGGATGTAAAGTGGGGGATCAAATCTATTTTATAATTAATATACAAACTGATCCCTCATTTTATGGCCATGCTAGTTTATATGTATTTATATTCTAGATTTATGGGCTTGAGGTAGTGGATGGCAGAGCGGGGTTTGGGTGGTGTAACAGGTGAAAGCGTGCTAAGAGCCACCAGGGATAGGGAGACGTGGAAAATAAGATCGCCTACATCCTGAAAGGGCGCATAAGAAGAATTTATATACATGGATATACGCTCTACCGGAAACCATGTTTAGTGGACACCAGTCCAACCTCACCGGAGACAAGCAAATTATTCAACGGTCGTTAAATGTGTAATAGAATTTTATTAGAAACTGGTAAAAATTTAATAATTGTTTACAATTCGATTGACATTTCCTTTCTTACTTTTTATGCTTTATTTTTTTTTTTGTTGTTGTTTTTGCCATATTTTTGTTTGTATTTTTTGGGGGTTGTCTCCCTTCTTTTCTGCTGTAATAAAAAAAATTGTGCGTTTACCTTATATGAAGACGAATTACAATTCCCGCCGAGGTTACTTGTCTCGAGGGATGAGATAATTACGAGGCAAGTAACAAGAAGAGACGAAATCATGGAAAAGATACTAAGCAAGAAAGGCCTGTAGAATTTATTTGATTAAGGCAATCAAATACAGACACGGGTTGGTAAACAGGGACACATTCTAGCGAAAAAGAAATCATTGGATAGTCACAAATGCCTGGCTAGCTCATTGCGATGTTTACACTCCCATTTCTACCGCCACCATTCTGATCAGCGGATGGCTTTTCCCGAGGCTGGTAAATGATATTTATTGTAATTCTTTTCACAAGTCTTATCCTTCATTTTGCTCATAGGAAGAGAAAAGATTAGTGTCTTGTTTAGTTTCTTCGTAGAACCAAGAATTTTGACGGGAGAGTTTCACTCATTTTGATGCTTGATTTTCTTTGTCAGTATTGTTTTAATACTCTTGTATGTCTATTTATATATCTATTCTTACATTGTTTTTATTTCTGTGTGTATATAATTCTCGGTGTTTTATTGAGTTCATGTGACAACTATTGAAGGCGTACAACACGCTACACATAACAGAATGGGAAGGCATGCACATTTTTATTTAGCACTGCACAAGTTTAAAATGGCGTAAATTTGAACATAAGAAGAAACATTGATGAAGCTCCTTGAAGCAGTAGGGTACGTGCTCTTTGGACGTCGGGATTCATCACTGTAGTAGGGTTTCTTCCATCGCGTGTTCTTTTCAGACGTCGGGGTTCACCAGTGAAATAGTAGGGAGATGATTAATGTTTATTAAATCGGCCTTGTGTCATACATAACCGAACTTCTTACAACTTAGGATTATTCGCTATCATCAGAAGGTTGGAAATTGGAATGTGTGGATTAGTGAAAGAATAAAAGTATACCTTTTGCATGTTTAGATAGAAATTTATTAATAGAAAAGAATAACATGAATTGGTAGAAGTTAATGTTCAAAGAGAAAACAGTATTAAGAAGTTAAGGGTATCAAGAGTTCGTAGTAGTCCTTGCAAGAGTGAGGTTATGTGTAGGTAGACAGGAACGTATGTATGTATGTATGTATGTATGTATGTATGTATGTATGAGTGTGCCATAGAGAAAGAGCGCCCCTCCTCCGGGTAGATTGATTAATTAACAGTTCTAAAAGACTGAGATGAAGGTATTAATCAGTTGGATAGAAGAGATTCCGGAGTAATGCCAGAAATAAGTTTTTGTCTTTTAATAATCATTTCTGGGTTTATGTTATTAATTAATTAGGTGGAATATCCAGAATGATTAACGGACAAGTTCGTTAAATAAAGTTTATAATAAGTGATGTCGTAAAAAGTATGATAAATGGCGAATTGTATTCTGGGTTGTCTGGAAGACCAAAATCCAGCCACATCCGCTGACGAAATAAGTGGTTTTGGCAGGACTCAAGTGGCAACTGTCTCCGAGAAGACCCCGGGAAATTCCAAATGCATTTTTAGTACCACTTGAGAAATCGTCTCCCGCAGAGATTCGGCGATTAAACTAACATGCATGATGGTCAAGGCGATTTTCATGTTAAAATTAGTGGGCGGCGCCTAAACATTGTTTATCCCCCCACCACTTTATATAATTGGTCTGCACGCTGCAGATTAGGAGACGGACGCAGAAGAACAGTTGGGCAGAGATCGGCAGAACGTGGCGAAAACGATAGGGTGAATTAGCTCTTCGGTTGTCAGGCATCCAGAAGTCCGATCCGCACTAAGAGACAGATTAAATCCGTACGAGTCTAACTCTGTCATCAAAGCCGAGGAGAGAACCCGTTAATGTATATAGACGAAACTTACCTCCAGTTGGAGTTATATCTGACTAAAAGCGCTTTTCTCTCTCTGTTACCTTCCGACCCAAACGAGTGAATCTCGTTAAAACACTTTGTATTCGTGTAAATTCTTTGGTAGCGACTTAAAACCCTTTTCTGCACAAATAGTTATTTTCTTTCGCGTAGACCCCAGCCATTTAATCCTTCATCATCGGACCGACCTGAGGGAACGAGAACCCGTTATTCGGATCAAACAATTCACAACGGGGCGAATGGCGGTGGTCCCTTCAGTGTACCGGGGAAACAGGACATAGAAAGCAGCGGCCGGACTGGTGTCACGTTAGCTGATCGTTTGTTGGGTAGGAGGGTCTTTGTAGTTATCGCTCAGGGTGAATGGTGAAAAAGGAATGAGGTGAGAGAGAATGAGGTGAGAGAGAATGAGATGAGAGAGAAAGACAGAGACAATAATAGCGATCGCTTGAGGTTTGTCAAGGGACGTGTTAATTACACTCGTCATCTTATCTCTCTGGCGACGGTCAAACATGGCCCATCTTTTATTTCGTTTGGGAACTCACTCCCAGATGTGATTCTGGCCTTTCTATTTTTTAAAGATATTTCTTTGTTTTCTATTGGCCGAAAACATTTCGCATCGAGGTGTGAAATTTCGCGAGTTTTGTGTGTGCTAAGCAAAGTTTGTAAATTCGAGAAAATTCGTTTATTTAAAAAAAAAATCAATGAATTTAGCATTTGAATTTTTAAATCTAGAACTTGTTTTGTTCACTATACCCTCAAGAGAACAGAGCTCGTTGTCCTTGAAAATAAGTGTTTGAAATTTTAGAATTTATATGCCCAGACGCTTATGTAGCAAATACCGAAGTACCTCATTCCTTTAACGTTTACAGACACATCAGGTTAAAACACCGATTCTCTTCTCCCCAGCTATGGGTTAATTAGTAAGACTTTTATCAGTAAGACGATTATTATCTCAAAAAATAAAATAGCGTAAAAATAAAACAGCGTCAAAAAATTAAGATTACAATATTAAATACCCTATAGCAGTTGATATGCTTTTAGACAAAAACAAACAACCAAAACCATTTTATCAATTCGGCTTTTGTCAGAATCACTTGAAAATAGCAGTTAACCATTTGTGACAGGATTGTTTTGCGTTACGTCATATCTGTAAAAATGTCTTAATTGCCTCTCTAGCTGGTTTCAATTTATCTATCGCCATCTACGAATTCTCCTGAATTACTTTTCGTAGTGTTTGCGTGTATTTTTATGATATTCTGAGTGAATTAATGTATACGCATATGCGTATTGCAGATCATTTAATCATAAACGTTCATATTTTTACTTCCTAATCCGTATAAAATCAAAAACATTGTCTTTAAAATGTCGTGACCTCCTCATAATGTAGACGAACATGATCCTCCACATATTCCTTTCCTGTAATACGCTTAAATTACCATAACTCCTTATATAAGATAGTGGAATAGTTATCCATTGCTTTCATCTACGTTTTAATTGGTTCTTTGCTTAGATTGACTGCCAATCGTTTAAGGCTTCAAGTTGATCTTTTTTTTCTTTTTAGAATGTTTTCCCTGTACAAATCCCAAGAGTCGCTCGAGGTAGAGTGTTACAGAGGAAGAGGCGCTGTTTATGGGAATAAGGAAAGAAGATAACGGTTAACCCTACACATAAAGACGTTAAACTTGTAGTGATCGGGAAACGTACGTTTGGAAATCAGTTCCGCAAAGCAGCGATTCGTGGGAAGAAGTTGTTTGACTGGAACTTACACTTCACCAATGAAATACGAATAGAATAAGATTGGTCCGTTACAATGTCTGTGGCATGGTTGGTCTTAGCCGTGAAGGTTAGGCCTGTTGGAACTAAGGGATGCAGTTCGTCTGAGCACTTTGCATAGCTATATAGTAGAGAGTGGCTCTATGAGAGAGAGGTTGCAAAACGGAAAATAATTTGTCACCCTCGAGGACTAGGAGACTGTTTTAGACTCTGTCGAAACTGGAAAATGAAGACTGTGCAGCCCCTCCCCATCACTCAGTCAGTTAAGGGTCATACATGATACACGCTTCTTACCAGACAGTAGGTTGTCATTACTTTCTGCGGTAGACTGGTTGCCAACCAAGGCTATAGAACCCAATCTGTCCTGTTATTTAACCCATAACTGGAGGGAAGAGATGGATTAATATCTTTCCTAAGGGTATTTGCGCGTAAGTGAATGCAACAAATTCAACTGGAAAATGAAGACTGTGCAGCTCTTGCACATACATGGCAGTAATACTCTATTATCTCTAAAAATAGAGGATAGTAGGAGGTGTCAGATACCTACTGGAAGGGTACAAAAAACGACCATCTTTCCAGCATCTTTAGCGATGGATCGTATGTACGAGTCCCACTTAGGGTCTGAGTTGAGTTTAAGTCCCGAGAGGCGCTCAAGACGTGGAGCCTCCCTGAAAGAACAACCGTTTATCGTGAAAGTTCTGAATCTGCAAGATAAGTATATAAAATCTGACAAAATAAGCTTACACTTAGTAGGTCTGCACTTTAAATTTTATAAATCCTTTTATTACATTTCTATTTTTAAATAGATTTTTTTAGCACACTTTAATCTCTTGAGTTTAATCTAGGCTGGAGAGAGTTGGGGTCCGTCAAACTATTTTGCCCAAGACATACCTAAGCTAAAGTACTTTTTTAATTCGTTTACTTTGTGGAGATTTCTCTCATAAACCCTCTTCTTCACTCCATGACTTACGGCCACTTCAGTTAAAGAACCGTTTTCCCGTGCGAAGTTAAATAACGTCGATCCTATGTAGATCCTCAAGTCGAGTCCATCATCAGAGAAAAAGGGGAGATCCCACAACTCCAACATCCTGAAATAACGATGTTAGCTCGGTTTCTGAGAAACAAATAGTGAAAGAACTGTAAGCCGGCTTAAATTTAATTCCGGAGACAGAAGAAATGGATTCAAAACATTCACAAGAACGTTAGTGCTAAGTGATTGCAACAGACAAGGCTTTCAGATTTCAACTTTTGCACCAAAAAATAACAATATAAACAAAAGAAACGTAAGCAGAAAAAAATGTTTGTTTGGTGCCGCTTTTACTCATTTGCTTGTTTTATTGAAATTTTAATAAAACCCAAACATATAAAACTGCATAAATACATTTTGTTTGTCACGAGAATTCACACACACACACACACACACACACACACACACACACACACACATCTAACCGTACTGATGAGCTGTGATACAGCGAAACAGATCTGTCTGCGGATGACAATATATATATATATATATATATATATATATGTATATATATATAGTCGCAGTATAACCCGGCGTTGCTCGAGTGTAATGAAAGCTTTAAAACTAATCCATGGTCCTGGAGCTCAGACTCTTTGGACGTTGGCACAAAAAACGTAGGTTGTTAAGACTAAGAACTACAATTATAGCTACCCGAAGCAAAAACCAAAATAAAAGGACTGAAAAACTGATTTTGATCAAACCTGATAGGATATTGCGGTATCGATTTCAAATATCGGAATCAAATGAGTCATCCAAGGATAAACTAACCTAAGAAAGTCCATGAAAAATTATCGTACCCATCGGGAGTAAACTTAGAGAAAATGAGCCATATTGATGACTAAATATCGGTTTTTGATCAGATTTCATAGAATATGGGGGTATCGATTTCTGATATCGGGAAAAATGAGTCGTCTGAGAAGATCTACTAATGTTTGATAATAAAAACTATAATTTTACCAAGTTAGAGCAAATTCTGCAGCAAGAACCACGATAAAAGGGCTGAAATCCTAATCTTGATCAGACCTGACCGATATCGGGTATGGATTTCCGCTATCGAAAGGAAATCCGAAAAAATAAGTAGCCCATGACCTGACCGGAAGTCTAAAAAATATTTATGTGAAGGTTAGTAAGAAAAGATAAAAATTGTGGATTTGTATAAAGAACATACAGATAGACAGACAGACACACAAACATCTTTCCTTTTACAAAAAAATCCAAAGGAGAATCGGCAAAATCGATTTGGCAGCTCTACTTCAGTCACTTTCTCGCTGACGGCATGTGGCTTCCCTCTGTCTTTTCTACAAATAATATCACGGCTTCTGCTTTGACGGGCTTCATTCTAATTGACAATTAGGTCCCACTTTTTTTGCTGTCAAATGTAACCTCCACTTCTATTCTAACAGTTTCTTTTCCGCCTGTCTAAATCCCTTCCGTATACTTGCTTCCCTGATAGCTACACTCTCTATCTCCTTGAGTCTAATTATTCTCTTATTCTTTCTTCGACATTCTCTGTAGGTTTTTTCTCTTTCTTCTTCTATTATAACTCCCTGCGCACCAGTGGCGTTGCTTAGGAAGTGGCCTCAAGGTTTTATTATTTTGAGTGAACTGGCATTTATTTTATTATGGACAGTGCTCAATATAATAAATATTATAGAACTTAATATAATCATATAATTATGAATTAATTGTACATTGCGATACGGAAATTTCTTCGAGATAAATTCTCATCATCAGGCAATGTTTGATGTTGGTTGTGCAGATGATTTACCTGATTTATTGATCTAAATCATCTGCACAACCAACATCAACATTGCCTGATGATGAGAATCTATCTCGAAACATAGAAATTTCCGTATTTCAATGTACAATTAATTCATAACTATATATATAGTGCAAAAGTACTAGGACAAGAAGTATTTTATCTTTTGAGGCATCAAATAAAATTTAAAATCACCCCTACCCTAATACTTTTGCACACTACCGATAGTGTGCAAAAGTATTAGGACAGGGATGATTTTCATAAAAAACCTCACTGGAATTCAAATACAGGGTGAAAAGCCAAGTAAATTGCTAATAAATATTGATTATTTAAAACTAGATGTAAAAGAAATGTATTAAAAAGAAGTTATATTTAGTTTTTCCTATTTTCTATTACACACGTTATTTGTAAGCTACTCTATTGAACATCTGTGGGATATTTTGAATTAAAAAAATTGATAAATCTAATGTTACTTCGCAAGACACATTTCAGGAACAAATACAAGCTGCTTGGCAGGAGATACCATTAGATACATTGAAGAAGCGTGTGATGTCAATGCTTGAGAGAATGAAGGCAGTGATGAAAGCAAAAGGCTTTTATACTAAATATTAAATTTATTTTGTAACAAAGATTTTTTCTTGTTAAAGCATTTGTTGAGTAAATCAAATAAAATTACTTTAATAAAATTGTTTAATTAAATTGTTTAATTAAATTGTTTATTTTCTGTTAATATGCTTCATAAAAGATAAAATAGTTCTTGTCCTAATGCTTTTGCACAGTACTTATATATATATATATATATATATATATATATATATATATATATATATATATATATATATATATATATAAATTAAAATAGGATTAATTCAATGATGTTGGATGATCATTTCGATAAAAATCCCCACGGGGGATAACACATCACCTCAGCAACAGAAAAATCCTTTCAGAAACTGGAGAAAAATCTGTTTAATTTTCCTTTTTAAATAGATTTGCAAAGAAATTAAAAAAAGAAAAAGAAAAAGAAAAGGATAAAACAAAATAAAATCAAATAAACAAGAAAAGATAAAATTGGCATCGTCTGGGTTCGCAAAAAAGGAAAGAGAATTGTAACGTAAAAAGAACGGACGGCGTGTTGAATTGATGTAAGGTTAAGCAAAACGGAAAAAAGGTGGGAGATAAGAGAGATAAAGGAAGGGAGGGAAAAAAGAAAAGAAAAGAAAAGAAAGAAAAATTTTTTTTAAATATTACAGACGCTGGACATATTCAAAAACCTAACTTCCCAAAAACGTTAAAGTATTAGAAAAAAGCCTTTACTTAAAAGGGTATAATTATTTTTAAAGGGAATAAAAAGATATAGGATTAAAAAAAAGTTTTTTTTTAAATTAGGTCATTTGATTTAAACTAAATAAAGACACCACTAGGTATAAAAAAAAATTTCATTTACAATTATACATACATATAGAAGTACACACATACATACATACATACACATACACACACTCGCAATTGTTCAATTATGAATACATATATACATACATACACATACACACACACACATACATTCAATTCCATACACACTTATATACGTATATACACATACATGCGCATACACACATATATATGTACACACATATACAAAAAATCTACACACACAATATATATGTACACACACATATGTATACATATACATACACACATATATGTACATTATACATATGCACACACACATACATATAAAAAATATAAAAATTTAATGAATATTATTATAAAAAGAGCATTCAAAAAGCTAAAAAAATTTTACACACATAAATACATATATACACACATACATATATACATATATACATATATACACACATATATACAAATATGTACATACACACACAAACATACACATATACATAAAAATTATAAAAAGAAAAATTTTTAATTTAAAATTTATAAATTTAAAAATTTAAAAATTTAAAATTAAAATTTAAAAATTTAAAATTTTAAATTTAAAATCCGCCCTATGACGGATATATATATATATATATATATATATATATATATATATATATATATATATATATCACAATGGTATGCCGATTTTATCACAGTTATTTACAATAAGTTTGTCTTCATTTACCCCTGAAGACGATCGAAAGTATTTGAGTAAGAAAAAAACTACTACCCTTACCTTGATGAATTTCATCTTAACATCAAGAAACTGATTAGAAAACTGTAATGGATCAGTATAGATAAATAGACATCATATGTTTATATTATTCAATGAAACATGTTTGAATAAAGATGTTCTGCACACATACACACACACACACACATATATATATATAGTAGAAATAAATAAATATATTTTTAATCTTACAATTTTTAGTTGTCTTTCCTATATATATATATATATATATATATATATATATATATAGTCATCCGCAGACAGATCTGTTTCGCCGTATCACAGCTCATCAATACGGTTAGACTCCGATTGCTTTCTTACCCGGGATTGAAACCCGACCGAAATGGCATCAGTCGGCGACTCTACCTCTAGGATATGGGTGTTCGGTGGAAGTACGCAGATTTTTTAGTGCATAACATTATACGCGCCCAATAGCTAGGGCGCTCTAATTCATTTCACTGAATGAGCGATGCGTACATGCCGGAGTAGCTACTGTTTATCAAAGTCTACTATTAAGCGACCTCCTTTTTAAACAAATCTTCCCAAATATATATTTTTTATTTTCATTTTTTTAAACTCCCACATTTTTTTTTCTATTCCTTTTTTGTGTTTCGGTATAAACCTAAATAAATTATGCATTTAATACATGAAAAAAAGGCACCCCAGATTTATAATTTAAAACGACCTTAAGCAACGCTTCTTCTTCTTCTTCTTCTTCTTCTTCTTCTTCTTCTTCTTCTTCTATATGCCCTGTCCTTTCAGGACGTAGGCGATCATGGCCTCCACGTCTCCCTATCCCTTGTGGCTCCTAGTATGTTTGTTCCCGTTACTGCTGTCAACCCCCATTCCGTCAACCACCTGATCAGGCCCTGAAAATATGTTATCCGCTGTCTTCCTCTGTCTCTCTTTCCTTCTATCTGGCCAGTCAGTATCAGGTTCTCCAGGCTCACCTTCCTCATTGCGTTTCCCAGGAACTTCAGTTGTCTCTTCCTGATGCTCAGTATCAATTTCCTCTTTGTTGCCATTCTTTCCAACACCTCATCGTTGCTTGCATGCTCAGTCCATGATATCCGCAGCATCCTTCTGTAGAACCACATTTCCGCTTCTTCCAGTTTTGTCCTCATTTTCGATGATATTGTCCAGCATTCGCCGCCGTCTTGAAGAACTGACATCACGTAAGCAACGCTAGTACTTCAAATAAAAATTCAAATCGAAAAACGGTCAGTTTATAATATACAGCCGATGATTGCGTACTGCATGAATGTCCGAGTTTTACCTTAAATGTCGGATAATATGTATATTTATTGATATTTAATTTACAGAGCTTTTATATTACATTGAACGCTGTTCTATTACCACCAGATAAATATTTATTTATCGGTGTTCACCTGCATGTATACGCATGCATATATGTACACTTATTTACATCCATACTTCGGTCGGGTTTTAATCCTGGCTAAAAAGCAATCGGCTGTCTGACCTTATTTATGAGCTGTGATACAGCGAAACTGATCTGTCTGCGGATGACTATATATATTTTAATTTTTTTAATAATCCAGTCTAAGATTTCTTCTTACAGAAGCCATTTTCAAAGATGTCAAATTACATTATATATTATAAACAGGGACAAATGATAATGACAAACTGTTTTTGTTTACATGGAAGGTTTCCAAGCAACAACAAAGTAGTGCATTTAAGACGCTGGAAGCAAATGCCACATTACAGCTCATGACGTCACAGGTGGCCAAGCGAGAGTGAAAATTAGATTGGATTATCAAAAAAGTTATGTATCAATATTGTAATTTTCTGTTTTCATTTAATGATAATGTTATTAAGCTTATCAGAAAATATGAAAAAAATTACATAAAATAAATAGGCAAAACTTCTCTGTATTATTTAATGAAACATGCATTAATGAAAACATGCTGCCTAAATACAAACATATATATATATATATATATATATATATATATAGGCCTTTTCCCTGACGATCCGTAGTGTGAAACCGAGGTAGGTTTTTGGCTCACTTTAGATTTTTCGTGTATATATATATATATATATATATATATATATATATATGCCCATTACTATATATATATATATATATATATATATACCCATTATATATATATATATATATATATATATATATATATATATATATGTCCCAATAAAATAGGATTGTAATTTTATGTATTAAATTTGGACAGTTGCCCACATGAAGAGTATTTTTTCATATAGGTTCAATCCTAACTTGTGGTAGAGAAATCTGTATCTTATTTAAATTTCAATTATTTTACATGTTGATAAAAAAAAACATTACGTTGCAATAATGGAATCTACTGTCTTGTAAAACTGCGCCTGCCAAAAACAGCGGTATATAAGCTTGTCTCGACTGCTTCCTTGTTGATACATTAAACGCTACAGTTATGGCTCCAAGCCAGTTAGAGTGCCATGTTTACCAATGCTTATTGTCAAAAGGTATTCATTAGGCGCACATATATGTGAAGCTCATCTAATATCAACAGAAGAAGGTCACACGATCCGATGTTTTGCTTTGCCGTGAATGCAACAGACAGCGGGATCCGCATACATTGTTATCATCGGCAAACGATGGTACCAGGATTCACTGTGGGAAAACAATCCTGTAAAGTTTAGGCAACACTCCGTTGGAAAACACTCATTCATATTCATGCCGTGTGTACTTTACTGTGTAATACCTACTTCATTATCCTTGAAAATCATGCCAGCTCAGTAATAAAAACAATCTTTTAAGACATCTGTGTTTCCTGTCCTACTGTTTGGAAAACGAAAATTTCAAATGTTGCCCTAACCGCAAAAAGCACCAGACCACAATTCTATTAAACACTTATGGTTTGCGTTTAACTAACAAATTCGAACTATAGTCCCTTTACTTATTAAACACTTATGGTATGCGTAGAACTAACAAATTCGAACTATAGTCGATCTACGTATTAACCACTTATGGTATGCGTTGAACTAACAAATTCGAGTTATAGTCCCTCCACTTCTTAAAAACATATGGCATGCGTTGAACTAACAAATTCGAACTATAGTCACCCCACGTATTAAACACTTATGTCATGCGTAGAACTAACAAATTCGAACTATAATCCCTGTATGTATTAAACACTTATGGTATGCATTGAGCTAACAAATTTGAACTATAATCCCTCTACGTATTAAACACTTATGGTATGCATTGAACTAACACATTCGAACTATAGTCCCTCTACGTAGTGAACACTTATGGTATGCATTGAACTAACAAATTCGAACTATAGTCCCTCCACGTATTAACTTGCAACAGTTAAAAAGACCTGCCCTGAATATCCTGTCACCAGATCCCAAAATAACCCTTCAGAAGACTGGTACAATTGAGCATAGCTGATCTAGGTAGATAGTTATTAAACAAAAACGTGTAAAACTGTCTGATCAGTCTAATATTTCTGTAATGATGTATCCATTTGTTTTACTCATTTCTTTGTTTTTTTATATTTTTATCGCTAACATTCTTGTTATTTACACTATTTACATTGTTCGGACTGTTGTCAGCTTTGTTGCTATATTCCTGACATTTTCAGTCTTCAGGGGATTGGAATTTTGAACTGAATTTTTTTTCTATTCACAATGTAAACAGTGTAAATAATTACAATACCCTATCTCAGAAATATAGACAAATACTAGCTTTCTCATTCGAATACACTTGAACATTTATATTAAACGAAATCTGAATGCATACGAAGCTTTCATGTGTTTTGATTTAGAAGATACCTTCATCAGTTCGGTCAGAGAAACCTAATGCGAAATGGCGCTCAAATCACGAGTCTTCATTTTGCTGTATATTTCTCTCAGCCGACAGAAATATGATTGACATCAAAAGCAGAAACTACAAAAGTGTGATCAACGTCCAAATTAGAAAATATAAGCAATACTAACAAAATTGTGATTACATTAAAAGCAGCTGGCTTCAAAGGCAATAATCGGCGAAACTGATTGATAGATATACCTAGCCATACATGATACAATTTAGCAAAAATTCGAGAGCGCAAAATACGTGGAAATTTCAGTTTATACAAAATCGAACCTTTTCGGGCCAGGGGCCAAACACCAAGAAGACGCAGAGAGAACGCAGGAAAAAGAGAAGTAGAGAAAACAAGTCCTGCTAGTCGAACCCCCTTATCTGTGCGTGATTCCCTCTGACTACCACTCCACACTTATGTCACTGATGAAAAATCTGAACTTGTTTATAAATGGAACTTTGTCTCTGTGTGTGTCTGTGTGTGTGAGTCCGTTACCTATAGACTCCGAAACGGCTGAACCAATTTTCTTGTCGATAATCGAAAAAATCGGGTTATAGAAGGAGTGGTTTAATTAAATTTGATACTCCCATAGACAAAGACGATATATGAAACGATATTCAGAAGTTTCAAAGTTGCAGTTCTTACAATAGTGCAAAAAATCGATAATATATATATATATATATATAAATATATATATAAAAAGGCAAGATGTTTGTGTGTGTGTGTCTGTTTATCTGCCTGCATATCTGTATATTTTCAGCCCTTTTATTTTAGTTTTTGCTTCGGGTTTGACTCTAAGTAGGTATAATTGTAATTCTTAGTTTCACCCATGATACCATTTACTCAGAGGACTTATTTAGCCTTCAAAATTCAGTTTACGACGAAAAAAACTTATTTGATATCGACACCAGGAAATCAAAATTCGACTTACAGCCATTCATTTTTCTTTCAGTCTACGGTTTCGCGTTAACTGGAAACAACTATTGTTTTTTAGTCTTTCGTGCCAACGTTTAAAGAGTCTGAGCTCCAGGACCATGGATTAGTTTTAATGCTTTCATTACACCCGAGCAACGAGATGTGCAGACAACTTTGAAAGTTGACAAAAATACGCGTGAAATATATTTTATTGTTGTAATACTCGACTTGGAAAGGTGATTTTCTAAGTGTGGCTTAAATGTAGCGTAAGACCAAATTTATGAAGCACCTGGTGAGGCTCGATCTCGCTGCTCAGTCGTAATTGTTCTAGCGCTAACCATTACGCCATCTCGTGGTGACCAATGTCTCGCAGAATGTGCAGAAGGGTGACATACTCTGGAAATTAGAGAAAAAGAGGTAAAGAAAAAACTTTTCATGTAAATCGCGTTCGATTTTCATTATAAATTTTGGAACGATTTTCACGGAGTGGTTTTTTTTTTAAGTTAGAATGTGCGCTGTGGTGTAATGGATATCGGCTCGAAACGAGAAATTGGAGAGCCGGGTTCGAATTTCAGTTGAATTCGTTGCATTCACTTACTCGCAAATGCCCTTGGGAAAGGTATTAAACCGTTTCATATTTCTCCAGCTATGGGCTAAATATCAGGACACACTGGGTTCTACAGCCTTGATTGGCAACCAGTCTAACGCAGAAGGTAATGGCAACGTACTGCGGGAAAATATTCTGACTAATCAGTCATGTCTCTTTCGAGACATGATCCCCCAAGAGTCGGTCAAGTATAGCTCTTAACTGCATAACTGTTTCTTTCTGTTATTCTTACTTCATTACGTATTACATTAATTATGGGCGGCTATTCAAAATATAATGTGATATAAAGTAAAACAAGGTGAAGAATCTGATAACAATGACTTTATCTCGAAATTCAAATAACTTAAAATTAATAGAAAACTTGGGTTGAATGATATTTACATTTTTTACAATAGAGTCAGACCCCGGAGGCCTTTTGACGCTTAAATGATTTCAACTTCATTTCCAAAGTTCAGATATAACACGACGAAAGTGTTGTGAGTTATGTATGGGTTTGTTGACTAATTCATTGCACAATCTTTTGCTACGGTGACAAAAGAGATCTCGGTCTGCAATTTAAAGACGCATTTCCCTCGCCTTGCCGACGTGAAGTAAATACAGTGAATCGTAAAAATGATAATAGCGACTGGAATCAGTTTTTTGTCTTCCGTAGAATTTTTGAATTTCATACAGGACACAAGAAAAAACATATGGTAGATACTCGTTAGAAAGACACTTGAATTTACGTTAAAATGCTTGTAGTCCAAACTCGCGACCACGAACCCGAGTGAGTTTACGTTGTAGATGCTTCATCAGTTACACTACAAAGAACGAGGATCAACCGGAGGGCATGTCTGGCGCCAGCAGCCGCGGTAATTCCAGCTCCGCTCACGTATATTAAAGTTGTTACGGTTAAAAGGCTCGTATTCCAAACTCGCGACCACGAACCCGAGTGAGTTTACGTTGTAGCTGCTTCATCAGTTACACTACAAAGAACGAGGATCAACCGGAGGGCATGTCTAGTGCCAGCAGCCGCGGTAATTCCAGCTCCGCTCGCGTATATTAAAGTTTTGCGGTTAAAAGGCTCGTTGTCCAAACTCGCTACCACGAACCCGAGTGAGTTTACGTTGTATCTGCTTCATCAGTTACACTACAAAGAACGAGGATCAACCGGAGGGCATGTCTGGTGCCAGCAGCCGCGTTAATTCCAGCTCCGCTCGCGTATATTAAAGTTGTTGCGGTTAAAAAGCTCGTAGTCCAAACTCGCTACCACGAACCCGAGTGAGTTTACGTTGTATCTGCTTCATCAGTTACACTACAAAGAACGAGGATCAACCGCAGGGCATGTTTGGTGCCAGCAGCCGCGGTAATTCCAGCTCCGCTCGCGTATATTAAAGTTGTTGCGGTTAAAAGGCTCGTAGTCCAAACTCGCGACCACGAACCCGAGTGAGTTTACGTTGTAGCGGCTTCATCAGTTACACTACAAAGAACGAGGATCAACCGGAGGGCATGTCTGCTGCCAGCAGCCGCGGTAATTCCAGCTCCGCTCACGTATATTAAAGTTGTTGCGGTTAAAAGGCTCGTGGTCCAAACTCGCTACCACGAACCCGAGTGAGTTTACGTTGTATCTGCTTCTTCAGTTAAAATACAAAGAACGAGGATCAACCCTGAGGGCATGTCTGGTGCCAGCAGCAGCGGTAATTCCAGCTCCGCTCGCGTATATTAAAGTTGTTGCGGTTAAAAGGCTCGTAGTCCAAACTGGCGACCACGAATCCGAGTGGGTTTACGTTGTATCTGCTTCATCGGTTACACTACAAAGAACGAGGATCAACCGGAGGGCATGTCTGGTGCCAGCAGCCGCGGGAAATCCAGCTCCGCTCACGTATATTAAAGTTGTTCCGGTTAAAAAGCTCGTAGTCCAAAGTCGCGACCACGAACCCGAGTGAGTTTACGTTGTATCTGCTTCATCAGTTACACTACAAAGAACGAGGATCAACCGGAGGGCATGTCTGGTGCCAGCAGCCGCGGTAAATCCAGCTCCGCTCGCGTATATTAAAGTTGTTGCGGTTAAAAGGCTCGTAGTCCCAACGCGCGACCACGAACCCGAGTGAGTTTACGTTGTATCTGCTTCATCAGTTACACTACAAAGAACGAGGATCAACCGGGGGGCATGTCTGGTGCCAGCAGCCGCGGTAATTCCAGCTCCGCTCACGTATATTAAAGTTGTTGCGGTTAAAAAGCTCGTAGTCCAAACTGGCGACCAGGAAGCCGAGTGAGATTACGTTGTTTCTGCTTCATCAGTTACACTACAAAGAACGAGGATCAACCGCAGGGCATGTCTAGTGCCAGCAGCCGCGGTAATTCCAGCTCCGCTCACGTATATTAAAGTTGTTGCGGTTAAAAGGCACGTAGTCCAAACTGGCGACCAGGAACCCGAGTGAGATTACGTTGTATCTGCTTCATCAGTTACACTACAAAGAACGAGGATCAACCGGAGGGCATGTCTGGCGCCAGCAGCCGCGGTAATTCCAGCTCCGCTCGCTTATATTAAAATAGTTGCGGTTAAAAGGCTAGTAGTCCAAACTCGCGACCACGAACCCGAGTGAGTTTACGTTGTAGCTGCTTCATCAGTTACACTACAAAGAACGAGGATCAATCGCAAGGCATGTCTGGTGCCAGCAGCCGCGGTAATTCCAGCTCCGCTCAGGTATATTAAAGTTGTTGCGGTTAAAAGGCTCCTAGTCCAAACTGGCGACCACGGATCCGAGTGAGTTTACGTTGTATCTGCTTCATCGGTTACACTACAAAGAACGAGGATCAACCGGAGGGCATGTCTGGTGCCAGCAGCCGCGGTAAATCCAGCTCCGCTCACGTATATTAAAGTTGTTCCGGTTAAAAGGCTCGTAGTCCAAACTCGCGACCACGAACCCGAGTGAGTTTACGTATATCTGCTTCATCAGTTACACTACAAAGAACGAGGATCAACCGGAAGGCATGTCTGGTGCCAGCAGCCGCGGTAAATCCAGCTCCGCTCGGGTATATTAAAGTAGTTGCGGTTAAAAGGCTCGTAGTCCAAACTCGCGACCACGAACCCGAGTGAGTTTACGTTGTATCTGCTTCAGCAGTTACACTACAAAGAACGAGGATCAACCGGGGGGCAAGTCTTTTGCCAGCAGCCGCGGTAATTCCAGCTCCGCTCACGTATATTAAAGTTGTTGCGGTTAAAAAGCTCGTAGTCCAAACTGGCGACCAGGAACCCGAGTGAGATTACGTTGTATCTGCTTCAGCAGTTACACTACAAAGAACGAGGATCAACCGGGGGGCATGTCTTTTGCCAGCAGCCGCGGTAATTCCAGCTCCACTCACGTATATTAAAGTTGTTGCGGTTAAAAAGCTCGTAGTCCAAACTGGCGACCAGGGACCCGAGTGAGATTACGTTGTATCTGCTTCATCAGTTACACTACAAAGAACGAGGATCAACCGGAGGGCATGTCTGGCGCCAGCAGCCGCGGTAATTCCAGCTCCGCTAGCGTATATTAAAATTGTTGCGGTTAAAAGGCTCGTAGTCCAAACTGGCGACCACGAATCCGAGTGAGTTTACGTTGTATCTGCTTCATCGGTTGCACTACAAAGAACGAGAATCAACCGGAGGGCATGTCTGGTGCCAGCAGCCGCGGTAAATCCAGCTCCGCTCGCGTATATTAAAGTTGTTGCGGTTAAAGGGCTCGTAATCCAAACTCGCGACCACGAACCCGAGTGAGTTTACGTTGTATCTGCTTCAGCAGTTACACTACAAAGAACGACGATCAACCGGAGGGCATGTCTTTGCCAGCAGCCGCGGTAATTCCAGCTCCGCTCACGTATATTAAAGTTGTTGCGGTTAAAAAGGTCGTAGTCCAAACTGGCGACCAGGAACCCGAGTGAGATTACATTGTATCTGCTTCATCAGTTACACTACAAAGAACGAGGATCAACCGGAGGGCATGTCTGGCGCCAGCAGCCGCGGTAATTCCAGCTCCGCTCGCGTATATTAAAGTTGTTGCGGTTAAAAGGCTCGTAGTCCAAACCGGCGACCACGAATCCGAGTGAGTTTACGTTGTATCTGCTTCATCAGTTACACTACAAAGAACGAGGATCAGCCGGAGGGTATGTCTGCTGCCAGCAGCCGCGGTAATTCCAGCTCCGCTCACGTATATTAAAGTTGTTCCGGTTAAAAGGCTCGTAGTCCAAACTGGCGACCAGGAACCCTACTGAGATTACGTTGAATCTGCTTCATCAGTTACACTACAAAGAACGAGGATCAACCGGAGGGCATGTCTGGTGCCAGCAGCCGCGGTAATTCCAGCTCCGCTCGCGTATATTAAAGTTGTTGCGGTTAAAAGGCTCGTAGTCCAAACTCGCGACCACGAACCCGAGTGAGTTTACGTTGTATCTGCTTCATCAGTTACACTACAAAGAACGAGGATCAACCCTGAGGGACTGTCTTGTGCCAGCAGCCGCGGTAATTCCAGCTCCGCTCGCGTATATTAAAGTTATTGCGGTTAAAAGGCTCGTAGTCCAAACTCGCGACGACGAACCCAAGTGATTTTACGTTGTAGCTGCTTCATCAATTACACTACAAAGAACGGGGATCAACCGGAGGGCATGTCTGGTGCCAGCAGCCGCGGTAATTCCAGCTCCGCTCGCGTATATTTCAGTTGTTGCGGTTAAAAGCCTCGTAGTCCAAACTGGCGACCAGGAACCCGAGTGAGTTTACGTTGTATCTGCTTCAGCAGTTCCACTACAAAGAACGAGGATCAACCGGGGGGCATGTCTGGTGCCAGCAGCCGCGGTAATTCCAGCTCCGCTCACGTATATTAAAGCTGTTGCGGTTAAAAAGCTCGTAATCCAAACTGGCGACCAGGAACCCGAGTGAGATTACGTTGTATCTGCTTCATCAGTTACACTACAAAGAACGAGGATCAACCGGAGGGCATGTCTGGTGCCAGCAGCCGCGGTAATTCCAGCTCCGCTCGCGTATATTAAAGTTGTTGCGGTTAAAAAGCTCGTAGTCCAAACTAGCGACCAGGAACCCGAGTGAGATTACGTTGTATCTGCTTCATCAGTTACACTACAAAGAACGAGGATCAACCGGAGGGCATGTCTGGTGCCACCAGCCGCGGTAATTCCAGCTCCGCTCGCGTATATTAAAGTTGTTGCGGTTAAAAAGCTCGTAGTCCAAGCTGGCGACCAGGAAACCGAGTGAGATTACATTGTATCTGCTTCATCAGTTACACTACAAAGAACGAGGATCAACCGGAGGGCATGTCTGGTGCCAGCAGCCGCGGTTATTCCAGCTCCGCTCACGTATATTAAAGTTGTTGCGGTTAAAAAGCTCGTAGTCCAAAGTGGCGACCAGGAACCCGAGTGAGATTACGTTGTATCTGCTTCATCAGTTACACTACAAAGAACGGGGATCAACCGGAGGGCATGTCTGGTGCCAGCAGCCGCGGTAATTCCAGCTCCGCTCACGTATATTAAAGTTGCTGCGGTTAAAAGGATCGTAGTGCAAACACGCGACAACGAACCTGAGTGAGTTTACGTTGTATCTGCTTCATCAGTTACACTACAAAGAACGGGGATCAAACGGAGGGCATGTCTGGTGCCAGCAGCAGCGGTAATTCCAGCTCCGCTAGCGTATATTAAAGTTTTTGCGGTCAATAGGTTCGTAGTCCAAACTCGCTACCACGAACCCGAGTGAGTTTACGTTGTATCTGCTTCTTCAGTTACACTACAAAGAACGAGGATCAACCGGAGGGCATGTCTGGTGCCAGCAGCAGCGGTAATTCCAGCTCCGCTCGCGTATATTAAAGTTGTTGCGGTTAAAAGGCTCGTAGTGCAAACTCGCGACCACGAACCCGAGTGAGTTTACGTTGTATCTGCTTCATCAGTTACACTACAAAGAACGAGGATCAACCGGAGGGCATGTCTGGTGCCAGCAGCCGCGGTAATTCCAGCTCCGCTCACGTATATTAAAGTTGTTGCGGTTAAAAGGCTCGTAGTCCAAACTGGCGACCACGAATCCGAGTGAGTTTACGTTGTATCTGCTTCATCGGTTGCACTACAAAGAACGAGGATCAACCGGAGGGCATGTCTGGTGCCAGCAGCCGCGGTAAATCCAGCTACGCTCACGTATATTAAAGTTGTTCCGGTTAAAAACTCGTAGTCCAAACTGGCGACCAGGAACCCGAGAGAGTTTACGTTGTATCTGCTTCATCAGTTACACTACAAAGAACGAGGATCAACCCTGAAGGCATGTCTGGTGCCAGCAGCCGCGGTAATTCCAGCTCCGCTCGCGTATATTTCAGTTGTTGCGGTTAAAAGCCTCGTAGTCCAAACTGGCGACCAGGAACCCGAGTGAGTTTACGTTGTATCTGCTTCAGCAGTTCCACTACAAAGAACGAGGATCAACCGGGGGGCATGTCTGGTGCCAGCAGCCGCGGTAATTCCAGCTCCGCTCGCTTATATTAAAATAGTTGCGGTTAAAAGGCTAGTAGTCCAAACTCGCGACCACGAACCCGAGTGAGTTTACGTTGTAGCTGCTTCATCAGTTACACTACAAAGAACGAGGATCAATCGCAAGGCATGTCTGGTGCCAGCAGCCGCGGTAATTCCAGCTCCGCTCAGGTATATTAAAGTTGTTGCGGTTAAAAGGCTCCTAGTCCAAACTGGCGACCACGGATCCGAGTGAGTTTACGTTGTATCTGCTTCATCGGGTACACTACAAAGAACGAGGATCAACCGGAGGGCATGTCTGGTGCCAGCAGCCGCGGTAAATCCAGCTCCGCTCACGTATATTAAAGTTGTTCCGGTTAAAAGGCTCGTAGTCCAAACTCGCGACCACGAACCCGAGTGAGTTTACGTATATCTGCTTCATCAGTTACACTACAAAGAACGAGGATCAACCGGAAGGCATGTCTGGTGCCAGCAGCCGCGGTAAATCCAGCTCCGCTCGGGTATATTAAAGTAGTTGCGGTTAAAAGGCTCGTAGTCCAAACTCGCGACCACGAACCCGAGTGAGTTTACGTTGTATCTGCTTCAGCAGTTACACTACAAAGAACGAGGATCAACCGGGGGGCAAGTCTTTTGCCAGCAGCCGCGGTAATTCCAGCTCCGCTCACGTATATTAAAGTTGTTGCGGTTAAAAAGCTCGTAGTCCAAACTGGCGACCAGGAACCCGAGTGAGATTACGTTGTATCTGCTTCAGCAGTTACACTACAAAGAACGAGGATCAACCGGGGGGCATGTCTTTTGCCAGCAGCCGCGGTAATTCCAGCTCCACTCACGTATATTAAAGTTGTTGCGGTTAAAAAGCTCGTAGTCCAAACTGGCGACCAGGGACCCGAGTGAGATTACGTTGTATCTGCTTCATCAGTTACACTACAAAGAACGAGGATCAACCGGAGGGCATGTCTGGCGCCAGCAGCCGCGGTAATTCCAGCTCCGCTAGCGTATATTAAAATTGTTGCGGTTAAAAGGCTCGTAGTCCAAACTGGCGACCACGAATCCGAGTGAGTTTACGTTGTATCTGCTTCATCGGTTGCACTACAAAGAACGAGAATCAACCGGAGGGCATGTCTGGTGCCAGCAGCCGCGGTAAATCCAGCTCCGCTCGCGTATATTAAAGTTGTTGCGGTTAAAGGGCTCGTAATCCAAACTCGCGACCACGAACCCGAGTGAGTTTACGTTGTATCTGCTTCAGCAGTTACACTACAAAGAACGACGATCAACCGGAGGGCATGTCTTTGCCAGCAGCCGCGGTAATTCCAGCTCCGCTCACGTATATTAAAGTTGTTGCGGTTAAAAAGGTCGTAGTCCAAACTGGCGACCAGGAACCCGAGTGAGATTACATTGTATCTGCTTCATCAGTTACACTACAAAGAACGAGGATCAACCGGAGGGCATGTCTGGCGCCAGCAGCCGCGGTAATTCCAGCTCCGCTCGCGTATATTAAAGTTGTTGCGGTTAAAAGGCTCGTAGTCCAAACCGGCGACCACGAATCCGAGTGAGTTTACGTTGTATCTGCTTCATCAGTTACACTACAAAGAACGAGGATCAGCCGGAGGGTATGTCTGCTGCCAGCAGCCGCGGTAATTCCAGCTCCGCTCACGTATATTAAAGTTGTTCCGGTTAAAAGGCTCGTAGTCCAAACTGGCGACCAGGAACCCTACTGAGATTACGTTGAATCTGCTTCATCAGTTACACTACAAAGAACGAGGATCAACCGGAGGGCATGTCTGGTGCCAGCAGCCGCGGTAATTCCAGCTCCGCTCGCGTATATTAAAGTTGTTGCGGTTAAAAGGCTCGTAGTCCAAACTCGCGACCACGAACCCGAGTGAGTTTACGTTGTATCTGCTTCATCAGTTACACTACAAAGAACGAGGATCAACCCTGAGGGACTGTCTTGTGCCAGCAGCCGCGGTAATTCCAGCTCCGCTCGCGTATATTAAAGTTATTGCGGTTAAAAGGCTCGTAGTCCAAACTCGCGACGACGAACCCAAGTGATTTTACGTTGTAGCTGCTTCATCAATTACACTACAAAGAACGGGGATCAACCGGAGGGCATGTCTGGTGCCAGCAGCCGCGGTAATTCCAGCTCCGCTCGCGTATATTTCAGTTGTTGCGGTTAAAAGCCTCGTAGTCCAAACTGGCGACCAGGAACCCGAGTGAGTTTACGTTGTATCTGCTTCAGCAGTTCCACTACAAAGAACGAGGATCAACCGGGGGGCATGTCTGGTGCCAGCAGCCGCGGTAATTCCAGCTCCGCTCACGTATATTAAAGCTGTTGCGGTTAAAAAGCTCGTAATCCAAACTGGCGACCAGGAACCCGAGTGAGATTACGTTGTATCTGCTTCATCAGTTACACTACAAAGAACGAGGATCAACCGGAGGGCATGTCTGGTGCCAGCAGCCGCGGTAATTCCAGCTCCGCTCGCGTATATTAAAGTTGTTGCGGTTAAAAAGCTCGTAGTCCAAACTAGCGACCAGGAACCCGAGTGAGATTACGTTGTATCTGCTTCATCAGTTACACTACAAAGAACGAGGATCAACCGGAGGGCATGTCTGGTGCCACCAGCCGCGGTAATTCCAGCTCCGCTCGCGTATATTAAAGTTGTTGCGGTTAAAAAGCTCGTAGTCCAAGCTGGCGACCAGGAAACCGAGTGAGATTACATTGTATCTGCTTCATCAGTTACACTACAAAGAACGAGGATCAACCGGAGGGCATGTCTGGTGCCAGCAGCCGCGGTTATTCCAGCTCCGCTCACGTATATTAAAGTTGTTGCGGTTAAAAAGCTCGTAGTCCAAACTGGCGACCAGGAACCCGAGTGAGATTACGTTGTATCTGCTTCATCAGTTACACTACAAAGAACGGGGATCAACCGGAGGGCATGTCTGGTGCCAGCAGCCGCGGTAATTCCAGCTCCGCTCACGTATATTAAAGTTGCTGCGGTTAAAAGGATCGTAGTGCAAACACGCGACAACGAACCCGAGTGAGTTTACGTTGTATCTGCTTCATCAGTTACACTACAAAGAACGGGGATCAAACGGAGGGCATGTCTGGTGCCAGCAGCAGCGGTAATTCCAGCTCCGCTAGCGTATATTAAAGTTTTTGCGGTCAATAGGTTCGTAGTCCAAACTCGCTACCACGAACCCGAGTGAGTTTACGTTGTATCTGCTTCTTCAGTTACACTACAAAGAACGAGGATCAACCGGAGGGCATGTCTGGTGCCAGCAGCAGCGGTAATTCCAGCTCCGCTCGCGTATATTAAAGTTGTTGCGGTTAAAAGGCTCGTAGTGCAAACTCGCGACCACGAACCCGAGTGAGTTTACGTTGTATCTGCTTCATCAGTTACACTACAAAGAACGAGGATCAACCGGAGGGCATGTCTGGTGCCAGCAGCCGCGGTAATTCCAGCTCCGCTCACGTATATTAAAGTTGTTGCGGTTAAAAGGCTCGTAGTCCAAACTGGCGACCACGAATCCGAGTGAGTTTACGTTGTATCTGCTTCATCGGTTGCACTACAAAGAACGAGGATCAACCGGAGGGCATGTCTGGTGCCAGCAGCCGCGGTAAATCCAGCTACGCTCACGTATATTAAAGTTGTTCCGGTTAAAAACTCGTAGTCCAAACTGGCGACCAGGAACCCGAGAGAGTTTACGTTGTATCTGCTTCATCAGTTACACTACAAAGAACGAGGATCAACCCTGAAGGCATGTCTGGTGCCAGCAGCCGCGGTAATTCCAGCTCCGCTCGCGTATATTTCAGTTGTTGCGGTTAAAAGCCTCGTAGTCCAAACTGGCGACCAGGAACCCGAGTGAGTTTACGTTGTATCTGCTTCAGCAGTTCCACTACAAAGAACGAGGATCAACCGGGGGGCATGTCTGGTGCCAGCAGCCGCGGTAATTCCAGCTCCGCTCACGTATATTAAAGCTGTTGCGGTTAAAAAGCTCGTAATCCAAACTGGCGACCAGGAACCCGAGTGAGATTACGTTGTATCTGCTTCATCAGTTACACTACAAAGAACGAGGATCAACCGGAGGGCATGTCTGGTGCCAGCAGCCGCGGTAATTCCAGCTCCGCTCGCGTATATTAAAGTTGTTGCGGTTAAAAAGCTCGTAGTCCAAACTAGCGACCAGGAACCCGAGTGAGATTACGTTGTATCTGCTTCATCAGTTACACTACAAAGAACGAGGATCAACCGGAGGGCATGTCTGGTGCCACCAGCCGCGGTAATTCCAGCTCCGCTCGCGTATATTAAAGTTGTTGCGGTTAAAAAGCTCGTAGTCCAAGCTGGCGACCAGGAAACCGAGTGAGATTACATTGTATCTGCTTCATCAGTTACACTACAAAGAACGAGGATCAACCGGAGGGCATGTCTGGTGCCAGCAGCCGCGGTTATTCCAGCTCCGCTCACGTATATTAAAGTTGTTGCGGTTAAAAAGCTCGTAGTCCAAACTGGCGACCAGGAACCCGAGTGAGATTACGTTGTATCTGCTTCATCAGTTACACTACAAAGAACGGGGATCAACCGGAGGGCATGTCTGGTGCCAGCAGCCGCGGTAATTCCAGCTCCGCTCACGTATATTAAAGTTGCTGCGGTTAAAAGGATCGTAGTGCAAACACGCGACAACGAACCCGAGTGAGTTTACGTTGTATCTGCTTCATCAGTTACACTACAAAGAACGGGGATCAAACGGAGGGCATGTCTGGTGCCAGCAGCAGCGGTAATTCCAGCTCCGCTAGCGTATATTAAAGTTTTTGCGGTCAATAGGTTCGTAGTCCAAACTCGCTACCACGAACCCGAGTGAGTTTACGTTGTATCTGCTTCTTCAGTTACACTACAAAGAACGAGGATCAACCGGAGGGCATGTCTGGTGCCAGCAGCAGCGGTAATTCCAGCTCCGCTCGCGTATATTAAAGTTGTTGCGGTTAAAAGGCTCGTAGTGCAAACTCGCGACCACGAACCCGAGTGAGTTTACGTTGTATCTGCTTCATCAGTTACACTACAAAGAACGAGGATCAACCGGAGGGCATGTCTGGTGCCAGCAGCCGCGGTAATTCCAGCTCCGCTCACGTATATTAAAGTTGTTGCGGTTAAAAGGCTCGTAGTCCAAACTGGCGACCACGAATCCGAGTGAGTTTACGTTGTATCTGCTTCATCGGTTGCACTACAAAGAACGAGGATCAACCGGAGGGCATGTTTGGTGCCAGCAGCCGCGGTAATTCCAGTTCCGCTCGCGTATATTAAAGTTGTTGCGGTTAAAAGGCTCGTACTCCAAAATGGCGACCAGGAACCCGAGTGAGTTTACGTTGTATCTGCTTCATCAGTTACACTACAAAGAACGAGGATCAACCGGAGGGCATGTCTGGTGCCAGCAGCCGCGGTAATTCCAGCTCCGCTCACGTATATTAAAGTTGTTGCGGTTAAAAGGCTCGTAGTCCAAACTGGCGACCAGGAACCCGAGTGAGATTACGTTGTATCTGCTTCATCGGTTGCACTACAAAGAACGAGGATCAACCGGAGGGCATGTCTGGTGCCAGCAGCCGCGGTAAATCCAGCTCCGCTCAAGTATATTAAAGTTGTTGCGTTAAAATGCTCGTAGTCCAAACTCGCGACCACGAACCCGAGTGAGTTTACGTTGTATCTGCTTCATCAGTTACACTACAAAGAACGAGGATCAACCGGAGGGCATGTCTGGTGCCAGCAGCCGCGGTAATTCCAGCTCCGCTCGCGTATATTAAAGTTGTTGCGGTTAAATGGCTCGTAGTCCAAACTCGCGACGACGAACCCGAGTGAGTTTACGTTGTATCTACTTCATCAGTTACACTACAAAGAACGAGGATCAACCCTGAGGGCATGTCTGGTGCCAGCAGCCGCGGTAATTCCAGCTCCGCTCGCGTATATTAAAGTTGTTGCGGTTAAAAGGCTCGTAGTCCAAACTCGCGACCACGAACCCGAGTGAGTTTACGTTGTATCTGCTTCATCAGTTACACTACAAAGAACGAGGATCAACCGGAGGGCATGTCTGGTGCCAGCAGCCGCGGTAAATCCATCTCCGCTCGCGTATATTAAAGTTGTTGCGTTAAAATGCTCGTAGTCCAAACTCGCGACCACGAACCCGAGTGAGTTTACGTTGTATCTGCTTCAGCAGTTACACTACAAAGAACGAGGATCAACCGGGGGCATGTCTGGTGCCAGCAGCCGCGGTATTTCCAGCTCCGCTCACGTATATTAAAGTTGTTGCGGTTAAAAACTCGTAGTCCAAACTGGCGACCAGGAATCCGAGTGAGATTACGTTGTATCTGCTTCATCAGTTACACTACAAAGAACGAGGATCAACCGGAGGGCATGTCTGGTGCCAGCAGCCGCGGTAATTCCAGCTCCGCTCACGTATATTAAAGTTGTTGCGGTTAAAAGGCTCGTAGTCCAAACTCGCGACCACGAACCCGAGTGAGTTTACGTTGTATCTGCTTCATCAGTTACACTACAAAGAACGAGGATCAACCGGAGGGCATGTCTGGTGCCAGCAGCCGCTGTAATTCCAGCTCCGCTCGCGTATATTAAAGTTGTTGCGTTAAAATGCTCGTAGTCCAAACTCGCGACCACGAACCCGAGTGAGTTTACGTTGTATCTGCTTCAGCAGTTACACTACAAAGAACGAGGATCAACCGCGGGCATGTCTGGTGCGAGCAGCCGCGGTAATTCCAGCTCCGCTCACATATATTAAAGTTGTTGCGGTTAAAAACTCGTAGTCCAAAATGGCGACCAGGAACCCGAGTGAGATTACGTTGTATCTGCTTCATCAGTTACACTACAAAGAACGAGGATCAACCGGAGGGCATGTCTGGTGCCAGCAGCCGCGGTAATTCCAGCTCCGCTCACGTATAATAAAGTTGTTGCGGTTAAAAGGCTCGTAGTCCAAACTCGCGACCACGAACCCGAGTGAGTTTACTTTGTAGCTGCTTCATCAGTTACACTACAAAGAACGAGGATCAACCGGAGGGCATGTCTGGTGCCAGCAGCCGCGGTAATTCCAGCTCCGCTCGCGTATATTAAAGTTGTTGCGGTTAAATGGCTCGTAGTCCAAACTCGCGACGACGAACCCGAGTGAGTTTACGTTGTATCTACTTCATCAGTTACACTACAAAGAACGAGGATCAACCCTGAGGGCATGTCTGGTGCCAGCAGCCGCGGTAATTCCAGCTCCGCTCGCGTATATTAAAGTTGTTGCGGTTAAAAGGCTCGTAGTCCAAACTCGCGACCACGAACCCGAGTGAGTTTACGTTGTATCTGCTTCATCAGTTACACTACAAAGAACGAGGATCAACCGGAGGGCATGTCTGGTGCCATCAGCCGCGGTAATTCCAGCTCCGCTCGCGTATATTAAAGTTGTTGCGGTTAAAAGGGTCGTCGTCCAAACTCGCGACCACGAACCCGAGTGAGTTTACGTTGTATCTGCTTCATCAGTTACACTACAAAGAACGAGGATCAACCGGAGGGCATGTCTGGTGCCAGCAGCCGCGGTAATTCCAGCTCCGCTCACGGATATTAAAGTTGTTGCGGTTAAAAGGCTCGTAGTCCAAACTGGCGACCAGGAACCCGACTGAGTTTACGTTGTATCTGCTTCATCAGTTACACTACAAAGAACGAGGATCAACCCTGAGGGCATGTCTGGTGCCAGCAGCCGCGGTAATTCCAGCTCCGCTCACGTATATTAAAGTTGTTGCGGTTAAAAACTCGTAGTCCAAACTGGCGACCAGGAATCCGAGTGAGATTACGTTGTATCTGCTTCATCAGTTACACTACAAAGAACGAGGATCAACCGGAGGGCATGTCTGGTGCCAGCAGCCGCGGTAATTCCAGCTCCGCTCACGTATATTAAAGTTGTTGCGGTTAAAAGGCTCGTAGTCCAAACTCGCGTCCAGGAACACGAGTGAGTTTCCGTTGTATCTGCTTCATCAGTTACACTACAAAGAACGAGGATCAACCGGAGGGCATATCTGGTGCCAGCAGCCGCGGTAATTCCAGCTCCGCTCACGTATATTGAAGTTGTTGCGGTTAAAATGCTCGTAGTCCAAACTCGCGACCAGGAACCCGAGTGAGTTTACGTTGTATCTGCTTCATCAGTTACACTACAAAGAACGAGGGTCAACCGGAGGGCATATCTAGTGCCAGCAGCCGCGGTAATTCCAGCTCCGCTGGCGTATATTAAAGTTTTTGCGGTCAAAAGGTTCGTAGTACAAACTCGCTACCACGAACCCGAGTGAGTTTACGTTGTATCTGCTTCTTCAGTTACACTACAAAGAACGAGGATCAACCACAGGGCATGTCTGGTGCCAGCAGCCGCGGTAATTCCAGCTCCGCTCACGTATATTAAAGTTGTTGCGGTTAAAATGCTCGTAGTCCAAACCCGCGACCACGAATCCGAGTGAGTTTACGTTGTATCTGCTTCATCGGTTGCACTACAAAGAACGAGGATCAAACGGAAAGCATGTCTGGTGCCAGCAGCCGCGGTAATTCCAGCTCCGCTCACGTATATTAAAGTTTTTGCGGTTAAAACGCTCGTAGTCCAAACTGGCGACCACGAATCCAAGTGAGTTTACGTTGTATCTGCTTCATCGGTTGCACTACAAAGAACGAGGATCAACCGGAGGGCATGTCTGGTGCCAGCAGCCGCGGTAATTCCAGCTCCGCTCACGCATATTAAAGATTTTGCGGTCAAAAGGTTCGTAGTCCAAACTCGCTACCACGAACCCGAGTGAGTTTACGTTGTATCTGCTTCTTCAGTTACACTACAAAGAACGAGGATCAACCGCAGGGCATGTCTGGTGCCAGCAGCAGCGGTAATTCCAGCTCCGCTCGCGTATATTAAAGTTGTTGCGGTTAAATGCTCGTAGTGCAAACCCGCGACCACGAACCCGAGTGAGTTTACGTTGTATCTGCTTCATCAGTTACACTACAAAGAACCAGGATCAACCGGAGGGCATGTCTGGTGCCAGCAGCCGCGGGAAATCCAGCTCCGCTCACGTATATTAAAGTTGTTGCGGTTAAAAGGCTCGTAGTCCAAACTGGCGACCACGAATCCGAGTGAGTTTACGTTGTATCTGCTTCATCGGTTGCACTACAAAGAACGAGGATCAACCGGAGGGCATGTCTGGTGCCAGCAGCCGCGGTAAATCCAGCTCCGCTCACGTATATTAAAGTTGTTGCGGTTAAAAAGCTCGTAGTCCAAACTGGCGAACAGGAACCCGAGTGAGATTACGTTGTATCTGCTTCATCAGTTACACTACAAAGAACGAGGATCAACCGGAGGGCATGTCTGGTGCCAGCAGCCGCGGTAATTCCAGCTCCGCTCACGTATATTAAATTGTTGCGATTAAAAGGCTCGTAGTCCAAACTGGCGACCAGGAACCCGAGTGAGATTACGTTGTATCTGCTTCATCGGTTGCACTACAAAGAACGAGGATCAAACGGAGGGCATGTCTGGTGCCAGCAGCCGCGGTTAAATCCAGCTCCGCTCACGTATATTAAAGTTGTTGCGGTTAAAAGGATCGTAGTCCAAACTCGCGACCACGAACCCGAGTGAGTTTACGTTGTATCTGCTTCATCGGTTACACTACAAAGAACGCGGATCAACCGGAGGGCATGTCTGGTGCCAGCAGCCGCGGTAATTCCAGCTCCGCTCACGTATATTAAAGTTGTTGCGGTTAAAAACTCGTAGTCCAAACTGGCGACCAGGAACCCGAGTGAGATTACGTTGTATCTGCTTCATCAGTTACACTACAAAGAACGAGGATCAACCGGAGGGCATGTCTGGTGCCAGCAGCCGCGGTAATTCCAGCTCCGCTCACGTATATTAAAGTTGTTGCGGTTAAAAGGCTTGTAGTCCAAACTAGCGACCACGAACCCGAGTGAGTTTAATTTGTAGCTGCTTCATCAGTTACACTACAAAGAACGAGGATCAACCGGAGGGCATGTCTGGTGCCAGCAGCCGCGGTAAATCCAGCTCCGCTCACCTATATTAAAGTTGTTGCGGTTAAAAGGCTCGTAGTCCAAACTAGCGACCACGAACCCGAGTGAGTTTACATTGTATCTACTTCATCAGTTACACTACAAAGAACGAGGATCAACCGGAGGGCATGTCTGGTGCCAGCAGTCGCGGTAATTCCAGCTCCGCTCGCGTATATTAAAGTTGTTGCGGTTAAATGGCTCGTAGTCCAAACTCGCGACCACGAACCCGAGTGAGTTTACGTTGTATCTGCTTCATCAGTTACACTACAAAGAACGAGGATCAACCCTGAGGGCATGTCTGGAGCCAGCAGCCGCGGTAATTCCAGCTCCGCTCGAGTTTATTAAAGTTGTTGCGGTTAAAAAGGCTCGTAGTCCAAACTCGAGACCACAAACCCGAGTGAGTTTACGTTGTATCTGCTTCATCAGTTACACTACAAAGAACGAGGATCAACCGGAGGGCATGTCTGGTGCCAGCAGCCGCGGTAAATCCAGCTCCGCTCGCGTATATTAAAGTTGTTGCGGTTAAAATGCTCGTAGTCCAAACTCGCAACCACGAACCCGAGTGAGATTACGTTGTATCTGCTTCAGCAGTTACACTACAAAGAACGAGGATCAAACGGGGGCATGTCTGGTGCCAGCAGCCGCGGTAATTCCAGCTCCGCTCGCGTATATTAAAGTTGTTGCGGTTAAAAGGCTCGTAGTCCAAACTCGCGACCACGAACCCGAGTGAGTTTACGTTGTATCTGCTTCATCAGTTACACTACAAAGAACGAGGATCAACCGGAGGGCTTGTCTGGTGCCAGCAGCCGCGGTAAATCCAGCTCCGCTCGCGTATATTAAAGTTGTTGCGTTAAAATGCTCGTAGTCCAAATTCGCAACCACGAACCCGAGTGAGTTTACGTTGTATCTGCTCCAGCAGTTACACTACAAAGAACGAGGATCAACCGGGGGCATGTCTGGTGCCAGCAGCCGCGGTAATTCCAGCTCCGCTCACGTATATTAAAGTTGTTGCGTTTAAAACTCGTATTCCAAACTGGCGACCAGGAACCCGAGTGAGATTTCGTTGTATCTGCTTCATCAGTTACACTACAAAGAACGAGGATCAACCGGAGGGCATGTCTGGTGCCAGCAGGCGAGGTAATTCCAGCTCCGCTCACGTATATTAAAGTTGTTGCGGTTAAAAGGCTCGTAGTCCAAACTCGCGACCACGAACCCGAGTGAGTTTACGTTGTAGCTGGTTCATCAGTTACACTACAAAGAACGAGGATCAACCGGAGGGCATGTCTGGTGCCAGCAGCCGCGGTAATTCCAGCTCCGCTCACGGATATTAAAGTTGTTGCGGTTAAAAGGCTCCTAGTCCAAACTGGCGACCAGGAACCCGAATGAGATTACGTTGTATCTGCTTCATCAGTTACACTACAAAGAACGAGGATCAACCCTGAGGGCATGTCTGGTGCCAGCAGCTGCGGTAATTCCAGCTCCGCTCGCGTATATTAAAGTTGTTGCGGTTAAAAGGCTCTTAGTCCAAACTCACGACCACGAGCCCGAGTGAGTTTACGTTGTAGCTGCTTCATCAGTTACACTACAAAGAACGAGGATCAACCGGAGGGCATGTCTGGTGCCAGCAGCCGCGGTAATTCCAGCTCCGCTCGCGTATATTAAAGTTGTTGCGGTTAAAAGTGTCGTTGTCCAAACTCGCTACCACGAACCCGAGTGAGTTTACGTTGTATCTGCTTCATCAGTTACACTACAAAGAACGAGGATCAACCGGAAGGCATGTCTGGTGCCAGCAGCCGCGCTAATTCCAGCTCCGCTCACGGATATTAAAGTTGTTGCGGTTAAAGGGCTCGTTGTCCAAACTGGCGACCAGGAACCCGAGTGAGATTACGTTGTATCTGCTTCATCAGTTACACTACAAAGAACGAGGATCAACCCTGAGGGCCTGTCTTGTGGCAGCAGCCGCGGTAATTCCAGCTCCGCTCGCGTATATTAAAGTTGTTGCGGTTAAAAGTGTCGTTGTCCAAACTCGCTACCACGAACCCGAGTGAGTTTACGTTGTATCTGCTTCATCAGTTACACTACAAAGAACGAGGATCAACCGGAAGGCATGTCTGGTGCCAGCAGCCGCGGTAATTCCAGCTCCGCTCACGTATATTAAAGTTGTTGCGGTTAAAAACTCGAAGTCCAAACTGGCGACCAGGAACCCGAGTGAGATTACGTTGTATCTGCTTCATCAGTTACACTACAAAGAACGAGGATCAACCGGAGGGCATGTCTGGTGCCAGCAGCCGCGGTAATTCCAGCTCCGCTCAGGTATATTAAAGTTGTTGCGGTTAAAAACTCGTAGTCCAAACTGGCGACCAGGAACCCGAGTGAGATTACGTTGTATCTGCTTCATCAGTTACACTACAAAGAACGATGATCAACCGGAGGGCATGTCTGGTGACAGCAGCCGCGGTAATTCCAGCTCCGCTCACGTATATTAAAGTTGTTGCGGTTAAAACGCTCGTAGTCCAATCTCGCGACCACGAACCCGAGTGAATTTACGTTGTAGCTGCTTCATCAGTTACACTACAAAGAACGAGGATCAACCGGAGGGCATGTCTGGTGACAGCAGCCGCGGTAATTCCAGCTCCGCTCACGTATATATTAAAGTTGTTGCGGTTACAAGGCTCGTAGTCCAAACTGGCGACCAGGAACCCGAGTGAGATTACGTTGTATCTGCTTCATCAGTTACACTACAAAGAACGAGGATCAACCCTGAAGGCATGTCTGGTGCCAGCAGCCGCGGTAATTCCAGCTCCGCTCGCGTATATTAAAGTTGTTGCGGTTAAAAGGCTCGTAGTCCAAACTCGCGACCACGAACCCGAGTGAGTTTACGTTGTATCTGCTTCATCAGTTACACTACAAAGAACGAGGACCAACCGGAGGGCATGTCTGGTGCCAGCAGCCGCGGTAATTCCAGCTCCGCTCACGTATATTAAAGTTGTTGCGGTTAAAAGGCTCTTAGTCCAAACTCGCGACCACGAGCCCGAGTGAGTTTACGTTGTAGCTGCTTCATCAGTTACACTACAAAGAACGAGGATCAACCGGAGGGCATGTCTGGTGCCAGCAGCCGCGGTAATTCCAGCTCCGCTCACGGATATTAAAGTTGTTGCGGTTAAAAGTGTCGTAGTCCAAACTCGCGACCACGAACCCGAGTGAGTTTACGTTGTATCTGCTTCATCAGTTACACTACAAAGAACGAGGATCAACCGGAGGGCATGTCTGGTGCCAGCAGCCGCGGTAATTCCAGCTCCGCTCACGGATATTAAAGTTGTTTCGGTTAAAAGGCTCGTTGTCCAAACTGGCGACCAGGAATCCGAGTGAGATTACGTTGTATCTGCTTCATCAGTTACATTACAAAGAACGAGGATCAACCGGAGGGCATGTCTGGTGCCAGCAGCCGCGGTAATTCCAGCTCCGCTCACGGATATTAAAGTTGTTGCGTTTAAAAGGCTCGATGTCCAAACTGGCGACCACGAACCCGAGTGAGATTACGTTGTATCTGCTTCATCAGTTACACTACAAAGAACGAGGATCAACCCTGAGGGCCTGTCTTGTGCCAGCAGCCGCGGTAATTCCAGCTCCGCTCGGGTATATTAAATTTGTTGCGGTTAAAAGGCTCGTAGTCCAAACTGGCGACCAGGAACCCGACTGAGTTTACGTTGTATCTGCTTCATCAGTTACACTACAAAGAACGAGGATCAACCCTGAGGGCATGTCTGGTGCCAGCAGCCGCGGTAATTCCAGCTCCGCTCGCGTATATTAAAGTTGTTGCGGTTAAAAGGCTCGTAGTCCAAACTCGCGACCACGAACCCGAGTGAGTTTACGTTGTATCTGCTTCATCAGTTACACTACAAAGAACGAGGATCAACCGGAGGGCATGTCTGGTGCCAGCAGCCGCGGTAAATCCAGCTCCGCTCGCGTATATTAAAGTTGTTGCGTTAAAATGCTCGTAGTCCAAACTCGCGACCACGAACCCGAGTGAGTTTACGTTGTATCTGCTTCAGCAGTTACACTACAAAGAACGAGGATCAACCGGGGGCATGTCTGGTGCCAGCAGCCGCGGTAATTCCAGCTCCGCTCACGTATATTAAAGTTGTTGCGGTTAAAAACTCGAAGTCCAAACTGGCGACCAGGAACCCGAGTGAGATTACGTTGTATCTGCTTCATCAGTTACACTACAAAGAACGAGGATCAACCGGAGGGCATGTCTGGTGCCAGCAGCCGCGGTAATTCCAGCTCCGCTCAGGTATATTAAAGTTGTTGCGGTTAAAAACTCGTAGTCCAAACTGGCGACCAGGAACCCGAGTGAGATTACGTTGTATCTGCTTCATCAGTTACACTACAAAGAACGATGATCAACCGGAGGGCATGTCTGGTGACAGCAGCCGCGGTAATTCCAGCTCCGCTCACGTATATTAAAGTTGTTGCGGTTAAAACGCTCGTAGTCCAATCTCGCGACCACGAACCCGAGTGAATTTACGTTGTAGCTGCTTCATCAGTTACACTACAAAGAACGAGGATCAACCGGAGGGCATGTCTGGTGACAGCAGCCGCGGTAATTCCAGCTCCGCTCACGTATATATTAAAGTTGTTGCGGTTACAAGGCTCGTAGTCCAAACTGGCGACCAGGAACCCGAGTGAGATTACGTTGTATCTGCTTCATCAGTTACACTACAAAGAACGAGGATCAACCCTGAAGGCATGTCTGGTGCCAGCAGCCGCGGTAATTCCAGCTCCGCTCGCGTATATTAAAGTTGTTGCGGTTAAAAGGCTCGTAGTCCAAACTCGCGACCACGAACCCGAGTGAGTTTACGTTGTATCTGCTTCATCAGTTACACTACAAAGAACGAGGACCAACCGGAGGGCATGTCTGGTGCCAGCAGCCGCGGTAAATCCAGCTCCGCTCGCGTATATTAAAGTTGTTGCGGTTAAAAGGCTCTTAGTCCAAACTCGCGACCACGAGCCCGAGTGAGTTTACGTTGTAGCTGCTTCATCAGTTACACTACAAAGAACGAGGATCAACCGGAGGGCATGTCTGGTGCCAGCAGCCGCGGTAATTCCAGCTCCGCTCACGGATATTAAAGTTGTTGCGGTTAAAAGTGTCGTAGTCCAAACTCGCGACCACGAACCCGAGTGAGTTTACGTTGTATCTGCTTCATCAGTTACACTACAAAGAACGAGGATCAACCGGAGGGCATGTCTGGTGCCAGCAGCCGCGGTAATTCCAGCTCCGCTCACGGATATTAAAGTTGTTTCGGTTAAAAGGCTCGTTGTCCAAACTGGCGACCAGGAATCCGAGTGAGATTACGTTGTATCTGCTTCATCAGTTACATTACAAAGAACGAGGATCAACCGGAGGGCATGTCTGGTGCCAGCAGCCGCGGTAATTCCAGCTCCGCTCACGGATATTAAAGTTGTTGCGTTTAAAAGGCTCGATGTCCAAACTGGCGACCACGAACCCGAGTGAGATTACGTTGTATCTGCTTCATCAGTTACACTACAAAGAACGAGGATCAACCCTGAGGGCCTGTCTTGTGCCAGCAGCCGCGGTAATTCCAGCTCCGCTCGGGTATATTAAATTTGTTGCGGTTAAAAGGCTCGTAGTCCAAACTGGCGACCAGGAACCCGACTGAGTTTACGTTGTATCTGCTTCATCAGTTACACTACAAAGAACGAGGATCAACCCTGAGGGCATGTCTGGTGCCAGCAGCCGCGGTAATTCCAGCTCCGCTCGCGTATATTAAAGTTGTTGCGGTTAAAAGGCTCGTAGTCCAAACTCGCGACCACGAACCCGAGTGAGTTTACGTTGTATCTGCTTCATCAGTTACACTACAAAGAACGAGGATCAACCGGAGGGCATGTCTGGTGCCAGCAGCCGCGGTAAATCCAGCTCCGCTCGCGTATATTAAAGTTGTTGCGTTAAAATGCTCGTAGTCCAAACTCGCGACCACGAACCCGAGTGAGTTTACGTTGTATCTGCTTCAGCAGTTACACTACAAAGAACGAGGATCAACCGGGGGCATGTCTGGTGCCAGCAGCCGCGGTAATTCCAGCTCCGCTCACGTATATTAAAGTTCTTGCGGTTAAAAACTCGTAGTCCAAACTGGCGACCAGTAACCCGAGTGAGATTACGTTGTATCTGCTTCATCAGTTACACTACAAAGAACGAGGATCAACCGGAGGGCATGTCTGGTGCCAGCAGCCGCGGTAATTCCAGCTCCGCTCACGTATATTAAAGTTGTTGCGGTTAAAAGGCTCGTAGTCCAATCTCGCGACCACGAACCCGAGTGAATTTACGTTGTAGCTGCTTCATCAGTTACACTACAAAGAACGAGGATCAACCGGAGGGCATGTCTGGTGACAGCAGCCGCGGTAATTCCAGCTCCGCTCACGGATATTAAAGTTGTTGCGGTTAAAAGGCTCGTAGTCCAAACTGGCGACCAGGAACCCGAGTGAGATTACGTTGTATCTGCTTCATCAGTTACACTACAAAGAACGAGGATCAACCCTGAGGGCATGTCTGGTGCCAGCAGCCGCGGTAATTCCAGCTCCGCTCGCGTATATTAAAGTTGTTGCGGTTAAAAGGCTCGTAGTCCAAACTCGCGACCACGAACCCGAGTGAGTTTACGTTGTATCTGCTTCATCAGTTACACTACAAAGAAGGAGGATCAACCGGAGTGCATGTCTGGTGCCAGCAGCCGCGGTAAATCCAGCTCCGCTCGCGTATATTAAAGTTGTTGCGGTTAAAATGCTCGTAGTCCAAACTCGCGACCACGAACCCGAGTGAGTTTACGTTGTATCTGCTTCAGCAGTTACACTACAAAGAACAAGGATCAACCGGGGGCATGTCTGGTGCCAGCAGCCACGGTAATTCCAGCTCTGCTCACGTATATTAAAGTTGTTGCGGTTAAAAAGCTCGTAGTGCAAACTGGCGACCAGGAACCCGAGTGAGATTACTTTGTATCTGCTTCATCAGTTACACTACAAAGAACGAGGATCAACCGGAGGGCATGTCTGGTGCCAGCAGCCGAGGTAATTCCAGCTCCGCTCACGTATATTAAAGTTGTTGCGGTTAAATGGCTCGTAGTCCAAACTCGCGACCACGAACCCGAGTGAGTTTACGTTGTAGCTGCTTCATCAGTTACACTTACAAAGAACGAGGATCAACCGGAGGGCATGTCTGGTGCCAGCAGCCGCGGTAATTCCATCTCCGCTCGCGTATATTAAAGTTGTTGCGGTTAAAAGGCTCGTAGTCCAAACTCGCGACCACGAACCCGAGTGAGTTTACGTTGTATCTGCTTCATCGGTTGCACTACAAAGAACGAGGATCAACCGGAGGGCATGTCTGGTGCCAGCAGCCCCGGTAAATCCAGCTACGCTCACGTATATTAAAGTTGTTCCGGTTAAAAAGCTCGTAGTCCAAACTCGCGACCACGAACCCGAGTGAGTTTACGTTGTATCTGCTTCATCAGTTACACTACAAAGAACGAGGATCAACCGGAGGGCATGTCTGGTGCCAGCAGCCGCGGTAATTCCAGCTCCGCTCACGTATATTAAAGTTGTTGCGGTTAAAAGGCTCTTAGTCCAAACTCGCGACCACGAGCCCGAGTGAGTTTACGTTGTAGCTGCTTCATCAGTTACACTACAAAGAACGAGGATCAACCGGAGTGCATGTCTGGTGACAGCAGCCGCGGTAATTCCAGCTCCGCTCACGGATATTAAAGTTGTTGCGGTTAAAAGGCTCGTAGTCCAAACTGGCGACCAGGAACCCGAGTGAGATTACGTTGTATCTGCTTCATCAGTTACACTACAAAGAACGAGGATCAACCCTGAGGGCATGTCTGGTGCCAGCAGCCGCGGTAATTCCAGCTCCGCTCGCGTATATTAAAGTTGTTGCGGTTAAAAGGCTCGTAGTCCAAACTCGCGACCACGAATCCGAGTGAGTTTACGTTGTATCTGCTTCATCAGTTACACTACAAAGAAGGAGGATCAACCGGAGGGCATGTCTGGTGCCAGCAGCCGCGGTAAATCCAGCTCCGCTCGCGTATATTAAAGTTGTTGCGGTTAAAATGCTCGTAGTCCAAACTCGCGACCACGAACCCGAGTGAGTTTACGTTGTATCTGCTTCAGCAGTTACACTACAAAGAACAAGGGTCAATCGGGGGCATGTCTGGTGCCAGCAGCCACGGTAATTCCAGCTCTGCTCACGTATATTAAAGTTGTTGCGGTTAAAAAGCTCGTAGTGCAAACTGGCGACCAGGAACCCGAGTGAGATTACGTTGTATCTGCTTCATCAGTTACACTACAAAGAACGAGGATCAACCGGAGGGCATGTCTGGTGCCAGCAGCCGAGGTAATTCCAGCTCCGCTCACGTATATTAAAGTTCTTGCGGTTAAATGGCTCGTACTCCAAACTCGCGACCACGAACCCGAGTGAGTTTACGTTGTAGCTGCTTCATCAGTTACACTTACAAAGAACGAGGATCAACCGGAGGGCATGTCTGGTGCCAGCAGCCGCGGTAATTCCATCTCCGCTCGCGTATATTAAAGTTGTTGCGGTTAAAAGGGTCGTAGTCCAAACTCGCGACCACGAAACCGAGTGAGTTTACGTTGTATCTGCTTCATCGGTTGCACTACAAAGAACGAGGATCAACCGGAGGGCATGTCTGGTGCCAGCAGCCCCGGTAAATCCAGCTACGCTCACGTATATTAAAGTTGTTCCGGTTAAAAAGCTCGTAGTCCAAACTCGCGACCACGAACCCGAGTGAGTTTACGTTGTATCTGCTTCATCAGTTACACTACAAAGAACGAGGATCAACCGGAGGGCATGTCTGGTGCCAGCAGCCGCGGTAATTCCAGCTCCGCTCACGTATATTAAAGTTGTTGCGGTTACAAGGCTCTTAGTCCAAACTCGCGACCACGAGCCCGAGTGAGTTTACGTTGTAGCTGCTTCATCAGTTACACTACAAAGAACGAGGATCAACCGGAGTGCATGTCTGGTGACAGCAGCCGCGGTAATTCCAGCTCCGCTCACGGATATTAAAGTTGTTGCGGTTAAAAGGCTCGTAGTCCAAACTGGCGACCAGGAACCCGAGTGAGATTACGTTGTATCTGCTTCATCAGTTACACTACAAAGAACGAGGATCAACCCTGAGGGCATGTCTGGTGCCAGCAGCCGCGGTAATTCCAGCTCCGCTCGCGTATATTAAAGTTGTTGCGGTTAAAAGGCTCGTAGTCCAAACTCGCGACCACGAACCCGAGTGAGTTTACGTTGTATCTGCTTCATCAGTTACACTACAAAGAACGAGGATCAACCGGAGGGCATGTCTGGTGCCAGTAGCCGCGGTAAATCCAGCTCCGCTCGCGTATATTAAAGATTGTTGCGGTTAAAATGCTCGTAGTCCAAACTCGCGACCACGAACCCGAGTGAGTTTACGTTGTATCTGCTTCAGCAGTTACACTACAAAGAACGAGGATCAACCGGGGGCATGTCTGGTGCCAGCAGCCACGGTAATTCCAGCTCCGCTCACGTATATTAAAGTTGTTGCGGTTAAAAAGCTCGTAGTGCAAACTGGCGACCAGGAACCCGAGTGAGATTACGTTGTATCTGCTTCATCAGTTACACTACAAAGAACGAGGATCAACCGGAGGGCATGTCTGGTGCCAGCAGCCGAGGTAATTCCAGCTCCGCTCACATATATTAAAGTTGTTGCGGTTAAATGGCTCGTAGTCAAAATTCGCGACCACGAACCCGAGTGAGTTTACGTTGTAGCTGCTTCATCAGTTACACTACAAAGAACGAGGATCAACCGGAGGGCATGTCTGGTGCCAGCAGCCGCGGTAATTCCATCTCCGCTCGCGTATATTAAAGTTGTTGCGGTTAAAAGGCTCGTAGTCCAAACTCGCGACCACGAACCCGAGTGAGTTTACGTTGTATCTGCTTCATCGGTTGCACTGCAAAGAACGAGGATCAACCGGAGGGCATGTCTGGTGCCAGCAGCCGCGGTAAATCCAGCTACGCTCACGTATATTAAAGTTGTTCCGGTTAAAAAGCTCGTAGTCCAAACTCGCGACCACGAACCCGAGTGAGTTTACGTTGTATCTGCTTCATCAGTTACACTACAAAGAACGAGGATCAACCGGAGGGCATGTCTGGTGCCAGCAGCCGCGGTAATTCCAGCACCGCTCGCGTATATTAAATTTGTTGCGGTTAAAAGGCTCGTAGTCCAAATTGGCGACCAGGAACCCGAGTGAGTTTACGTTGTATCTGCTTCATCAGTTACACTACAAAGAACGAGGATCAACCCTGAGGGCATGTCTGGTGCCAGCAGCCGCGGTAATTCCAGCTCCGCTCGCGTATATTAAAGTTGTTGCGGTTAAAAAGCTCGTAGTGCAAACTGGCGACCAGGAACCCGAGTGAGGTTACGTTGTATCTGCTTCATCAGTTACACTACAAAGAACGAGGATCAACCGGAGGGCATGTCTGGTGCCAGCAGCCGAGGTAATTCCAGCTCCGCTCACGTATATTAAAGTTGTTGCGGTTAAATGGCTCGTAGTCAAAATTCGCGACCACGAACCCGAGTGAGTTTACTTTGTAGCTGCTTCATCAGTTACACTACAAAGAACGAGGATCAACCGGAGGGCATGTCTGGTGCCAGCAGCCGCGGTAATTCCATCTCCGCTCGCGTATATTAAAGTTGTTGCGGTTAAAAGGCTCGTAGTCCAAACTCGCGACCACGAACCCGAGTGAGTTTACGTTGTATCTGCTTCATCAGTTACACTACAAAGAACGAGGATCAACCGGAGGGCATGTCTGGTGCCAGAAGCCGCGGTAATTCCATCTTCGCTCACGTATATTAAAGTTGTTGCGGTTAAAAGGCTCTTAGTCCAAACTCGCGATCACGAGCCCGAGTGAGTTTACGTTGTAGCTGCTTCATCAGTTACACTACAAAGAACGAGGATCAACCGGAGGGCATGTCTGGTGCCAGCAGCCGCGGTAATTCCAGCACCGCTCGCGTATATTAAATTTGTTGCGGTTAAAAGGCTCGTAGTCTAAACTCGCGACCACGAACCCGAGTGAGTTTACGTTGTATCTGCTTCATCAGTTACACTACAAAGAACGAGGATCAACCGGAGGGCATGTCTGGTGCCAGCAGCCGCGGTAAATCCAGCTCCGCTCGCGTATATTAAAGTTGTTGCGGTTAAAATACTCGTAGTCCAAACTCGCGACCACGAAGCCGACTGAGTTTACGTTGTATCTGCTTCAGCAGTTACACTACAAAGAACGAGGATCAACCGGAGGGCATGTCTGGTGCCAGCAGCCGAGGTAATTCCAGCTCCGCTCACGTTTATTAAAGTTGTTGCGGTTAAAAGGCTCGTAGTCCAAACTCGCGACCACGAACCCGAGTGAGTTTACGTTGTAGCTGGTTCATCAGTTACACTACAAAGAACGAGGATCAATCGGCGGGCATGTCTGGTGCCAGCAGCCGCGGTAATTCCAGCTCCGCTCACGGATATTATAGTTGTTGCGGTTAAAAGGCTCGTAGTCCAAACTGGCGACCAGGAACCCGAGTGAGATTACATTGTATCTGCTTCATCAGTTACACTACAAAAAACGAGGATCAACCCGGAGGGCATGTCTGGTGCCAGCAGCCGCGGTAATTCCAGCTCCGCTCGCGTATATTAAAGATGTTGCGGTTAAAAGGTTCGTAGTCCAAACTCGCGACCACGAACCCGAGTGAGTTTACGTTGTATCTGCTTCATAAGTTACACTACAAAGAACGAGGATCAACCGGAGGGCATGTCTGGTGTCAGCAGCCCCGGTAATTCCAGCTCCGCTCACGTATATTAAAGTTGTTGCGGTTAAAAGGCTCGTAGTACAAACTCGCGATCACGAGCCCGAGTGAGTTTACGTTGTAGCTGCTTCATCAGTTACACTACAAAGAACGAGGATCAACCGGGGGTATGTCTGGTGCCAGCAGCCGCGTTAATTCCAGCTCCGCTCCCGTATATTAAAGTTGTTGCGGTTAAAAACTCGTAGTGCAAACTGGCGACCAGGAACCCGAGTGAGTTTACGTTGTATCTGCTTCAGCAGTTACACTACAAAGAACGAGTATCAACCGGAGGGCATGTCTGGTGCCAGCAGCCGCGGTAAATCCCGCTCCGCTCGCGTATATTAAAGTTGTTGCGGTTAAAAGGCTCGTAGTCCAAACTCGCGACCACGAACCCGAGTGAGTTTACGTTGTATCTGCTTCATCGGTTGCACTACAAAGAACGAGGATCAACCGGAGGGCATGTCTGGTGCCAGCAGCCGCGGTAAATCCAGCTACGCTCACGTATATTAAAGTTGTTCCGGTTAAAAAGCTCGTATTCCAAACTCGCGACCACGAATCCGAGTGAGTTTACGTTGTATCTGCTTCATCAGTTACACTACAAAGAACGAGGATCAACCGGAGGGCATGTCTGGTGCCAGCAGCCGCGGTAATTCCAGCTCCGCTCGCGTATATTAAAGTTGTTGCGGTTAAAAGGCTCGTAGTCCAAACTCGCGACCACGAACCCGAGTGAGTTTACGTTGTATCTGCTTCATCAGTTACACTGCAAAGAACGAGGATCAACCGGAGGTCATGTTTGGTGCCAGCAGCCGCGGTAAATCCAGCTCCGCTCGCGTATATTAAAGTTGTTGCGGTTAAAATGCTCGTAGTCCAAACACGCGACCACGAACCCGAGTGAGTTTACGTTGTATCTGCTTCAGCAGTTACACTACAAAGAACGAGGATCAACCGGAGGGCATGTCTGGTGCCAGCAGCCGCGGTAATTCGATATCCGCTCGCGTATATTAAAGTTGTTGCGGTTAAAAGGCTCGTAGTTCAAACTCGCGACCACGAACCCGAGTGAGTTTACATTGTAGCTGGTTCATCAGTTACACTACAAAGAACGAGGATCAACCGGAGGACATGTCTGGTGCCAGCAGCCGCGGTAAATCCAGCTACGCTCAAGTATATTAAAGTTGTTCCGGTTAAAAAGCTCGTAATCCAAACTCGCGACCACGAACCCGAGGGAGTTTACGTTGTATCTGCTTCATCAGTTACACTACAAAGAACGAGGATCAACCGGAGGGCATGTCTGGTGCCAGCAGCCGCGGTAATTCCAGCTCCGCTCGCGTATATTAAAGTTGTTGCGGTTAAAATGCTCGTAGTCCAAACGCGCGACCACGAACCCGAGTGAGTTTACGTTGTATCTGCTTCATCAGTTACACTGCAAAGAACGAGGATCAACCGGAGGGCATGTCTGGTGCCAGCAGCCGCGGTAAATCCAGCTCCGCTCGCGTATATTAAAGTTGTTGCGGTTAAAATGCTCGTAGTCCAAACTCGCGACCACGAACCCGAGTGAGTTTACGTTGTATCTGCTTCAACAGTTACACTACAAAGAACGAGGATCAACCGGAGGGCATGTCTGGTGCCAGCAGCCGAGGTAATTCCAGCTCCGCTCACGTATATTAAAGTTGTTGCGGTTAAAAGGCTCGTAGTCCAAACTCGCGACAACGAACCCGAGTGAGTTTACGTTGTAGCTGGTTCATCAGTTACACTACAAAGAACGAGGATCAACCGGAGGGCATGTCTGGTGCCAGCAGCCGCGGTAATTCCAGCTCCGCTCACGGATATTAAAGTTGTTGCGGTTAAAAGGCTCGTAGTCCAAACTGGCGACCAGGAACCCAAGTGAGATTACATTGTATCTGCTTCATCAGTTACACTACAAAAACGAGGATCAACCCTGAGGGCATGTCTGGTGCCAGCAGCCGCGGTAATTCCAGCTCCGCTCGCGTATATTAAAGTTGTTGCGGTTAAAAGGCTCGTAGTCCAAACTCGCGACCACGAACCCGAGTGAGTTTACGTTGTATCTGCTTCATCAGTTACACTACAAAGAACGAGGATCAACCGGAGGGCATGTCTGGTGCCAGCAGCCGCGGTAAATCCAGCTCCGCTCGCGTATATTAAATTGTTGCGGTTAAAAGGCTCGTAGTCCAAACTCGCGACCACGAACCCGAGTGAGATTACGTTGTATCTGCTTCAGCAGTTACACTACAAAGAACGAGGGTCAACCGGGGGCATGTCTGGTGCCAGCAGCCGCGGTAATTCCAGCTCCGCTCGCGTATATTGAAGTTGTTGCGGTTAAAAGGCTCGTAGTCCAAACTCGCGACCACAAACCCGAGTGAGTTTCCGTTGTATCTGCTTCATCAGTTACACTACAAAGTACGAGGATCAACCGGAGGGCATGTCTGGTGCCAGCAGCCGCGGTAAATCCAGCTCCGCTCGCGTATATTAAAGTTGTTGCGTTAAAATGCTCGTAGTCCAAACTCGCGACCACGAACCCGAGTGAGTTTACGTTTTATCTGCTTCAGCAGTTACACTACAAAGAACGAGGATCAACCGGGGGCATGTCTGGTGCCAGCAGCCGCGGTAATTCCAGCTCCGCTCATGTATATTAAAGTTGTTGCGGTTAAAAACTCGTAGTCCAAACTGGCGACCAAGAACCCGAGTGAGATTACGTTGTATCTGCTTCATCAGTTACACTACAAAGAACGAGGATCAACCGGAGGGCATGTCTGGTGCCAGCAGCCGCGGTAATTCAAGCTCCGCTCAAGTATATTAAAGTTGTTGCGGTTAAAAGGCTCGTAGTCCAAACTGGCGACCAGGAACCCGACTGAGATTACGTTGTATCTGCTTCATCAGTTACACTACAAAGAACGAGGATCAACCCTGAGGGCATGTCTTGTGCCAGCAGCCGCGGTAATTCCAGCTCCGCTCGCGTATATTAAAGTTGTTGCGGTTAAAAGGCTCGTAGTCCAAACTCGCGACCACGAACCCGAGTGAGTTTACGTTGTATCTGCTTCATCAGTTACACTACAAAGAACGAGGTTCAACCGGAGGACATGTCTGGTGCCAGCAGCCGAGGTAATTCCAGCTCCGCTCACGTATATTAAAGTTGTTGCGGTTAAAAGGCTCGTAGTCCAAACTCGCGACCACGAACCCGAGTGAGTTTACGTTGTAGCTGGTTCATCAGTTACTCTACAAAGAACGAGGATCAACCGGAGGGCATGTCTGGTGCCAGCAGCCGCGGTAATTCCAGCTCCGCTCACGGATATTAAAGTTGTTGCGGTTAAAAGGCTCGTAGTCCAAACTGGCGACCAGGAACCCGAGTGAGATTACGTTGTATCTGCTTCATCAGTTACACTACAAAGAACGAGGATCAACCGGAGGGCATGTCTGGTGACAGCAGCCGCGGTAAATCCAGCTCCGCTCGCGTATATTAAAGTTGTTGCGGTTAAAATGCTCGTAGTCCAAACTCGCGACCACGAACCCGAGTGAGTTTACGTTGTATCTGCTTCAGCAGTTACACTACAAAGAACGAGGATCAACCGGGGGCATGTCTGGTGACAGCAGCCGCGGTAATTCCAGCTCCGCTCACGTATATTAAAGTTGTTGCGTTTAAAAAGCTCGTAGTCCAAACTGGCGACCAGGAACCCGAGTGAGATTACGTTGTATCTGCTTCATCAGTTACACTACAAAGAACGAGGATCAACCGGAGGGCATGTCTGGTGCCAGCAGCCGATTTAATTGCAGCTCCGCTCAAGTATATTATAGTTTTTGCGGTTAAAAGGCTCGTAGTCCGAACTCGCGACCACGAACCCGAGTGAGTTTACGTTGTAGCTGCTTCATCAGTTACACTACAAAGAACGAGGATCAACCGGAGGGCATGTCTGGTGCCAGCAGCCGCGGTAATTCCATCTCCGCTCGCGTATATTAAAGTTGTTTCGGTTAAAAGGCTCGTAGTCCAAACTCGCGACCACGAACCCGATTGAGTTTACGTTGTATCTGCTTCATCGGTTGCACTACAAAGAACGAGGATCAACCGGAGGGCATGTCTGGTGCCAGCAGCCGCGGTAAATCCAGCTACGCTCACGTATATTAAAGTTGTTCCGGTTAAAAACTCGTAGTCCAAACTGGCGACCAGGAACCCGAGAGAGTTTACGTTGTATCTGCTTCATCAGTTACACTACAAAGAACGAGGATCAACCCTGAAGGCATGTCTGGTGCCAGCAGCCGCGGTAATTCCAGCTCCGCTCGCGTATATTAAAGTTGCTGCGGTTAAAAGGCTCGTAGTCCAAACTCGCGACCACGAACCCGAGTGAGTTTACGTTGTATCTGCTTCATCAGTTACACTACAAAGAACGAGGATCAACCGGAGGGCATGTCTGGTGCCAGCAGCCGCGGTAAATCCAGCTCCGCTCGCGTATATTAAAGTTGTTGCGTTTAAAATGCTCGTAGTCCAAACTCGCGACCACGAACCCGAGTGGGTTTACGTTGTATCTGCTTCAGCAGTTACACTACAAAGAACGAGGATCAACCGGAGGGCATGTCTGGTGCCAGCAGCCGCGGTAATTCCAGCTCCGCTCACGTATATTAAAGTTGTTGCGGTTAAAAAGCTCGTAGTCCAAACTGGCGACCAGGAACCCGAGAGAGTTTACGTTGTATCTGCTTCATCAGTTACACTACAAAGAACGAGGATCAACCGGAGGGCATGTCTGGTGCCAGCAGCCGCGGTAATTCCAGCTCCGCTCACGTATATTAAAGTTGTTGCGGTTGGCTCGTAGTCCAAACTCGCGACCAAGAACCCGAGTGAGTTTACGTTGTATCTGCTTCATCAGTTACACTACAAAGAACGAGGGTCAACCGGAGGGCATGTCTAGTGCCAGCAGCCGCGGTAATTCCAGCTCCGCTAGCGTATATTAAAGTTTTTGCGCTCAAAAGACTCGTAGTCCAAACTCGCGACCACGAACCCGAGTGAGTTTACGTTGTATCTGCTTCAGCAGTTACACTACAAAGAACGAGGATCAACCGGAGAGCATGACTGGTGCCAGCAGCCGCGGTAATTCCAGCACCGCTCACGTATATTAAAGTTGTTGCGGTTAAAAAGCTCGTAGTCCAAACTGGCGACCAGGAACCCGAGTGAGATTACGTTGTATCTGCTTCATCAGTTACACTACAAACAACGAGGATCAACCTGAGGGCATGTCTGGTGCCAGCAGCCGCGTTAATTCCAGCTCCGCTCACGTATATTAAAGTTGTTGCGGTTAAAGGGCTCGTAGTCCAAACTCGCGACCACGAACCCGAGTGAGTTTACCTTGTAGCTGCTTCATCAGTTACACTACAAAGAACGAGGGTCAACCGGAGGGCATGTCTGCTGCCAGCAGCCGCGGTAATTCCAGCTCCGCTCACGTATATTAAAGTTGTTGCGGTTAAAAGGCTCGTAGTCCAAACTCGCTACCACGAACCCGAGTGAGTTTACGTTGTATCTGCTTCTTCATTTCCACTACAAAGAACGAGGATCAACCCTGAGGGCATATCTGGTGCCAGCAGCAGCGGTAATTCCAGCTCCGCTCGCGTATATTACTGTTGTTGTGGTTAAAAGGCTCGTAGTCCAAACTTGCGACCATGAACCCGAGTGAGTTTACGTTGTATTTGCTTCATCAGTTACACTACAAAAAACGAGGATCAACCGCAGGGCATGTCTGGTGCCAGCAGCCGCGGTAATTCCTGCTCCGCTCACGTATATTAAAGTTGTTGCGTTTAAATGGGTCGTAGTCCAAACTGGCGACCATGAATCCGAGTGAGTTTACGTTGTATCTGCTTCATCGGTTACACTACAAAGAACGAGGATCTACCGGAGGGCATGTCTGGTGCCAGCAGCCGCGGTAAATCCAGCTCCGTTCACGTATATTAAAGTTGTTCCGGTTAAAAAGCTCGTAGTCCAAACTCGCGACCACGAACCCGAGTGAGTTTACGTTGTATCTTCTTCATCAGTTACACTACAAAGAACGAGGATCAACCGGAGGGCGTATCTGGTGCCAGCAGCCGCGGTAAATCCAGCTCCGCTCGCGTATATTAAAGTTGTTGCGGTTAAAAGGCTCGTAGTCCAAACTCGCGACCACGAACCCGAGTGAGTTTACGTTGTATCTGCTTCATCAGTTACACTACAAAGAACGAGGATCAACCGGAGGGCATGTCTGGTGCCAGCAGCCGCGGTAATTCCAGCTCCGCTCACGTATATTAAAGTTGTTGCGGTTAAAAGGCTCGTAGTCCAAACTGCCGACCAGCAACCCGAGTGAGATTACGTTGTATCTGCTTCATCAGTTACACTACAAAGAACGAGGATCAACCGGAGAGCATGACTGGTGCCAGCAGCCGCGGTAATTCCAGCTCCGCTCGCGTATATTAAAGTTGTTGCGGTTAAAAGGCTCGTAGTCCAAACTCGCGACCACGAACCCGAGTGAGTTTACGTTGTATCTGCTTCATCAGTTACACTACAAAGAACGACGATCAACCGGAGGGCATATCTGGCGCCAGCAGCCGCGGTAATTCCAGCTCCGCTCGCGTATATTAAAGTTGTTGCGGTTAAAAGGCTCGTAGTCCAAACTCGCGACCACGAACCCGAGTGAGTTTACGTTGTAGCTGCTTCACCAGTTACACTACAAAGAACGAGGATCAACCGGAGGGCATGTCTGGTGCCAGCAGCCGCGGTAAATCCAGCTCCGCTCACGTTTATTAAAGTTGTTGCGGCTAAAAAGCTCGGGGTCCAAACTGGCGACCACGAATCCGAGTGAGTTTACGTTGTATCTGCTTCATCAGTTACACTACAAAGAACGAATATCAACCGGGGGGCATGTCTGGTGCCAGCAGCCCGGTAAATCCATATCCGCTCACGTATATTAAAGTTGTTGCGGTTAAAAAGCTCGTAGTCCAAACTCGCGACCACGAACCCGAGTGAGTTTACGTTGTATCTGCTTCATCAGTTACACTACAAAGAACGAGGATCAACCGGAGGGCATGTCTGGCGCCAGCAGCCGCGGTAAATCCAGCTCCGCTCGCGTATATTAAAGTTGTTGCGGTTAAAAGGCTCGTAGTCCAAAGTCGCGACCACGAACACGAGTGAGTTTACGTTGTATCTGCTTCAGCAGTTACACATCAAAGAACGAGGATCAACCGGGGGGCATGTCTGGTGCCAGCAGCCGCGGTAATTCCAGCTCCGCTCACGTATATTAAAGTTGTTGCGGTTAAAAAGCTCGTAGTCCAAACTGGCAACCAGGAACCCGCGTGAGATTACGTTGTATCTGTTTCATCAGTTACACTACAAAGAACGAGGATCAACCGGAAGGCATGTCTGTTGCCAGCAGCCGCGGTAATTCCAGCTCTGCTCACGTGTATTAAAGGTTTTGCGGTTAAAAGTCTCGTAGTCCAAACTCGCGTCCAGGAACCCGAGTGAGTTTCCGTTGTATCTGCTTCATCAGTTACACTACAAAGTACGAGGATCAACCGGAGGGCATGTCTGCTGCCAGCAGCCGCGGTAATTCCAGCTCCGCTCACGTATATTAAAGTTGTTGCGGTTAAAAAGCTCGTAGTCCAAACTGGCGACCAGGAACCCGAGTGAGTTTACGTTGTATCTGCTTCATCAGTTACACTACAAAGAACGTGGATCAACCGGAGAGCATGCCAGGTGCCAGCAGCCGCGTTAATTCCAGCTCCGCTCGCGTATATTAAAGTTGTTGCGGTTAAAAGGCTCGTAGTCCAAACTCGCGACCACGAACCCGAGTGACTTTCCTTTGTATCTGCTTCATCAGTTACACTACAAAGAACGAGGATCGACCGGAGGGCATGTCTGGTGCCAGCAGCCGCGGTAAATCCAGCTCCGCTCACGTAGTTGTTGCGTTTAAAAAGCTCGTAGTCCAAACTCGCGACCACGAACCCGAGTGAGTTTACGTTGTATCGACTTCATCAGTTACACTACAAAGAACGAGGATCAACCGGAGGGCGTATCTGGTGCCAGCAGCCGCGGTAAATCCAGCTCCGCTCGCGTATATTAAAGTTGTTGCGGTTAAAAGGCTCGTAGTCCAAACTCGCGACCACGAACCCGAGTGAGTTTACGTTGTATCTACTTCATCAGTTACACTACAAAGAACGAGGATCAACCGGAGGGCATGTCTGGTGCCAGCAGCCGCGGTAATTCCAGCTCCGCTCACGTATATTAAAGTTGTTGCGGTTAAAAGGCTCGTAGTCCAAACTCGCGACCAGGAACCCGAGTGAGATTACGTTGTATCTGCTTCATCAGTTACACTACAAAGAACGAATATCAAACGGAGGGCATGTCTGGTGCCAGCAGCCGCGTTAAATCATGCTCCGCTCACGTTTATTAAAGTTGTTGCGGCTAAAAAGCTCGGGGTCCAAACTGGCGACCACGAATCCGAGTGAGTTTACGTTGTATCTGCTTCATCAGTTACACTACAAAGAACGAATATCAACCGGAGGGCATGTCTGGTGCCTGCAGCCGCGGTAATTCCAGCTCCGCTCACGTATATTAATGTTGTTGCGGTTAAAAGGCTCGTAGTCCAAACTGGCGACCAGAAACCCGAGTGAGATTACGTTGTATCTGCTTCATCAGTTACACTACAAAGAACGAGGATCAACCGGAGAGCATGCCTGGTGCCAGAAGCCGCGGTAATTCCAGCTCCGCTCGCGTAAATTAAAGTTGTTGCGGTTAAAAGGCTCGTAGTCCAAAGTCCTGACCACGAACCCGAGTGAGTTTACGTTGTATCTGCTTCATCAGTTACACTACAAAGAACGAGGATCAACCGGGGGGCATGTCTGGTGCCAGCTGCCGCGGTAATTCCAGCTCCGCTCGCGTATATTAAAGTTGTTGCGGTTAAAAGGCTCGTAGTCCAAACTCGCGTCCACGAACCCGAGTGAGTTTCCGTTGTATCTGCTTCATCAGTTACACTACAAAGAACGAGGATCAACCGGAGGGCATGTCTGGTGCCAGCAGCCGCGGTAAATCCAGCTGCGCTCACGTATATTAAAGTTGTTGCGGTTAAAAAGCTCGAAGTCCAATCTCGCGACCACGAACCCGAGTGAGTTTACGTTGTATCTGCTTCATCAGTTACACTACAAAGAACGAGGATCAACCGGAGGGCATGTCTGGTGCCAGCAGCCGCGGTAATTCCAGCTCCGCTCACGTATATTAATGTTGTTGCGGTTAAAAGGCTCGTAGTCCAAACTGGCGACCAGAAACCCGAGTGAGATTACGTTGTATCTGCTTCATCAGTTACACTACAAAGAACGAGGATCAACCGGAGAGCATGCCTGGTGACAGAAGCCGCGGTAATTCCAGCTCCGCTCGCGTATATTAAAGTTGTTGCGGTTAAAAGGCTCGTAGTCCAAAGTCGTGACCACGAACCCGAGTGAGTTTACGTTGTATCTGCTTCATCAGTTACACTACAAAGAACGAGGATCAACCGGGGGGCATGTCTGGTGCCAGCTGCCGCGGTAATTCCAGCTCCGCTCGCGTATATTAAAGTTGTTGCGGTTAAAAGGCTCGTAGTCCAAACTCGCGTCCACGAACCCGAGTGAGTTTCCGTTGTATCTGCTTCATCAGTTACACTACAAAGAACGAGGATCAACCGGAGGGCATGTCTGGTGCCAGCAGCCGCGGTAAATCCAGCTGCGCTCACGTATATTAAAGTTGTTGCGGTTAAAAAGCTCGAAGTCCAATCTCGCGACCACGAACCCGAGTGAGTTTACGTTGTATCTGCTTCATCAGTTACACTACAAAGTACGAGGATCAACCGGAGGGCGTATCTGGTGACAGCAGCCGCGGTAAATCCAGCTCCGCTCGCGTATATTAAAGTTGTTGCGGTTAAAAGGCTCGTAGTCCAAACTCGCGACCACGAACCCGAGTGAGTTTACGTTGTATCTGCTTCATCAGTTACACTACAAAGAACGAGGATCAACCGGAGGGCATGTCTGGCGCCAGCAGCCGCGGTAATTCCAGCTCCGCTCGCGTATATTAAAGTTGTTGCGGTTAAAAGGCTCGTAGTCCAAACTCGCGACCACGAACCCGAGTGAGTTTACGTTGTAGCTGCTTCATCAGTTACACTACAAAGAACGAGGATCGACCGGAGTGCATGTCTGGTGACAGCAGCTGCGGTAATTCCAGCTCCGCTCACGTTTATTAAAGTTGTTGCGGCTAAAAAGCTCGGGGTCCAAACTGGCGACCACGGATCCGAGTGAGTTTACGTTATATCTGCTTCATCAGTTACACTACAAAGGACGAATATCAACCGGAGGGCATGTCTGGTGCCAGCAGCCGCGGTAAATCCAGATCCGCTCACGTATATTAAAGTTGTTGCGGTTAAAAAGCTCGTAGTCCAAACTCGCGACCACGAACCCGGGTGAGTTTACGTTGTATCTGCTTCATCAGTTACACTACAAAGAACGAGGATCAACCGGAGGGCGTATCTGGTGCCAGCAGCCGCGGTAAATCCAGCTCCGCTCGCGTATATTAAAGTTGTTGCGGTTAAAAGGCTCGTAGTCCAAACTCGCGACCACGAACCCGAGTGAGTTTACGTAGTATCTGCTTCATCAGTTACACTACAAAGAACGAGGATCAACCGGAGGGCATGTCTGGCGCCAGCAGCCGCGGTAATTCCAGCTCCGCTCGCGTATATTAAAGATGTTGCGGTTAAAAGGCTCGTAGTCCAAACTCGCGACCACGAACCCGAGTGAGTTTACGATGTATCTGCTTCATCAGTTACACTACAAAGAACGAGGATCAACCGGAGGGCATGTCTGGTGCCAGCAGCCGCGGTAAATCCAGCTCCGCTCACTTATATTAAAGTTGTTGCGGTTAAAAAGCTCGTAGTCCAAACTCGCGACCACGGACCCGAGTGAGTTTACGTTGTATCTGCTTCATCAGTTACACTACAAAGAACGAGGATCAACCGGAGGGCGTATCTGGTGCCAGCAGCCGCGGTAAATCCAGCTCCGCTCGCGTATATTAAAGTTGTTGCGGTTAAAAGGCTCGTAGTCCAAACTCGCGACCACGAACCCGAGTGAGTTTACGTAGTATCTGTTTCATCAGTTACACTACAAAGAACGAGGATCAACCGGAGGGCATGTCTGGCGCCAAAAGCCGCGGTAATTCCAGCTCCGCTCGCGTATATTAAAGATGTTGCGGTTAAAAGGCTCGTAGTCCAAACTCGCGACCACGAACCCGAGTGAGTTTACGTAGTATCTGCTTCATCAGTTACACTACAAAGAACGAGGATCAACCGGAGGGCATGTCTGGTGCCAGCAGCCGCGGTAAATCCAGCTCCGCTCGCGTATATTAAAGTTGTTGCTGTTAAAAGGCTCGTAGTCCAAACTCGCGACCACGAACCCGAGTGAGTTTACGTTGTATCTGCTTCAGCAGTTCCACTACAAAGAACGAGGATCAACCGGGGGGCATGTCTGGTGCCAGCAGCCGCGGTAATTCCAGCTCCGCTCGCGTATATTAAAGTTGTTGCGGTTAAAAGGCTCGTAGTCCAAACTCGCGACCACGAACCCGAGTGAGTTTACGTTGTATCTGCTTCATCAGTTACACTACAAAGAACGAGGATCAACCGGAGGGCATGTCTGGTGCCAGCAGCCGCGGTAATTCCAGCTCCGCTCACGTATATTAATGTTGTTGCGGTTAAAAGGCTCGTAGTCCAAACTGGCGACCAGAAACCCGAGTGAGATTACGTTGTATCTGCTTCATCAGTTACACTACAAAGAACGAGGATCAACCGGAGAGCATGCCTGGTGACAGAAGCCGCGGTAATTCCAGCTCCGCTCGCGTATATTAAAGTTGTTGCGGTTAAAAGGCTCGTAGTCCAAAGTCGTGACCACGAACCCGAGTGAGTTTACGTTGTATCTGCTTCATCAGTTACACTACAAAGAACGAGGATCAACCGGGGGGCATGTCTGGTGCCAGCTGCCGCGGTAATTCCAGCTCCGCTCGCGTATATTAAAGTTGTTGCGGTTAAAAGGCTCGTAGTCCAAACTCGCGTCCACGAACCCGAGTGAGTTTCCGTTGTATCTGCTTCATCAGTTACACTACAAAGAACGAGGATCAACCGGAGGGCATGTCTGGTGCCAGCAGCCGCGGTAAATCCAGCTGCGCTCACGTATATTAAAGTTGTTGCGGTTAAAAAGCTCGAAGTCCAATCTCGCGACCACGAACCCGAGTGAGTTTACGTTGTATCTGCTTCATCAGTTACACTACAAAGAACGAGGATCAACCGGAGGGCGTATCTGGTGCCAGCAGCCGCGGTAAATCCAGCTCCGCTCGCGTATATTAAAGTTGTTGCGGTTAAAAGGCTCGTAGTCCAAACTCGCGACCACGAACCCGAGTGAGTTTACGTTGTATCTGCTTCATCAGTTACACTACAAAGAACGAGGATCAACCGGAGGGCATGTCCGGCGCCAGCAGCCGCGGTAATTCCAGCTCCGCTCGCGTATATTAAAGTTGTTGCGGTTAAAAGGCTCGTAGTCCAAACTCGCGACCACGAACCCGAGTGAGTTTACGTTGTAGCTGCTTCATCAGTTACACTACAAAGAACGAGGATCGACCGGAGTGCATGTCTGGTGACAGCAGCTGCGGTAATTCCAGCTCCGCTCACGTTTATTAAAGTTGTTGCGGCTAAAAAGCTCGGGGTCCAAACTGGCGACCACGAATCCGAGTGAGTTTACGTTATATCTGCTTCATCAGTTACACTACAAAGGACGAATATCAACCGGAGGGCATGTCTGGTGCCAGCAGCCGCGGTAAATCCAGATCCGCTCACGTATATTAAAGTTGTTGCGGTTAAAAAGCTCGTAGTCCAAACTCGCGACCACGAACCCGGGTGAGTTTACGTTGTATCTGCTTCATCAGTTACACTACAAAGAACGAGGATCAACCGGAGGGCATGTCTGGTGCCAGCAGTCGCGGTAAATCCAGCTCCGCTCGCGTATATTAAAGTTGTTGCGGTTAAAAGGCTCGTAGTCCAAACTCGCTACCACGAACCCGAGTGAGTTTCCGTTGTATCTGCTTCATCAGTTACACTACAAAGAACGAGGATCAACCGGATGGCATGTCTGGTGCCAGCAGCCGCGGTAAATCCAGCTCCGCTCACGTATATTAAAGTTGTTGCGGTTAAAAGGCTCGTAGTCCAAACTCGCGATTACGAACCCGAGTGAGTTTACGTTGTATCTGCTTCATCAGTTACACTACAAAGAACGAGGATCAACCGGAGGGCGTATCTGGTGCCAGCAGCCGCGGTAAATCCAGCTCCGCTCGCGTATATTAAAGTTGTTGCGGTTAAAAGGCTCGTAGTCCAAACTCGCGACCACGAACCCGAGTGAGTTTACGTTGTATCTGCTTCATCAGTTACACTACAAAGAACGAGGATCAACCGGAGGGCATGTCTGGCGCCAGCAGCCGCGGTAATTCCAGCTCCGCTCGCGTATATTAAAGTTGTTGCGGTTAAAAGGCTCGTAGTCCAAACTCGCGACCACGAACCCGAGTGAGTTTACGTTGTAGCTGCTTCATCAGTTACACTACAAAGAACGAGGATCAACCGGAGGGCATGTCTGGTGCCAGCAGCCGCGGTAATTCCAGCTCCGCTCACGTTTAATAAAGTTGTTGCGTCTAAAAAGCTCGGGGTCCAAACTGGCGACCACGAATCCGAGTGAGTTTACGTTGTATCTGTTTCATCAGTTACACTACAAAGAACGAATATCAACCGGAGGGCATGTCTGGTGCCAGCAGCCGCGGTAAATCCAGATCCGCTCACGTATATTAAACTTGTTGCGGTTAAAAAGCTCGTAGTCCAAACTCGCGACCACGAACCCGAGTGAGTTTACGTTGTATCTGCTTCATCAGTTAAACTACAAAGAACGAGGCTCAACTGGAGGGCATGTCTGGTGCCAGCAGCCGCGGTAATTCCAGCTCAGCTCACGTATATTAAAGTTGTTGCGGTTAAAAAGCTCGTATTCCAAAATGGCGACCAGGAACCCGCGTGAGATTACGTTGTATCTGCTTCATCAGTTACACTACAAAGAACGAGGATCAACCGGAGGGCATGTCTGGTGCCAGCAGCCGCGGTAATTCCAGCTCCGCTCACGTATATTAAAGTTGTTGCGGTTAAAAGTCTCGTAGTCCAAACTCGCGTCCAGGAACCCGAGTGAGTTTCCGTTGTATCTGCTTCATCAGTTACACTACAAAGAACGAGGATCAACCGGAGGGCGTATCTGCTGCCAGCAGCCGCGGTAAATCCAGCTCCGCTCGCGTATATTAAAGTTGTTGCGGTTAAAAAGCTCGTAGTCCAAACTCGCGACCACGAAACCGAGTGAGTTTACGTTGTATCTGCTTCATCAGTTACACTACAAAGAACGAGGATCAACCGGAGGGCATGTCTGGCGCCAGCAGCCGCGGTAATTCCAGCTCCGCTCGCGTATATTAAAGTTGTTGCGGTTAAAAGGCTCGTAGTCCAAACTCGCGACCACGAACCCGAGTGAGTTTACGTTGTAGCTGCTTCATCAGTTACACTACAAAGAACGAGGATCAACCGGAGTGCATGTCTGGTGCCAGCAGCCGCGGTAATTCCAGCTCCGCTCACGTTTATTAAAGTTGTTGCGGCTAAAAAGCTCGTAATCCAAACTGGCGACCACGAATCCGAGTGAGTTTACGTTATATCTGCTTCATCAGTTACACTACAAAGGACGAATATCAACCGGAGGGCATGTCTGGTGCCAGCAGCCGCGGTAATTCCAGATCCGCTCACGTATATTAAAGTTGTTGCGGTTAAAAAGCTCGTAGTCCAAACTCGCGACCACGAACCCGGGTGAGTTTACGTTGTATCTGCTTCATCAGTTACACTGCAAAGAACGAGGATCAACCGGAGGGCATGTCTGGTGCCAGCAGTCGCGGTAAATCCAGCTCCGCTCGCGTATATTAAAGTTGTTGCGGTTAAAAGGCTCGTAGTCCAAACTCGCGACCACGAACCCGAGTGAGTTTCCGTTGTATCTGCTTCATCAGTTACACTACAAAGAACGAGGATCAACCGGATGGCATGTCTGGTGCCAGCAGCCGCGGTAAATCCAGCTCCGCTCACGTATATTAAAGTTGTTGCGGTTAAAAAGCTCGTAGTCCAAACTCGCGATTACGAACCCGAGTGAGTTTACGTTGTATCTGCTTCATCAGTTACACTACAAAGAACGAGGATCAACCGGAGGGCGTATCTGGTGCCAGCAGCCGCGGTAAATCCAGCTCCGCTCGCGTATATTAAAGTTGTTGCGGTTAAAAGGCTCGTAGTCCAAACTCGCGACCACGAACCCGAGTGAGTTTACGTTGTATCTGCTTCATCAGTTACACTACAAAGAACGAGGATCAACCGGAGGGCATGTCTGGTGCCAGCAGCCGCGGTAATTCCAGCTCCGCTCACGTATATTAAAGTTGTTGCGGTTAAAAGGCTCGTAGTCCAAACTGGCGACCAGGAACCCGAGAGAGATTACGTTGTATCTGCTTCATCAGTTACACTACAAAGAACGAGGATCAACCGGAGGGCATGTCTGGCGCCAGCAGCCGCGGTAATTCCAGCTCCGCTCGCGTATATTAAAGTTGTTGCGGTTAAAAGGCTCGTAGTCCAAACTCGCGACCACGAACCCGAGTGAGTTTACTTTGTAGCTGCTTCATCAGTTACACTACAAAGAACGAGGATCAAACGGAGGGCATGTCTGGTGCCAGCAGCCGCGGTAATTCCAGCTCCGCTCAGGTTTATTAAAGTTGTTGCGGCTAAAAAGCTCGGGGTCCAAACTGGCGACCACGAATCCGAGTGAGTTTACGTTGTATCTGTTTCATCAGTTACACTACAAAGAACGAATATCAACCGGAGGGCATGTCTGGTGCCAGCAGTCGCGGTAAATCCAGCTCCGCTCGCGTATATTAAAGTTGTTGCGGTTAAAAGGCTCGTAGTCCAAACTCGCGACCACGAACCCGAGTGAGTTTACGTTGTATCTGCTTCATCAGTTACACTACAAAGACCGAGGCTCAACTGGAGGGCATGTCTGGTTCCAGCAGCCGCGGTAATTCCAGCTCCGCTCACGTATATTAAAGTTGTTGCGGTTAAAAAGCTCGTATTCCAAACTGGCGACCAGGAACCCGCGTGAGATTACGTTGTATCTGCTTCATCAGTTACACTACAAAGAACGAGGATCAACCGGAGGGCATGTCTGGTGCCAGCAGCCGCGTTAATTCCAGCTCCGCTCACGTATAATAAAGTTGTTGCGGTTAAAAGTCTCGTAGTCCAAACTCGCGTCCAGGAACCCGAGTGAGTTTCCGTTGTATCTGCTTCATCAGTTACACTACAAAGAACGAGGATCAACCGGAGGGCATGTCTGGTGCCAGCAGCCGCGGTAATTCCAGCTCCGCTCACGTATATTAAAGTTGTTGCGGTTAAAAAGCTCGTACTCCAAACTGGCGACCAGGAACCCGAGTGAGTTTACATTGTATCTGCTTCATCAGTTACACTACAAAGAACGAGGATCAACCGGAGGGCATGTCTGGTGCCAGCAGGCGCGGTAATTCCAGCTCCGCTCACGTATATTAAAGTTGTTGCGGTTAAAAAGCTCGTAGTCCAAACTGGCGACAAGGAACCCGAGTGAGTTTACATTGTATCTGCTTCATCAGTTACACTACAAAGAACGAAGATCAACCGGAGGGCATGTCTGCTGCCAGCAGCCGCGGTAATTCCAGCTCGGCTAGCGTATATTAAAGTTTTTGCGGTTAAAAGGCTCGTAGTCCAAACTCGCGACCACGAACCCGAGTGAGTTTACGTTGTATCTGCTTCATCAGTTACACTAGAAAGAACGAGGATCAACCGGAGGGCATGTCTGGTGCCAGCAGTCGCGGTAATTCCAGCTCCGCTCACGTATATTAAAGTTGTTGCGGTTAAAAAGCTCGTAGTCCAAACTCGCGACCAGGAACCCGAGTGAGTTTACGTTGTAGCTGCTTCATCAGTTACACTACAAAGATCGAGGCTCAACCGGAGGGCACGTCTGGTGCCAGCAGCCGCGGTAATTCCAGCTCCGCTAGCGTATATTAAAGATTTTTAGGGTCAAAAGGCTCGTAGTCCAAACTCGCTACCACGAACCCGAGTGAGTTTACGTTGTATCTGCTTCATCAGTTACACTACAAAGAACGAGGATCAACCGGAGGGCATGTCTGGTGCCAGCAGCCGCGGTAATTCCAGCTCCGCTCACGTATATTAAAGTTGTTGCGGTTAAAAGGCTCGTAGTCCAAACTGGCGACCACGAATCCGAGTGAGTTTACGTTGTATCTGCTTCATCGGTTGCACTACAAAGAACGAGGATCAACCGGAGGGCATGTCTGGTGCCAGCAGCCGCGGTAAATCCAGCTCCGCTCGCGTATATTAAAGTTGTTGCGGTTAAAAGGCTCGTAGTCCAAACTCGCGACCACGAACCCGAGTGAGTTTACGTTGTATCTGCTTCATCAGTTACACTACAAAGAACGAGGATCAACCGGAGGGCAGGTCTGGTGCCAGCACCCGCGGTAATTCCAGCTCCGCTCACGGATATTAAAGTTGTTGCGGTTAAAAAGCTCGTAGTCCAAACTGGCGACCAGGAACCCGAGTGAGATTACGTTGTATCTGCTTCATCAGTTACACTACAAAGTACGAGGATCAACCGAGGGCATGTCTGGTGCCAGCAGCCGCGTTAATTACAGCTCCGCTCACGTATATTAAAGTTGTTGCGGTTAAAAGGCACGTAGTCCAAACTGGCGACCAGGAACCCGAGTGAGATTACGTTGTATCTGCTTCATCAGTTACACTACAAAGAACGAGGATCAACCGGAGGGCATGTCTGCTGCCAGCAGCCGCGGTAATTCCAGCTCCGCTCACATATATTAAAATTGTTGCGGTTAGAAGTCTCGTAGTCCGAAATCGCTACCAGGAACCCGAGTGAGATTACGTTGTATCTGCTTCATCAGTTACACTACAAAGAACGAGGATCAACCGGAGGGCATGTCTGGTGCCAGCAGCCACGGTAATTCCAGCTCCACTCGCGTATATAAAAGTTGTTGCGGTTAAAAGGCTCGTAGTCCAAACTGGCGACCAGGAACCCGAGTGAGATTACGTTGTATCTGCTTCATCAGTTACACTACAAAGAACGAGGATCAACCGGAGGGCATGTCTGGTGCCAGCAGCCGCGGTAATTCCAGCTCCGCTCACGTATATTAAAGTTGTTGCGGTTAAAAGGCTCGTAATCCAAACTCGCGTCCAGGAAGCCGAGTGAGTTTCCGTTGTATCTGCTTCATCAGTTACACTACAAAGAAAGAGGCTCAAACGGAGGGCATGTCTGGTGCCAGCAGCCGCGGTAATTCCAGCTCCGCTCACGTATATTAAAGTTGTTGCGGTTAAAAACCTCGTAGTCCAAACTCGCGACCAGGAACCCGAGTGAGTTTACGTTGTATCTGCTTCATCAGTTATAATACAAAGAACGAGGATCAACCGGAGTGCATGTCTGGTGCCAGCAGCCGCGGTAATTCCAGCTCCACTCGCGTATATTAAAGTTGTTGCGGTTGGCTCGTAGTCCAAACTCGCGACCAAGAACCCGAGTGAGTTTACGTTGTATCTGCTTCATCAGTTACACTACAAAGAACGAGGGTCTACCGGAGGGCATGTCTAGTGCCAGCAGCCGCGGTAATTCCAGCTCCGCTAGCGTATATTAAAGTTTTTGCGCTCAAAAGGCTCGTAGTCCAAACTCGCGACCACGAACCCGAGTGAGTTTACGTTGTATCTGCTTCAGCAGTTACACTACAAAGAACGAGGATCAACCGGAGAGCATGACTGGTGCCAGTAGACGCGGTAATTCCAGCACCGCTCACGTATATTAAAGTTGTTGCGGTTAAAAAGCTCGTAGTCCAAACTGGCGACCAGGAACCTGAGTGAGATTACGTTGTATCTGCTTCATCAGTTACACTACAAAGAACGAGGATCAACCTGAGGGCATGTCTGGTGCCAGCAGCCGCGGTAATTCCAGCTCCGCTCACGTATATTAAAGTTGTTGCGGTTAAAGGGCTCGTAGTCCAAACTCGCGACCACGAACCCGAGTGAGTTTACGTTGTAGCTGCTTCATCAGTTACACTACAAAGAACGAGGGTCAACCGGAGGGCATGTCTGCTGCCAGCAGCCGCGGTAATTCCAGCTCCGCTCACGTATATTAATGTTGTTGCGGTTAAAAGGCTCGTAGTCCAAACTCGCTACCACGAACCCGAGTGAGTTTACGTTGTATCTGCTTCTTCATTTCCACTACAAAGAACGAGGATCAACCCTGAGGGCATATCTGGTGCCAGCAGCAGCGGTAATTCCAGCTCCGCTCGCGTATATTACAGTTGTTGGGGTTAAAAGGCTCGTAGTCCAAACTTGCGACCATGAACCCGAGTGAGTTTACGTTGTATCTGCTTCATCAGTTACACTACAAAAAACGAGGATAAACCGCAGGGCATGTCTGGTGCAAGCAGCCGCGGTAATTCCTGCTCCGCTCACGTATATTAAAGTTGTTGCGGTTAAAAGGGTCGTAGTCCAAACTGGCGACCATGAATCCGAGTGAGTTTACGTTGTATCTGCTTCATCGGTTACACTACAAAGAACGAGGATCTACCGGAGGGCATGTCTGGTGCCAGCAGCCGCGGTAAATCCAGCTCCGTTCACGTATATTAAAGTTGTTCCGGTTAAAAAGCTCGTAGTCCAAACTCGCGACCACGAACCCGAGTGAGTTTACGTTGTATCTTCTTCATCAGTTACACTACAAAGAACAAGGATCAACCGGAGGGCATGTCTGGTGCCAGCAGCCGCGGTAATTCCAGCTCCGCTCACGTATATTAAAGTTGTTGCGGTTAAAAGGCTCGTAGTCCAAACTGCCTACCAGCAACCCGAGTGAGATTACGTTGTATCTGCTTCATCAGTTACACTACAAAGAACGAGGATCAACCGGAGAGCATGACTGGTGCCAGCAGCCGCGGTAATTCCAGCTCCGCTCGCGTATATTAAAGTTGTTGCGGTTAAAAGGCTCGTAGTCCAAACTCGCGACCACGAACCCGAGTGAGTTTACGTTGTATCTGCTTCATCAGTTACACTACAAAGAACGAGGATCAACCGGAGGGCATATCTGGCGCCAGCAGCCGCGGTAATTCCAGCTCCGCTCGCGTATATTAAAGTTGTTGCGGTTAAAAAGCTCGTAGTCCAACCTCGCGACCACGAACCCGAGTGAGTTTACGTTGTAGCTGCTTCATCAGTTACACTACAAAGAACGAGGATCAACCGGAGGGCATGTCTGGTGCCAGCAGCCGCGGTAAATCCAGCTCCGCTCACGTTTATTAAAGTTGTTGCGGCTAAAAAGCTCGGGGTCCAAACTGGCGACCACGAATCCGAGTGAGTTTACGTTGTATCTGCTTCATCAGTTACACTACAAAGAACGAGGATAAACCGCAGGGCATGTCTGGTGCAAGCAGCCGCGGTAATTCCTGCTCCGCTCACGTATATTAAAGTTGTTGCGGTTAAAAGGGTCGTAGTCCAAACTGGCGACCATGAATCCGAGTGAGTTTACGTTGTATCTGCTTCATCGGTTACACTACAAAGAACGAGGATCTACCGGAGGGCATGTCTGGTGCCAGCAGCCGCGGTAAATCCAGCTCCGTTCACGTATATTAAAGTTGTTCCGGTTAAAAAGCTCGTAGTCCAAACTCGCGACCACGAACCCGAGTGAGTTTACGTTGTATCTTCTTCATCAGTTACACTACAAAGAACGAGGATCAACCGGAGGGCATGTCTGGTGCCAGCAGCCGCGGTAATTCCAGCTCCGCTCACGTATATTAAAGTTGTTGCGGTTAAAAGGCTCGTAGTCCAAACTGCCTACCAGCAACCCGAGTGAGATTACGTTGTATCTGCTTCATCAGTTACACTACAAAGAACGAGGATCAACCGGAGAGCATGACTGGTGCCAGCAGCCGCGGTAATTCCAGCTCCGCTCGCGTATATTAAAGTTGTTGCGGTTAAAAGGCTCGTAGTCCAAACTCGCGACCACGAACCCGAGTGAGTTTACGTTGTATCTGCTTCATCAGTTACACTACAAAGAACGAGGATCAACCGGAGGGCATATCTGGCGCCAGCAGCCGCGGTAATTCCAGCTCCGCTCGCGTATATTAAAGTTGTTGCGGTTAAAAAGCTCGTAGTCCAACCTCGCGACCACGAACCCGAGTGAGTTTACGTTGTAGCTGCTTCATCAGTTACACTACAAAGAACGAGGATCAACCGGAGGGCATGTCTGGTGCCAGCAGCCGCGGTAAATCCAGCTCCGCTCACGTTTATTAAAGTTGTTGCGGCTAAAAAGCTCGGGGTCCAAACTGGCGACCACGAATCCGAGTGAGTTTACGTTGTATCTGCTTCATCAGTTACACTACAAAGAACGAATATCAACCGGGGGGCATGTCTGGTGCCAGCAGCCCGGTAAATCCATATCCGCTCACGTATATTAAAGTTGTTGCGGTTAAAAAGCTCGTAGTCCAAACTCGCGACCACGAACCCGAGTGAGTTTACGTTGTATCTGCTTCATCAGTTACACTACAAAGAACGAGGATCAACCGGAGGGCATGTCTGGTGCCAGCAGCCGCGGTAAATCCAGCTCCGCTCGCGTATATTAAAGTTGTTGCGGTTAAAAGGCTCGTAGTCCAAAGTCGCGACCACGAACACGAGTGAGTCTACGTTGTATCTGCTTCAGCAGTTACACTACAAAGAACGAGGATCAAACGGGGGGCATGTCTGGTGCCAGCAGCCGCGGTAATTCCAGCTCCGCTCACGTATATTAAAGTTGTTGCGGTTAAAAAGCTCGTAGTCCAAACTGGCAACCAGGAACCCGCGTGAGATTACGTTGTATCTGTTTCATCAGTTACACTACAAAGAACGAGGATCAACCGGAAGGCATGTCTGGTGCCAGCAGCCGCGGTAATTCCAGCTCTGCTCACGTGTATTAAAGGTTTTGCGGTTAAAAGTCTCGTAGTCCAAACTCGCGTCCAGGAACCCGAGTGAGTTTCTGTTGTATCTGCTTCATCAGTTACACTACAAAGTACGAGGATCAACCGGAGGGCATGTCTGGTGCCAGCAGCCGCGGTAATTCCAGCTCCGCTCACGTATATTAAAGTTGTTGCGGTTAAAAAGCTCGTAGTCCAAACTGGCGACCAGGAACCCGAGTGAGTTTACGTTGTATCTGCTTCATGAGTTACACTACAAAGAACGTGGATCAACCGGAGAGCATGCCAGGTGCCAGCAGCCGCGGTAATTCCAGCTCCGCTCGCGTATATTAAAGTTGTTGCGGTTAAAAGGCTCGTAGTCCAAACTCGCGACCACGAACCCGAGTGACTTTCCTTTGTATCTGCTTCATCAGTTACACTACAAAGAACGAGGATCAACCGGAGGGCATGTCTGGTGCCAGCAGCCGCGGTAAATCCAGCTCCGCTCACGTAGTTGTTGCGTTTAAAAAGCTCGTAGTCCAAACTCGCGACCACGAACCCGAGTGAGTTTACGTTGTATCTACTTCATCAGTTACACTACAAAGTACGAGGATCAACCGGAGGGCATGTCTGGTGCCAGCAGCCGCGGTAATTCCAGCTCCGCTCACGTATATTAAAGTTGTTGCGGTTAAAAAGCTCGTAGTCCAAACTCGCGACCAGGAACCCGAGTGAGTTTACGTTGTATCTGCTTCATGAGTTACACTACAAAGAACGTGGATCAACCGGAGAGCATGCCAGGTGCCAGCAGCCGCGGTAATTCCAGCTCCGCTCGCGTATATTAAAGTTGTTGCGGTTAAAAGGCTCGTAGTCCAAACTCGCGACCACGAACCCGAGTGACTTTCCTTTGTATCTGCTTCATCAGTTACACTACAAAGAACGAGGATCAACCGGAGGGCATGTCTGGTGCCAGCAGCCGCGGTAAATCCAGCTCCGCTCACGTAGTTGTTGCGTTTAAAAAGCTCGTAGTCCAAACTCGCGACCACGAACCCGAGTGAGTTTACGTTGTATCTACTTCATCAGTTACACTACAAAGAACGAGGATCAACCGGAGGGCGTATCTGGTGCCAGCAGCCGCGGTAAATCCATCTCCGCTCGCGTATATTAAAGTTGTTGCGGTTAAAAGGCTCGTAGTCCAAACTCGCGACCACGAACCCGAGTGAGTTTACGTTGTATCGGCTTCATCAGTTACACTACAAAGAACGAGGATCAACCGGAGGGCATGTCTGGTGCCATCAGCCGCGGTAATTCCAGCTCCGCTCACGTATATTAAAGTTGTTGCGGTTAAAAGGCTCGTAGTCCAAACTCGCGACCAGGAACCCGAGTGAGATTACGTTGTATCTGCTTCATCAGTTACACTACAAAGAACGAATATCAACCGGAGGGCATGTCTGGTGCCAGCAGCCGCGTTAAATCCTGCTCCGCTCACGTTTATTAAAGTTGTTGCGGCTAAAAAGCTCGGGGTCCAAACTGGCGACCACGAATCCGAGTGAGTTTACGTTGTATCTGCTTCATCAGTTACACTACAAAGAACGAATATCAACCGGAGGGCATGTCTGGTGCCAGCAGCCGCGGTAAATCCAGATCCGCTCACGTATATTAAAGTTGTTGCGGTTAAAAAGCTCGTAGTCCAAACTCGCGACCACGAACCCGAGTGAGTTTACGTTGTATCTGCTTCATCAGTTACACTACAAAGAACGAGGATCAACCGGAGTGCATGTCTGGTGCCAGCAGCCGCGGTAAATCCAGCTCCGCTCGCGTATATTAAAGTTGTTGCGGTTAAAAGGCTCGTAATCCAAACTCGCGACCACGAACCCGAGTGAGTTTACGTTGTATCTGCTTCATCAGTTACACTACAAAGAACGAGGATCAACCGGAGAGCATGCCTGGTGCCAGCAGCCGCGGTAATTCCAGCTCCGCTCGCGTATATTAAAGTTGTTGCGGTTAAAAGGCTCGTAGTCCAAACTCGCGACCACGAACGCGAGTGAGTTTCCGTTGTATCTGCTTCATCAGTTACACTACAAAGAACGAGGATCAACCGGGGGGCATGTCTGGTGCCAGCAGCCGCGGTAAATCCAGCTCCGCTCACTTATATTAAAGTTGTTGCGGTTAAAAAGCTCGTAGTCCAAACTCGCGACCACGAACCCGAGTGAGTTTACGTTGTATCTGCTTCATCAGTTACACTACAAAGAACGAGGATCAACCGGAGGGCGTATCAGGTGCCAACAGCCGCGTTAAATCCAGCTCCGCTCGCGTATATTAAAGTTGTTGCGGTTAAAAGGCTCGTAGTCCAAAGTCGTGACCACGAACCCGAGTGAGTTTACGTTGTATCTGCTTCATCAGTTACACTACAAAGAACGAATATCAACCGGGGGGCATGTCTGGTGCCAGCAGCCCGGTAAATCCATATCCGCTCACGTATATTAAAGTTGTTGCGGTTAAAAAGCTCGTAGTCCAAACTCGCGACCACGAACCCGAGTGAGTTTACGTTGTATCTGCTTCATCAGTTACACTACAAAGAACGAGGATCAACCGGAGGGCATGTCTGGTGCCAGCAGCCGCGGTAAATCCAGCTCCGCTCGCGTATATTAAAGTTGTTGCGGTTAAAAGGCTCGTAGTCCAAAGTCGCGACCACGAACACGAGTGAGTTTACGTTGTATCTGCTTCAGCAGTTACACTACAAAGAACGAGGATCAAACGGGGGGCATGTCTGGTGACAGCAGCCGCGGTAATTCCAGCTCCGCTCACGTATATTAAAGTTGTTGCGGTTAAAAAGCTCGTAGTCCAAACTGGCAACCAGGAACCCGCGTGAGATTACGTTGTATCTGTTTCATCAGTTACACTACAAAGAACGAGGATCAACCGGAAGGCATGTCTGGTGCCAGCAGCCGCGGTAATTCCAGCTCTGCTCACGTGTATTAAAGGTTTTGCGGTTAAAAGTCTCGTAGTCCAAACTCGCGTCCAGGAACCCGAGTGAGTTTCTGTTGTATCTGCTTCATCAGTTACACTACAAAGTACGAGGATCAACCGGAGGGCATGTCTGGTGCCAGCAGCCGCGGTAATTCCAGCTCCGCTCACGTATATTAAAGTTGTTGCGGTTAAAAAGCTCGTAGTCCAAACTGGCGACCAGGAACCCGAGTGAGTTTACGTTGTATCTGCTTCATGAGTTACACTACAAAGAACGTGGATCAACCGGAGAGCATGCCAGGTGCCAGCAGCCGCGGTAATTCCAGCTCCGCTCGCGTATATTAAAGTTGTTGCGGTTAAAAGGCTCGTAGTCCAAACTCGCGACCACGAACCCGAGTGAGTTTACGTTGTATCTACTTCATCAGTTACACTACAAAGAACGAGGATCAACCGGAGGGCGTATCTGGTGCCAGCAGCCGCGGTAAATCCATCTCCGCTCGCGTATATTAAAGTTGTTGCGGTTAAAAGGCTCGTAGTCCAAACTCGCGACCACGAACCCGAGTGAGTTTACGTTGTATCGGCTTCATCAGTTACACTACAAAGAACGAGGATCAACCGGAGGGCATGTCTGGTGCCATCAGCCGCGGTAATTCCAGCTCCGCTCACGTATATTAAAGTTGTTGCGGTTAAAAGGCTCGTAGTCCAAACTCGCGACCAGGAACCCGAGTGAGATTACGTTGTATCTGCTTCATCAGTTACACTACAAAGAACGAATATCAACCGGAGGGCATGTCTGGTGCCAGCAGCCGCGTTAAATCCTGCTCCGCTCACGTTTATTAAAGTTGTTGCGGCTAAAAAGCTCGGGGTCCAAACTGGCGACCACGAATCCGAGTGAGTTTACGTTGTATCTGCTTCATCAGTTACACTACAAAGAACGAATATCAACCGGAGGGCATGTCTGGTGCCAGCAGCCGCGGTAAATCCAGATCCGCTCACGTATATTAAAGTTGTTGCGGTTAAAAAGCTCGTAGTCCAAACTCGCGACCACGAACCCGAGTGAGTTTACGTTGTATCTGCTTCATCAGTTACACTACAAAGAACGAGGATCAACCGGAGTGCATGTCTGGTGCCAGCAACCGCGGTAAATCCAGCTCCGCTCGCGTATATTAAAGATGTTGCGGTTAAAAGGCTCGTAATCCAAACTCGCGACCACGAACCCGAGTGAGTTTACGTTGTATCTGCTTCATCAGTTACACTACAAAGAACGAGGATCAACCGGAGGGCATGTCTGGTGCCAGCAGCCGCGGTAATTCCAGCTCCGCGCACGTATATTAAAGTTGTTGCGGTTAAAAGGCTCGTAGTCCAAACTGGCGACCAGGAACCCGAGAGAGATTACGTTGTATCTGCTTCATCAGTTACACTACAAAGAACGAGGATCAACCGGAGAGCATGCCTGGTGCCAGCAGCCGCGGTAATTCCAGCTCCGCTCGCGTATATTAAAGTTGTTGCGGTTAAAAAGCTCGTAGTCCAAACTCGCGACCACGAACCCGGGTGAGTTTACGTTGTATCTGCTTCATCAGTTACACTACAAAGAACGAGGATCAACCGGAGGGCATGTCTGGTGCCAGCAGCCGAGGTAATTCCAGCTCCGCTCACGTATATTAAAGTTGTTGCGGTTAAAAAGCTCGTAGTCCAAACTGGCGACCAGGAACCCGAGTGAGTTTACGTTATATCTGCTTCATCAGTTACACTACAAAGGACGAATATCAACCGGAGGGCATGTCTGGTGCCAGCAGCCGCGGTAAATCCAGATCCGCTCACGTATATTAAAGTTGTTGCGGTTAAAAAGCTCGTAGTCCAAACTCGCGACCACGAACCCGGGTGAGTTTACGTTGTATCTGCTTCATCAGTTACACTACAAAGAACGAGGATCAACCGGAGGGCATGTCTGGTGCCAGCAGTCGCGGTAAATCCAGCTCCGCTCGCGTATATTAAAGTTGTTGCGGTTAAAAGGCTCGTAGTCCAAACTCGCGACCACGAACCCGAGTGAGTTTCCGTTGTATCTGCTTCATCAGTTACACTACAAAGAACGAGGATCAACCGGATGGCATGTCTGGTGCCAGCAGCCGCGGTAAATCCAGCTCCGCTCACGTATATTAAAGTTGTTGCGGTTAAAAAGCTCGTAGTCCAAACTCGCGATTACGAACCCGAGTGAGTTTACGTTGTATCTGCTTCATCAGTTACACTACAAAGAACGAGGATCAACCGGAGGGCGTATCTGGTGCCAGCAGCCGCGGTAAATCCAGCTCCGCTCGCGTATATTAAAGTTGTTGCGGTTAAAAGGCTCGTAGTCCAAACTCGCGACCACGAACCCGAGTGAGTTTACGTTGTATCTGCTTCATCAGTTACACTACAAAGAACGAGGATCAACCGGAGGGCATGTCTGGTGCCAGCAGCCGCGATAATTCCAGCTCCGCTCACGTTTATTAAAGTTGTTGCGGCTAAAAAGCTCGGGGTCCAAACTGGCGACCACGAATCCGAGTGAGTTTACGTTGTATCTGTTTCATCAGTTACACTACAAAGAACGAATATCAACCGGAGGGCATGTCTGGTGCCAGCAGCCGCGGTAAATCCAGATCCGCTCACGTATATTAAAGTTGTTGCGGTTAAAAAGCTCGTAGTCCAAACTCGCGACCACGAACCCGAGTGAGTTTACGTTGTATCTGCTTCATCAGTTACACTACAAAGAACGAGGCTCAACTGGAGGGCATGTCTGGTGCCAGCAGCCGAGGTAATTCCAGCTCCGCTCACGGATATTAAAGTTGTTGCGGTTAAAAAGCTCGTATTCCAAACTGGCGACCAGGAACCCGCGTGAGATTACGTTGTATCTGCTTCATCAGTTACACTACAAAGAACGAGGATCAACCGGAGGGCATGTCTGGTGCCAGCAGCCGCGGTAATTCCAGCTCCGCGCACGTATATTATAGTTGTTGCGGTTAAAAGGCTCATAGTCCAAACTCGCGACCACGAACCCGAATGAGTTTACGTTGTATCTGCTTCATCAGTTACACTTCAAAGAACGAGGCTCAACTGGAGGGCATGTCTGGTGCCAGCAGCCGAGGTAATTCCAGCTCCGCTCACGTATATTAAAGTTGTTGCGGTTAAAAAGCTCGTAGTCCAAACTGGCGACCAGGAACCCGAGTGAGTTTACTTTGTATCTGCTTCATCCGTTACACTACAAAGTACGAGGATCAACCGAGGGCATGTCTGGTGCCAGCAGCCGCGTTAATTCCAGCTCCGCTCACGTATATTAAAGTTGTTGCGGTTAAAAGGCACGTAGTCCAAACTGGCGACCAGGAACCCGAGTGAGATTACGTTGTATCTGCTTCATCAGTTACACTACAAAGAACGAAGATCAACCGGATGGCATGTCTGCTGCCAGCAGCCGCGGTAATTCCAGCTCGGCTAGCGTATATTAAAGTTTTTGCGGTTAAAAGGCTCGTAGTCCAAACTCGCGACCACGAACCCGAGTGAGTTTACGTTGTATCTGCTTCATCAGTTACACTACAAAGAACGAGGATCAACCGGAGGGCATGTCTGGTGCCAGCAGTCGCGGTAATTCCAGCTCCGCTCACGTATATTAAAGTTGTTGCGGTTAAAAAGCTCGTAGTCCAAACTCGCGACCAGGAACCCGAGTGAGTTTACGTTGTAGCTGCTTCATCAGTTACACTACAATGATCGAGGCTCAACCGGAGGCCACGTCTGGTGCCAGCAGCCGCGGTAATTCCAGCTCCGCTAGCGTATATTAAAGATTTTTAGGGTCAAAAGGCTCGTAGTCCAAACTCGCGACCACGAACCCGAGTGAGTTTCCGTTGTATCTGCTTCATCAGTTACACTACAAAGAACGAGGATCAACCGGAGGGCGTATCTGGTGCCAGCAGCCGCGGTAAATCCATCTCCGCTCGCGTATATTAAAGTTGTTGCGGTTAAAAGGCTCGTAGTCCAAACTCGCGACCACGAACCCGAGTGAGTTTACGTTGTATCGGCTTCATCAGTTACACTACAAAGAACGAGGATCAACCGGAGGGCATGTCTGGTGCCATCAGCCGCGGTAATTCCAGCTCCGCTCACGTATATTAAAGTTGTTGCGGTTAAAAAGCTCGTAGTCCAAACTCGCGATTACGAACCCGAGTGAGTTTACGTTGTATCTGCTTCATCAGTTACACTACAAAGAACGAGGATCAACCGGAGGGCCTATCTGGTGCCAGCAGCCGCGGTAAATCCAGCTCCGCTCACGTATATTAAAGTTGTTGCGGTTAAAAGGCTCGTAGTCCAAACTCGCGACCACGAACCCGAGTGAGTTTACGTTGTATCTGCTTCATCAGTTACACTACAAAGAACGAGGATCAACCGGAGGGCATGTCTGGTGCCAGCAGCCGCGGTAATTCCAGCTCCGCTCACGTATATTAAAGTTGTTGCGGTTAAAAGGCTCGTAGTCCAAACTGGCGACCAGGAACCCGAGAGAGATTACGTTGTATCTGCTTCATCAGTTACACTACAAAGAACGAGGATCAACCGGAGAGCATGCCTGGTGCCAGCAGCCGCGGTAATTCCAGCTCCGCTCGCGTATATTAAAGTTGTTGCGGTTAAAAGGCTCGTCGTCCAAACTCGCGACCACGAACCCGAGTGAGTTTACGTTGTATCTGCTTCATCAGTTACACTACAAAGAACGAGGATCAACCGGAGGGCATGTCTGGCGCCAGCAGCCGCGGTAATTCCAGCTCCGCTCGCGTATATTAAAGTTGTTGCGGTTAAAAGGCTCGTAGTCCAAACTCGCGACCACGAACCCGAGTGAGTTTACGTTGTAGCTGCTTCATCAGTTACACTACAAAGAACGAGGATCAACCGGAGGGCATGTCTGGTGCCAGCAGCCGCGGTAATTCCAGCTCCGCTCACGTTTATTAAAGTTGTTGCGGCTAAAAAGCTCGGGGTCCAAACTGGCGACCACGAATCCGAGTGAGTTTACGTTGTATCTGTTTCATCAGTTACACTACAAAGAACGAATATCAACCGGAGGGCATGTCTGGTGCCAGCAGCCGCGGTAAATCCAGATCCGCTCACGTATATTAAAGTTGTTGCGGTTAAAAAGCACGTAGTCCAAACTCGCGACCACGAACCCGAGTGAGTTTACGTTGTATCTGCTTCATCAGTTACACTACAAAGAACGAGGCTCAACTGGAGGGCATGTCTGGTGCCAGCAGCCGCGGTAATTCCAGCTCCGCTCACGTATATTAAAGTTGTTGCGGTTAAAAAGCTCGTATTCCACACTGGCGACCAGGAACCCGCGTGAGATTACGTTGTATCTGCTTCATCAGTTACACTACAAAGAACGAGGCTCAACTGGAGGGCATGTCTGGTGCCAGCAGCCGCGGTAATTCCAGCTCCGCTCACGTATATTAAAGTTGTTGCGGTTAAAAGTCTCGTAGTCCAAACTCGCGTCCAGGAACCCGAGTGAGTTTCCGTTGTATCTGCTTCATCAGTTACACTACAAAGAACGAGGATCAACCGGAGGGCATGTCTGGTGCCAGCAGCCGCGGTAATTCCAGCTCCGCTCACGTATATTAAAGTTGTTGCGGTTAAAAGGCTCATAGTCCAAACTCGCGACCACGAACCCGAATGAGTTTACGTTGTATCTGCTTCATCAGTTACACTTCAAAGAACGAGGCTCAACTGGAGGGCATGTCTGGTGCCAGCAGCCGAGGTAATTCCAGCTCCGCTCACGTATATTAAAGTTGTTGCGGTTAAAAAGCTCGTAGTCCAAACTGGCGACCAGGAACCCGAGTGAGTTTACTTTGTATCTGCTTCATCCGTTACACTACAAAGTACGAGGATCAACCGAGGGCATGTCTGGTGCCAGCAGCCGCGTTAATTCCAGCTCCGCTCACGTATATTAAAGTTGTTGCGGTTAAAAGGCACGTAGTCCAAACTGGCGACCAGGAACCCGAGTGAGATTACGTTGTATCTGCTTCATCAGTTACACTACAAAGAACGAAGATCAACCGGATGGCATGTCTGCTGCCAGCAGCCGCGGTAATTCCAGCTCGGCTAGCGTATATTAAAGTTTTTGCGGTTAAAAGGCTCGTAGTCCAAACTCGCGACCACGAACCCGAGTGAGTTTACGTTGTATCTGCTTCATCAGTTACACTACAAAGAACGAGGATCAACCGGAGGGCATGTCTGGTGCCAGCAGTCGCGGTAATTCCAGCTCCGCTCACGTATATTAAAGTTGTTGCGGTTAAAAAGCTCGTAGTCCAAACTCGCGACCAGGAACCCGAGTGAGTTTACGTTGTAGCTGCTTCATCAGTTACACTACAATGATCGAGGCTCAACCGGAGGCCACGTCTGGTGCCAGCAGCCGCGGTAATTCCAGCTCCGCTAGCGTATATTAAAGATTTTTAGGGTCAAAAGGCTCGTAGTCCAAACTCGCTACCACGAACCCGAGTGAGTTTACGTTGTATCTGCTTCATCAGTTACACTACAAAGAACGAGGATCAACCGGAGGGCATGTCTGGTGCCAGAAGCCGCGGTAATTCCAGCTCCGCTCACGTATATTAAAGTTGTTGCGGTTAAAAGGCTCGTAGTCCAAACTGGCGACCACGAATCCGAGTGAGTTTACGTTGTATCTGCTTCATCGGTTGCACTACAAAGAACGAGGATCAACCGGAGGGCATGTCTGGTGCCAGCAGCCGCGGTAAATCCAGCTCCGCTCGCGTATATTAAAGTTGTTGCGGTTAAAAGGCTCGTAGTCCAAACTCGCGACCACGAACCCGAGTGAGTTTACGTTGTATCTGCTTCATCAGTTACACTACAAAGAACGAGGATCAACCGGAGGGCAGGTCTGGTGCCAGCACCCGCGGTAATTCCAGCTCCGCTCACGGATATTAAAGTTGTTGCGGTTAAAAAGCTCGTAGTCCAAACTGGCGACCAGGAACCCGAGTGAGATTACGTTGTATCTGCTTCATCAGTTACACTACAAAGAACGAAGATCAACCGGATGGCATGTCTGCTGCCAGCAGCCGCGGTAATTCCAGCTCGGCTAGCGTATATTAAAGTTTTTGCGGTTAAAAGGCTCGTAGTCCAAACTCGCGACCACGAACCCGAGTGAGTTTACGTTGTATCTGCTTCATCAGTTACACTACAAAGAACGAGGATCAACCGGAGGGCATGTCTGGTGCCAGCAGTCGCGGTAATTCCAGCTCCGCTCACGTATATTAAAGTTGTTGCGGTTAAAAAGCTCGTAGTCCAAACTCGCGACCAGGAACCCGAGTGAGTTTACGTTGTAGCTGCTTCATCAGTTACACTACAATGATCGAGGCTCAACTGGAGGGCACGTCTGGTGCCAGCAGCCGCGGTAATTCCAGCTCCGCTAGCGTATATTAAAGATTTTTAGGGTCAAAAGGCTCGTAGTCCAAACTCGCTACCACGAACCCGAGTGAGTTTACGTTGTATCTGCTTCATCAGTTACACTACAAAGAAAGAGGATCAACCGGAGGGCATGTCTGGTGCCAGCAGCCGCGGTAATTCCAGCTCCGCTCACGTATATTAAAGTTGTTGCGGTTAAAAGGCTCGTAGTCCAAACTGGCGACCACGAATCCGAGTGAGATTACGTTGTATCTGCTTCATCGGTTGCACTACAAAGAACGAGGATCAACCGGAGGGCATGTCTGGTGCCAGCAGCCGCGGTAAATCCAGCTCCGCTCGCGTATATTAAAGTTGTTGCGGTTAAAAGGCTCGTAGTCCAAACTCGCGACCACGAACCCGAGTGAGTTTACGTTGTATCTGCTTCATCAGTTACACTACAAAGAACGAGGATCAACCGGAGGGCAGGTCTGGTGCCAGCACCCGCGGTAATTCCAGCTCCGCTCACGGATATTAAAGTTGTTGCGGTTAAAAAGCTCGTAGTCCAAACTGGCGACCAGGAACCCGAGTGAGATTACGTTGTATCTGCTTCATCAGTTACACTACAAAGTACGAGGATCAACCGGGGGCATGTCTGGTGCCAGCAGCCGCGTTAATTACAGCTCCGCTCACGTATATTAAAGTTGTTGCGGTTAAAAGGCACGTAGTCCAAACTGGCGACCAGGAACCCGAGTGAGATTACGTTGTATCTGCTTCATCAGTTACACTACAAAGAACGAGGATCAACCGGAGGGCATGTCTGCTGCCAGCAGCCGCGGTAATTCCAGCTCCGCTCACATATATTAAAATTGTTGCGGTTAGAAGGCTCGTAGTCCAAAATCGCTACCAGGAACCCGAGTGAGATTACGTTGTATCTGCTTCATCAGTTACACTACAAAGAACGAGGATCAACCGGAGGGCATGTCTGGTGCCAGCAGCCACGGTAATTCCAACTCCACTCGCGTATATAAAAGTTGTTGCGGTTAAAAGGCTCGTAGTCCAAACTGGCGACCAGGAACCCGAGTGAGATTACGTTGTATCTGCTTCATCAGTTACACTACAAAGAACGAGGATCAACCGGAGGGCATGTCTGGTGCCAGCAGCCGCGGTAATTCCAGCTCCGCTCGCGTATATTAAAGTTGTTGCGGTTAAAATGCTCGTAGTCCAAACTGGCGACCAGGAACCCGAGTGAGATTACGTTGTATCTGCTTCATCAGTTACACTACAAAGAACGAGGATCAACCGGAGGGCATGTCTGGTGCCAGCAGCCGCGGTAATTCCAGCTCCGCTCTCGTATATTTAAGTTGTTGCGTTTAAAAGGCTCGTATTCCAAACTCGCGACCAGGAACCCGAGTGAGTTTACGTTGTATCTGCTTCATCAGTTACACTACAAAGAACAGCTAACAAAGGTAGGGAATAGAAATATATGGCAAGAATTTAAATCCATTGAGTAATTTATGAATTAAAAGATATTTGTAATTTTGAATATTTCAAAAAAATCATCATTCTTAAAAATATTTTCGTTTCTTTTCGGCGTTGTTTTAAATTTAATTTTACAACAATGCTACGGATTAAGACTCAGCGTTCGGATTTGAAGTTCAGTACCATGAAAGGAAAAATCGTTGGTTCGTGAATTTCGTAAGATAGTAAATTAAGTTCAGTCCTAGGACTGGGTAATACAAACTCAGACTCGGTGGAAACAGAATGAACAATAACTAAGGAATACTAAAGGAGTAATGGTGAATTCAATCCCTGGGCCGCGTAGTATAACTCATTCAAAGTGGAAATGGTGTGAGCAATAACTCAAAAGTCAGTTAGTTAAGTACCATACGTGATACACGCTTTGGACGATCATATCTCGAAAAAGACATGACTGGCTTGGCATAAGATTATCCCGCAGTAGGTTGCTATTATTACTTTCTGCGGTAGACTGGTTGCCAACAAAGGCTGTAGAACCCAATCTCTTTCATATTTAACGCATAGCTGAAGGAACATGAGACGGTTTAATACCTTTCCCAATGGTATTTGTTCGTAAGTAAATGCAAGGAATTCAACTGGAATTCAAATTCCCCCACCCCCGATTTGTCGTTCCGAGTTGATATCCACTGCACTACAAGGCACATCGAAATCAACAGTATTCAAGAAATAATTGTAATTTTAACCCCCAAACCATCGGTCCTTCGCGTTGACGCCCAAAATCGTGGCCGATCGATAGTAGATCAATTCGTTTCAAACCTGGCTCGTTGTGCTTGATTGATCAGAAAGCCGGTCTGGGTTGAAAGTCGCTGAAAATCCTCTACATCGAAGATCCAGACAGAGCTGGGAGCCACAATAAAGAAAATCTTTGTAGAATTAACAACACGGAGTTTATATACATACGTTCTGTTCAGTACACTATTTGGTACACTATTTGGTTAGAGTTTATCAGTCTTACATACACACAACTATAATTCCAACCCACGTCTTTTACAGGATCTAACGCTGTCTAAGTTGGTTGGTCTGACACTAGGCTGAAATCGAAATTTCTTCTAAGGCAGATAGTTACGTAACAAAAACTTCTCTCGTGTTAACTCGCTCCGTACAGGTTCAACTCTAGAGTACTCAACTCTACTGTCCTCATCAGCTGACATATCTCTTTATATTGATTCTCACAGTTTTGACACATCTCTGGGCACACTTCTTCTTCTTCTATGTACCCTGTCCCTTCAGGACGTAGGCGATCATGGATCTCCCTATCCCTTGTGGCTCCTAGTATGTTTGTTCCTGTTGCTCCTGGCAACCCCCGTTCCGTCATCCACCTGATCAGACCCTGCAAATATGTTATCCGCTGCCTTCCTCTGTCTCTCCTTCCTTCTATCTGTCCAGTCACTCTTTTCTTCGTTTCTATTGAGATTTTCCTGTGTGTTTGACCAATAAGGGATCCTTCTTTTGGTCACCTGATCAACCTCCTCTCCCTCTTTCCTGCTTGAATGCTTCCCATTACTGTTCAAGGGGCATGGAAAATTCCTTCGACTTTCTCCAAAACCTACCGGGGCGCTTTTTCATTGGTCCTTTGATCAACCCCGTCTCTTTCTCTTCTGTGTAAGTGCCTCTCACCACCGCCTGAGGGGGTGCGTTACAGCCCGACGTTCAAATTTTAATTATCGTTCTTTTTGCTTTTCTGTTTTCGGTGTGTATGGTCGTTTAGCATGTGTTTTTATTAATTTAATCGCGATAAGAATTTTTTTGGTTTTAGTCAAAAAGAAAGTCACACGTTTCTCCTTTAAATCTGAACGTCGCAAAATTACACAAAAAATTAAGAGACTTTATTTCCGGGAATTTTTTCTCTCTCTTTTTCTGTGAGAGGCGCTGTTACTAGCCTCATCAAATCCACCATGACCTGTTGCTTAGCTAGCTGTCGTCTAAATCGGTGGTCGTTAAATTTTTCAAGAATGGGAAAACTTACTTTTAGATATCCGACATTTGCGTTAAATCTTTTGTGAGATAGATAACGTTTTATATCTAAAACGTTATCTATCTCACTTGTGTGATCTAAACATATCTCTCGCCTAGCGCCAGTGGCCGGAGAAAGAAAGAAAGAAAGAAAGAAAGAAAGAAAGAAAAGATTAAATTATTATTTTCTTCCTTCTCTTCTTCCTTTCCCTTCTCCCTTTTTTTTTGTACCAAAAATAGTACTACAGTAAGTTCAATCCCTAGGCCGTGTAGTACAAATAGAAACTCGTGGAAACTAGGTTATCAGTACTAAAGAAGTAATTGTGAGTGTAATCTCCGGTCTTCATTCTCAGTCCTTTTATTTTTACTATTTTCCCTATCCGTTGTGACATTCTCACATCTCTTTCTCACTTTATTTCTTTTCCCTTACTTTTTATGTCCTTTTCTCAAACTATTTTCACCCTTTCTATGATTCACTATTTTTTTTTATATAAACACTCTTTGTTTACCGGCTTGGATATTTCACCTTCCTTTTATTTACGACAAATTGTAACGGACTGATTAATATTTTACGAATCACCAACCCTTTGTAGGTTATTTAATGCCGAAATATATTTGAGGTTGCATGAATAATTCTTAATTCTTTTCAATTGAATATTGCATTAACAATAAGAAATTATAGCGGGGGTCATCTGGATGTGGTGTAACGTCTCACTAGAACAGTTACTACTCTGTATCGAGTTCGATCCTCGCTAATACCCTATATTTTTGCCTCGTAACACATTTATGCTACTCGTAGAAAATCACCATAGTGAGTTGGAGGTTTTTTCTCGTAAGTGAACGGTACGAACGAACATGATTGGAATTCGAATCGTCTTTCCGATTTGTCATTCTGAGATGATATATCATAATGTAAAATTGACATTTGTTATTGTGACATACCATCTCAGAATGACAAACGAGTTATAAAACAAATCTGACCAGTCATTATTGTATATTTTACAAAAGTTTGTATCATGATTGTTGTCACATACTTAAAAATAAAATGTATTTCTTCTTTTTCCATCTGTTATGTCTCTTCATGATATTGGCGTCATTGCTTTCCACGATTACCTATCATTTGTAGCCCTTGACAAATTCCGTCTTTTTGTTATATCTCCTAAGCCTAAAGAAAAAAGAAAAAATACAAAGGATCTTTCATCAGAACATCAGAACGACCTTTAAAAGTGGTTCTACACTTCGCAGGTACCGCTCCAGAATATGACCTCCAATAGCGGAGAACATGACTAAGAACTGTGTGTACGCCATCCCATGCAGCTGCGGTAAGAAACATAAAGAAGAAAAAGACAGCCCATTTAAGATGAGGCTGCGAGGGAAAATATAAAAATCAAGCGCAGCTGACCACATATAGAAGGAAAAAAGAAATCAGCGCCCCCTGCAGGAAGAAGTCAAAATAATACCTAGAGAAATCATTGGAAATTACGAAAACTTAAGAAATCAGAGCATATGTTAGGTTACAGTACAAAAATGAATACAATATGGTTACCAGTAATACGGAGCTCTAGAGAAAACCATTCGCTTAAAGATTGATATATGAGGTCATTAGGAATATAAGTTCCAAAAATTCATACGCTGAACCTCTCAAGGACACATAACCCAGGGGCTAAAAGCGTTGATTAGATCCAGTGACTTCACCCAAAGAGTTGTCAGTTTAATACCTAGCTAAACCAGTGTTGAACAAATACTTAGAGAGTTGAGTTAAAGAGAGATAACTAAGATATCCAGAAGTTGCCTGACTATTGTTGCTGCTAGTGCTCCTGTCATGTATTTAGAGAGTCTTGATAAAATCCAAAGAATAATCTGTTATGTTATTGGCCCTGACCTGGCTTCTCGTCTTCAGTTACTTCCAACCACCGTAGCCTTCCTGTGCCTTTTTATAAATACTTTCATGGTAATTGTTGTGATGAAATTTCATCTATGGTACCTAGACATTATGAATTTAAGTTCATTACTAGATTGGCGGCGAATTCTCATCATTTTACAATTGAAATGGCTATATGTATTCAGAAGTTCTAACTGAAGACGGAAAGTTCGACACAGAGATCCAAAGGCGAATTGGCATGGCGAAGGATGCGTTCAAGAAGCTGAGTAAAATATTAAGACACAGGAAACTTTCACTAGAAACAAAGAAGAGAATACTGGATTGCTATGTGATATCAGTTCTTCAATATGGCAGTGAATGTTGGACAATATCAACAAAGATGAAAGGAAAAACTTGAAGGAGCTGAAATGTGATTCTACAGAAGGATGCTGGGAATATCGTGGACCAAGCATGTGAGCAATGACGAGGTGTTGGAAAGAATGGAAACGAAAAGGAAATTAGTATTGAACACCAGGAAGAGACAACTAAAGTTCCTGGGACATGCAATGAGGAAGAAGGGCTTGGAGAATCTGAAAAGAATTAAGGTTAGGTAGTCCTCGACTCTGGGTCATTCCACACCGAGCTACCGACCTCTGATTCACTCTGTTCCCGTTCCGGTCAACCCACACGCAGTTAACTCGCCTAGATTATCTGAAAAAATGTTTTAAATTTTATTTTCATAAAGACTGACTATCTTCTGAAATGTTTAAATCAACTTTCAGTCAGTTATCTGCACATTGTAAGTTCGCCTCTTTTATTTTATTTAACTTTATTTCTGGGGTTTTGTGGTTGCCTTTTGTTTATTTTATTTTTATTTTATTTTTGTTACTAACTTAAGTAGTTTCTGTAAATTATTTTTACAAGGTGATCGCCTTGTTTCTTGTTTAGGATGGGGTTCCCGGTTCATCCCCCTTCTTCGGTCTTAGTGTTAGTTCAACTAAAAGCTCTTTGCAGTTACTGAGTATGGTGGCAACGTTTATTCATTCTGAGGGCACCGGGTTGGTAGTTTCCTGGTTTCTGCTTCCGACTGGAAGTTAGGAGCCCGAACTCTTGCGTAGCGTTTTGAGAGGCTGCTCTGATCAACAGTTGAATAATACCGGGGTCCTTGTAGTGCCATATCGCGCATGGACGGGCGTCCCTGCATGAACGTTCGGTGGGCAACCCCGAGGCCACATTATGTTGTAAGTCGCGCCAGTCTCCATCCTACACATGCTGCAAACAAGTGACCGACTGATTCTAATCTTGACCTCTCCTTAACTAAATCACTATGTAAAAAAGCAAACATAATAGCAAAACTAAACCAGCTAGTCTAAAAACGCCCAAACCCGCCTGCGTCTCCTTCAATAACATACGTGGTATCCGCACTAACTTTCTCAGTGTAAAAATCATTCCTTCACACTAACTCACCTGATATCTAATCCCTATGTGAAACTAACCTTGACCCTTCTATCCGCTCTTCCGAGTTTTACGTTCCTGGCTAGCTTCCCCTTTTCAGGTAGGACTCCAATGTTCATATGCATGGGCTTGGTGTGTATGTCAGTGAACACCTCCCCCTAGCTAGGTTAACATCTCTTGAATCCCTGGATCATTCTTTCATGTGCTTCTGTCTCTCACTTCTAAGCTCGATAAGCTATCTCTTCTTTCTCTATCGCTCCCCCTTCCTCCTCTGACTGTTCGTTACTTGACAGCATCACTGACAATATCGACAAAGCCATTTCTTCCCATCCCTCTGCCCATATATTTGTGTTTGGTGACTTTAACGCCCACCACAGCAAGTGGCTGAAGAACTCTGTCACCGACTTGCTGGTGTCCACACCATGAATTTTTCAATCACCCAATCCCTTACACAAGTGGTGGACTTCCCCACGCGTTTCTCCGACAACCCTAACGGAAGGGACTTACTAGATCTCTGCTTCACTTCCGTCCCAGACTCTTGCACTACCAGACAGCTCTGCCTCCTCGGAAACTCTGACTACACCGTAGTTTCCGTCAACATTTTATTCAACTCCTACCCGACCCAAGAAACCCAAACCAGTAGAATATCCTACTGCTACCAAAGCGCAGACTGGGATTCGTTCCGAGACTCCCTCTGTGACTGCCCATGGAACAACGTTTCTAGTCTTCCCGTCGAAGAATGTGCATCCGGGGTCTCCTCCTGGGTTAAGGCTGACATCGATGCTTTCATCCATGCAAGGAAATCTCAGCTTAAATCTCATTCGTCTCCATGGTTCTCGCCCGCTTGCTCGTCCCCCATTGCCCACCGGAATCATTTCTTCCGACTCTATCGTAGCTACGCGTCGGACCAAAACAGACGCCTTTTCGCTTCAGCTCGTAATAAGTGTAAAAAGATACTGAACGAAGCTAAGATGTTGTTTGCTGCCAGAATGAAGCAACGCATAGCATCCTCTAAGTTCGGCGCCAAAGACTACTGGTGACTCTGTAAAAGAGTTCTTAACAAGAGCAAGACTAATCAATACATTTGAGGTCCTCACCTCCTCAGCGGACAAGGCTGAATGCTTTGCCCGCAGATTCTCGAATAATTCGAGACTGGACTTGTCTGGAGTTTCTACACCCGACTTCCCACCTAGAACTGAGGCTCCACTGAATAATGTCCACATTACACCCTCGCTGGCCTCTAACATAATCTCAAAACTTGACCCTCACAAAGGGAGCGGAGGGGACGGAATCCCAATCATAGTCTTAAAGAAATGTGCCCCTGAACTCTCCACTGTCGTTCCTAAGCTCTACAACTTCTGCCTATCTGCTTTCTGCTTTTCTGCCTGTTGGAAATCTTTCTCTGTAGTTCCTATAGTTAAAAATACTGGAGAACCCTTGGACTCCGCAAATTACCGCCCTATCAGCCTTCTTCCGATCTTTGGCAAAGTGTTCGAAGCCATTATCAACGCCGAGGTGGTTCAGCATCTGACAGCACACAGGTTCCTCTCCGACAGACAGTGTGGTTTCCGCTTCACCAGGTCTACTGCCGATATGCTAACGACCATCACCGAGTATATATACCAGGCTCTCAACAAGAATGGCGAAACCCGAACCATTGCCTGGATATCTCTAAAGCGTTCGACAGAGTTTGACATGCTGGCCTTCTATGCAAACTGCAAATCTGTGATAGAACTGGACATTTGTTTCAACTAATCCAGTCTTTCCTCTCTAACCGCACATTGAAGGTGGTATTAAACGGACATGCCTCCCAGAACTACCATACGAACGCAGGTGTCCCTCAAGGATCTATTCTAGGTCCTACGTTCAATTTACGAGCCATCTCTTACCCCAGTCCACTACGGATTGGAGGTCCTTTCCAAGCTCGGCTGCAAGGTTAGCTTTGTCGCCCACACCAGATTTTTGATCGAGGCGAGAGTAAACTGTGGTGTCATCGACGTATATACTTACTTGGGATATTATGGTATCGGGGAGATCATTAATGTAGATCAGAAAGAGCATAGGACCTAGGATAGAGCCTTGAGTGACACCCACGTTCATATGGTAGCTCTGGAGGGCATGTCCGTTTAATACCACTTTAAATGTGCGGTTAGATAGGAATGACTGGATTAGTTCAAACAACTGTCTAGCTTAACCATAGCTCCGCAGTTTGCATAGAAGACCAGCATGCCAAACTCTGTCGAACGCTTTAGAGATATCCAAGGCGACGGTTCGGGCTTCGCCATTAATGTCGAGTGCCTGGTATATATACTTGGTGATGGTCGTTAGCATATCGGCAGTAGACCTGGTGAAGCGGAAACCATACTGCTTGTCCGAGAGGAGCCTGTGTTCTATGAGGTGCTGAACGAGCTCAGCGTTGATAATGGCCTCGAACACTTTGCCAGTTTGCGGGGTCCGAGGGTTCTCCAGAGTTTTTGAATATAGGAACTACAGAGGAAGATTTCCAACAGGCAGGAAAGCATGAAGTTGTAGAGCTTAGGAACGACAGAGGTGAGTTCAGGGGCATATTTCTTTAAGACTATGATTGGGATTCCGTCCCCTCCGCTCGCTTTGTGGGGGTCAAGTTTTGAGATTATCTTAGAGACATGCAAGGGTGTAATGTGGACGTCATTCAGTTAGTGAAACCGATAAAATGCAACCGGAATTTCTACTCCAACATTTTTTTTCTCGCACTTCCCGACTGTGGAATTCCCTTCCACATGATTGCTTCCCCGACGGCTACAATCTCCAGGAGTTTAAATGTAAGGTGAATACGCTCCTAATACGCTAACCATCTTCCAAACACTCTTCCCATCTACCCAACCCCCAGCCTCGGTATCCTTAACCATGTATCATCCTCCTTCTGACATTCCCTATGTCTAACCACTCTTTCTCTTCACCTTCCCCTATGTAACCCCATGCGCAATAGTGGCAGTTGAATGCCTTGCTTGGGGCGAAATGATTAAAAAAACGCCAGACAGAAAAGAGACAGAGGAAAACAGCAGATAACATATTTGAAGGGCCTGAGCAGGTGGATGACAGAACAGGGGCTGCGAGACGTTACAGGTGAAAGCGTGCTGAGAGTTACCAGTGATAGGGAGACGTGGAAGGCCATAATCGCCTACGTCCTGAAAGGACAAGGCACATAGAAGAAGAAGATTCAGAAGTTCTACGCTTATAGAATTTTTTGATTTTTGATTTTTGTGTTTTGTTTCTTATCGCATTTTCCGCTTTTGAAACTCTTTTCTGACTTTTTGCTTCCAGTCAAGTTTGATCATCAGACATTTAAATACAGTATCAATCGTTATCTTCTATCTTCTTAATTTATGTTCTTTTATTGTTTTCTCTCTTTAATAGTTTTTTTTTCTTTTTCATATTTTCTAACAGTAAATAACTCTTTGTGTCTTAATGGCTTTATTACCTCACTTGGAAGGAAATCATTTAAAACCCTTTATACTTTTTATAATCGTTTCACCCCAAGCAAGGCGGTAACGCCATTGATGCGTAGGGAGCTACATAAGAGTAAAATATTAGATAGGAGGAGAGTAAAGAGATAGACGAACCAGTTACAGGGGGTGTCAGAGAAAAGGCAAGAGAAGGATGAGAATACAGGTGTGATGACAGTTGCAAAGGTAGAGAGAAAATAAATTATATACAGGGTGATGCAGAAATAACTGGAGTCAAGTGGTTAAGAAATTGGTATTGACATTGCATTTAAATTCCTGGAGGTTGTAGTCGTCAGGAAAGCAAGAATATGGAAGATTACGCGAAATATTCATAAAACAACGGTCACGTACAACTGAGGAGTGGCTATATTTTATTCAGTGAAACAGAACTAAAAGTGAGAGCGAGGAGAAAAAAGGTTGCATGATGTTAATCTGCCTGTCTTCCTAGAAAAACCTCCTGGCATTTTATTTGGGCTCAAACAACAACCATTGAACCCAATAGAAAATGGCCAACTATCTCAGCCTTAAAGGATCCCTGTTTTATTCACAATAACATATATTTGCTTTTTTGTCCTTTCTTTTCACTATTTCTTTCCAAATTTTCTTTAAGATTTGTTTCTTTCTCTTCATCCCTACAATCGCTTTCGTCTCAACCTTTTCCTTTTTCTATTTTCCTTTCAGTTCTTGGAATCCCTTAATCACCCAGTGTCTCTATTCTTTACGTTGACCAGATTTCCCTCCGCCATTTTTGTTTTTTATCGTTCATTCTTTCTCAAAAGCCTTTAACTAAGTCTACACCTGATCTGCCTGTTTAACACTATTGTAACAAATCAAGTTTCAATGAGGGTCCAAAAAAAAAAAAAAAAAGAATCTTTCCAATCTGAACGCTAAAACTGATCACCGGCAAATGGAAATTTGATCAAGCGATCTAGTGAATACAATTCCCTCACAGTTTGTTAAATCGTCCGGATTTTTTCGGTGAAAGTTTTCAACACCTGATGCCGACCGGCAAAACTTGAAATTCACTTGCTTTTTGGTCACGTGACTGTAGTGTGCTGACTTCAACAATTGTTGCTCATTGCATCATCGTCATCTGAAATGACCTTATTAACTTTATTCAATTGCTGCACCTGCTTGGTTTTATTTAATTTTTAATTTCTTTCTTCTTTTACTTTTTATGCCTTTTTTCGTAGAGAAGTTCACAGACGATTGAGAGATGCGAGAAAGTGGAAAATTCTTATTTTTAAACGAATGCAACAGAAGGAAAATTACAAGAGCTAACGGGAAAAAAAATCTTCAACATTAACATTAGACCTTGAAGGACCCTTGTATAATATTTTTTTGTTTTTTCAAGGATCATGCATCTCTCTATCTCTACCATTCTCTCTATCATTCTCTCTCTCTCACACACACACACACACACTTACACACACAAACACACGCGGTTTTTCTCTCACTTTTTTCCTCATGCTTGTTCTTTTGCTATCGATCGTTTTATTGATAAATGTTGGGAATATATCCAGTTTGGCATAAGGCTATAACAACAGCGAAACTTGGTGAAAATCGAACTTTTAACCAACACTCAACAGCATGTTTACTGTCTGCAATTAGTTTTGTACGCAAACCAAAATGTCTACGCTCTTTCGATCCGATGGCTCTTTGATGGCTTCTATAATCTTGAAATAATTTTTATTGCCTACTACCCGGAGATTCACCAAAGAAAAGTTTCAGTGGTCGTTTTCTCATACCAGGTTGTCTTAAAGAAAGTTGTTCAAGTTCTGTCTCCGATACCCGAGGCACTTAAGGAAACTCATTCTATCTCTGAAGCACTTAGGGAATGTTTTCCAAGTTCTGTCTCTGAGGCACTTAACGGAATTGGTCTACTTTATATTGAAGCCGTAGGAAGATGGTTAATGTTTATTTAACCATTAACTATTAATGTTTGCCTTGTGTCAGACATAACCGAACTCTTTAAAGCTTAAAGTTTTATGTAGAATTATCATCATCAAGTTTTCACCAGAAGGTTGGTTGTAGACAGGTTGAGATGGTTAATGTTTATTTAATTCGGCCTTGTGTCAGACATAACCGAACTCATTAAAGCTTAAAGGTTGTATGTAGAATTATCATCATCAAGTTTTCACCAGAAGGTTGGTTGTAGACAGGTTGAGATGGTTAATGTTTATTTAATTCGGCCTTGTGTCAGACATAACCGAACTCATTAAAGCTTAAAGGTTGTATGTAGAATTATCATCATCAAGTTTTCACCAGAAGGTTGGTTGTAGACAGGTTGAGATGGTTAATGTTTATTTAATTCGGCCTTGTGTCAGACATAACCGAACTCATTAAAGCTTAAAGGTTGTATGTAGAATTATCATCATCAAGTTTTCACCAGAAGGTTGGTTGTAGACAGGTTGAGATGGTTAATGTTTATTTAATTCGGCCTTGTGTCAGACATAACCGAACTCATTAAAGCTTAAAGGTTGTATGTAGAATTATCATCATCAAGTTTTCACCAGAAGGTTGGTTGTAGACAGGTTGAGATGGTTAATGTTTATTTAATTCGGCCTTGTGTCAGACATAACCGAACTCATTAAAGCTTAAAGGTTGTATGTAGAATTGTCATCATCAAGTTTTCACCAGAAGGTTGGTTGTAGACAGGTTGAGATGGTTAATGTTTATTTAATTCGGCCTTGTGTCAGACATAACCGAACTCTTTAAAGCTTAAAGTTTTATGTAGAATTATCATCATCAAGTTTTCACCAGAAGGTTGGTTGTAGACAGGTTGAGATGGTTAATGTTTATTTAATTCGGCCTTGTGTCAGACATAACCGAACTCATTAAAGCTTAAAGGTTGTATGTAGAATTATCATCATCAAGTTTTCACCAGAAGGTTGGTTGTAGACAGGTTGAGATGGTTAATGTTTATTTAATTCGGCCTTGTGTCAGACATAACCGAACTCATTAAAGCTTAAAGGTTGTATGTAGAATTATCATCATCAAGTTTTCACCAGAAGGTTGGTTGTAGACAGGTTGAGATGGTTAATGTTTATTTAATTCGGCCTTGTGTCAGACATAACCGAACTCATTAAAGCTTAAAGGTTGTATGTAGAATTATCATCATCAAGTTTTCACCAGAAGGTTGGTTGTAGACAGGTTGATTGGAATGTGTGCAGTAGTGTCGAATAATGTAAGAATAAAAAGATACATTTTTCATGTTAAGATAGAAATTTATTAAAAGAAATAGAATAACAAGACTAGGTAGTAGTTAATGTTCAATGAGAAACAAGTAATGAGTTATGGGTATCAAGAAATGTTCGTAGCAGTAATTTGTTGGGAAGAGTTTATGCGTACGTACGTATGTATGTATTAGCGTTTGTTTGATAGGAATGTCTTTGAATGGAGAAAAAGAAGTAAAATGAATCAGCACACGATAAAGAAGGAGGACAATGTGCGACGCGACCTATGTCCGGGTCGTGGTTGAAGTTTCTCCCGTTACATTTTAGTTGTCTCGTCTCGCTGATCTCATCTGACTCTGACTCACTGACGCTGATCGAAATCCTTTATAATAAGTTAGATTTTTTTGCACTTGATCGCGAAGTCTTTATGGTCTTGCAATTTGCTTCCATTGGTCAGAATAACAATCTAACATCTATTTGCTTTAAGCACATGGTCAATCCTTTTTCTATTTGAGAAAAACCAGGATTTCACACGTCATTGTGAATTTTTGTAAAAGTGAAGAGAGTTGATTTTAATTTTTGATTTTCTATCCTACAATATCTGTGATATCTGGGATATTTAAGGAAATTGGTCTAAATTCAATTTCTGATAACTGAGATGCTTAAAGGACGGGTTCCAAATTATATTTCATTCACTTAACTGGTTTAAATTTAATCTCCGATATATGAGACTCTTAATTAAAGTGACCCAAGTTCATTTTCTGATAAATGAGGCACTTAAAGGAAGGGTTCCAAATTCATTCTCTGATATTTGAGACACATTAGGAAAGTAGTCCAAGTTCAATATCTGTTATCAGAGACACCTAAGAAAAGTGTTTCAAGTTCAGATTCTGATATCCGAGGAGTCGCCAAAAGCGAACTGCCAAAAAATTACATAATTTATGCAATCACGTATATTACACATGCAGGTCTACCTGTTGATTATGACCTTGTGTCAAATTTGCCATAACGGAGTAGCAACGTAAACAGATTCTATAATTCTGGAATATCGCCGTCTCTTAATAATACATTCGTGTCAAGTTTTTGATATTTGCTGAAATAAACTGTGATTTTAAAACTATTATGGCGCTGTTAATTGCACATGTAATGAAGGCCACCTCTCTGTTAAGTAAATAATCCGATTCGGCCTGTCGCCATGTAGCAGTAGGTATAAGCATCCTACTGACACCAATGTTGGGGTTCGCGTTTTAAATCATCAAGATTTCGAATGGGGATTTTTATAGCAGGCAACTTCTAGACATTTTGATGACTGGCACCATGCAATATTGCAAGTGATCTTATCTCAAAACTATTCATGTAACTGTTTTTAAAGGTTTTGACTCGGAATATATTTCTTAGAGCTTAAAGACTACACACATACGATATGAAGTACTTGTATCTGTCAGGTTAGAGCTGAACAACTGAATCGCAACTGTTTACCATATATCTATTTTGACAAATCCAAGAACTTTTGTGGAAAATTGTTTCGTAGACAACCAGTTTCCACATATTTCGCTAAGTTTTCATGCTGACAAATGAAAGAAGAGGCCAAACGAAAACAGAGATTATTGTTCCTTTATATATTAGTACGCTTAGCTAATGGGTCCCTAGAAAATAAATTATTATGACATTTTTACAAGTATAATTGAAATTATTTTAACAAATAATTATCTATTCTCAAGGGAAAAAATGAGATGTTGTAGGAAGAAATGTCTACTTTATCACCTTTATTGACAATTACAATTTCACTTTTCACTTTTGTCGTTCTCTCTCTCTCTTTCTCTCTCTCCCTCTCTCTCTCTCTCTCTCTCTCTCTCTCTCTCTCTCTATCTATCTATCTATTTATCTATCTATCTCTTTGTCTCTGTATGTCTGATTCTCTCGCTCTCTCTTTCCGGCTATCTTTTCGTCTGTATCTGTTTCTCTCTGTGTCTGTTTCTGTGTGTGTATCTATCTATCTCTCTCTCACTTTCTCTCTCTATGTTTTCTCTCACTCTGTATACTTCTCTGTCTCTTTCTCTGTCTCTCTCTCTCTCTCTCTTTCTATCTCTCGCTTTCCCCATCTCTAAATGTCTGTCTGTTTCTCCCTCTGTATCTATCCGTCTCTGCCTGTCAGTCTGCTTATCTCTATGTTTTTTGTTTCTCTCTGTTTCTGTCTATGTCTGTCTGTCTGTCTGTCTGTCTCTCTCTCTCTCTCTCTCTCTCTCTCTCTCTCTCTCTCTCGCTCTGGTCTCGCACCTAGCTTCTTGTTTAATTTGTATGTGCCATGACCTTTCACAATTTCCTATCCTTTGTACCTCTGTTTGTCTCTTTACTCTCTATCCCAGTCCCTCTCCGGTCATCCATTTACATAAAGTTGTTTCTTTTTACCTGTTTTGCTTCGATCTGTTCTACTGTGTTAAATTCTCCAAACCCCCGACCCTCATTTTGTGTCCTAGAAATGTCAAATATCTCTTTCTGATTCTAAGTATAAGTGCTGTTTTTGTTCCAATTTCCTTAAAACTTCATGTTTCTCACAATTGCCCCCATGACATTCTCAGCAGCCTCCTGTAGAAACACATTTCTTTTGCCTTAGTTTCCCTCATTATCTGTGAGGAAATTTCCAACATTATCCGCCATGTAGAAGAATTGATATTATAGTAGACCAGCACTCTTTATTTATTTCTAAAGAAATTTTCTTAATTTATACGTTTCTTTTTATACAGTGGATATCGTTCGGAACGAGGAATCGGTGAGTCAAGTTCAAATTCCAGTTGAATTTCTTGCATTTACTTACGCGCAAATACTCTTGGGAAAGGTATTAATTCGTCTCTTCCCTCTAGTTATGGGTTAAATAACAGGACAGATTGGGTTCTATAGCCAGTCTACCGCAGAAAGTAATGGCAACCTACTGCGGGTTAATCTTCTGCCCAAGCGTGTATCACGTATGGCACTTAACTGACTGAATATTAACTGTATTTTTTGTTTTTTGTTTAATCTTTTCCCACCAAGATACACAGGGTTACTGAGAATGAGAAACAATCAGAAGAAAGGACAATAAAAGAACGGAATTGAGGAAGATAGATGTCGATTGACATTGAATTTCATTTTCGGAATACTGTAGATGTCATGGCAGAATGAAACTGTAAAAGAATTCCACAGACGAGAAGTATGAGAAAAGAAAACATTAACATAGAACGTGCGGTTACATCTAGATAATTCAACAATAAAATGATGAAACCTAATTGCCAGTCTAATATTACGCTTAAATTCCTGCGGGCGTGGTATCAAGGACTTTGTTAGATCAACTACATTAAAATACTTATAGAAAAACCCGAGTGAATCCAGGTCACGACGAATGGAAAGTGCCTGAAACTGAGATGCCATGTTAGGACCAATAACATTACAGATCTTTCTTTGGGGTTTGAAATCTTGAAATATATAACAGGAACTTCAGACCCAATATGTTAGCAATACTTAATGCACAGATGAATGGTAGATTCATAAATGTGTAAAACTTTGGTGAGAAAAACTGTCTGAGACGATAATTCTCTTGTAGAATGTAAGACAACTTAGATGCAAACAAATGAAAATATTTAATTTTTTTTTTATGAATTCCAGAATTGTTATTTATCATTTTGGAATTTTATTATAAAATAATCACTTTATGGTCTAGATATGAAAGGACTTTCGAACTACAAAATTTGGATTACAACCATTTACAAATAAATAAGAGAAACTATTGGGCAATAAGCCAAACTCCTACTACGTTTAAAAATAACATTTAAATATAGGCATATTCGTACGTCTGCTAATATTTAATCAGCATGAGTCGGGAATTATATTGATATTTCGGAGTACCTGAAGCAGACTACCACCACGTTTAATGTCGTTTTTCTTTTTTCTTTTTTTTTTTTTTTTTTTTTTTTTTTACTTTTTCAGCGCAGTCCTATCGATTACCGACTTAGCTTTACGATTGACAAACACTTTTGAAAAACTTCAATATTTAAACATTTTCTTGGGTGGGGGTGATCAGTTTCTCATACAACGTTATAGTAAATCGAGCCTCCATTTTCAAACCAGTCACCGGTACGACATTACCAACACCTGTAAATTTGTTCACCATCAAATTTTTTGGACTTTTTTCAGTGCAATATTATCTTTTACACCTTGAACTTTACAAATGATAAAAAATTGCAAAAATTTAAATGTTTAAACAATTTTAGGGTGGGGCCAGATTCTCATAAAACCTTATAGTGGATTGAAAATGGAGGATCGATTTACTTTAATGCTGTATGAGAAACTGCTCCCCACCAAAAAATTTGTTTAAATATTTGTACTTTTTCAACAGATTTTTTTTATAATCTGAAAGTTTTACTAACAATCGATAAAACTGCGCTGAAAAAAGTAAGAAAAAATGAAAAACAACGAAATTAACATAAACAAAGTGACCCCAACGCGAGTGGATTGAAAATAGAGGATCGATTTACTTTAACGTTGTATGAGAAACTGACCCCCCCCCCCCCCCACAAAAAAAAAGAAACGACGAAATTAAACGTGGTGGTAGTCTGCTTTAGGTCCACCGATATTTCTTCTTCTATGTATTTTTCACGACGTTGGCGATTATGGCACTCCATGATACCCTGTCTTTTGTAGTTCTTAAAAAATTGTCCTTTTGTATTTTACTCTGAAACCTTGTTCAATCATCTATTTACAAATCAATATGAAATGGAATATTTTTGCAAAATAAAAGTATAATTATTTTTTTTATTATTTTAAGCAACAGTTATTATTGTTTTCAATCCGTTATCTTTCATTGTTGATTTTCCCCACTTTTTTTAAAAAACACAAACATACAATTTTAACCATTTAAACAAAAATCTTAAGACAACTTGTCGCTTTTCCCGTGTTTGTGAAACCCGCCCACAAACAAAGATGTCATCAAAAATACATACATCGGCGCCGTTTAATCTGAAGACAGCAGAATATTGATTTAAAAATTGAAATTATGTCAGCTAATTATAGTTATATAGAGTCTAAAGCAAATACAGATTTAATTTAGGTTTTTCGCTCATTTAATTGATATGGATAATAACGTCAATTATTACGTAACTAACATATGAGAAATATTGCAATCTAGAGCTTAGTGATCACCCACATATAAACACCCACATTAAATATAATGGCCAGCCATTTGTTCCGATCACTCCCGTCTGCCAGGTCGGTTAGAAAATCCCTATTAGTGAGTCAAGTGCAACCCATCTACGATTTATACTGCGGCTAAACTGGGCCTGTCTCAGTTACAGTTTCTGTGAGAGGGCACATAATATGGTGTGATCAATTTTTATTGCTCTTAAACACGATGACTTGTGGTTTCGTGCTAGCACAACCATCATCGGCTTCAGAACGATTCAGTCTACTTAGTTTCAATTCCAAGATGAGGCAGCAATATTCAATGCAAGGACGGATGGTGGAAAACTTTCCTAGCAGCAAACCTAGGAATTGGTTCAATATAATCGTAGCTCTTTATATCATTGGAAAACTTGAAACCCGGAAGGTGCAAAGAGTTTGAGGTTAACATCGGCTCTGTTACTCTATGATGATTGAAAAAATAGTCAGTCAATTAAGTGATACACGCTTTGGGCGATCATGTCTCGATAGAGACATAACTGACTGGGCAGAAGATTATCCCGCAGTAGGTTGCCATTGCTTTCTGCGGTAGACTGGTTGCCAGCCAAGGCTATAGAACCCAATCTATCCTATTATTTAACCCATAACTGGAGGGAAGAGACGGATTAATAACTTTCCCAGGGATATTTGTGCGTAAGTGAATGCAAGGAATTCAACTGGAATTCGAACTCGGTACCCCGATTTGTCATTCCGAGTCGGTATCCATTGCACCACAACGCACAAAATAGTAGACTTCTTATAATTAAGTTATTTTTGTCCCAGCAAATTAATTGAGGGTCATTTTCAAGATCAGCTCTCAGTTTTACTTATCGGACCTATAGGACTTCCTATTAAATATAAACATAAACTAAAGATCATATTATATGTAATAATGCATTATAAATTATAATAGCACGGATAATAATAAATTAATAACTGTACTAACGGCCACCTGATGGTCATTTCCGATCACACCGTGACCTGGAGAAGGCTTGCAAATCCCTATTAAAGACGCCTGCTGAGCTCACAGAGTCCACTTGTGGTTTATACTGCAACGCTTACACCATCAGACACGGTGACTTGTGACTTCATGCTAGTCATCTTGAGTACGACGATAAAATACACCCGGATCGCGAGATCGGAGATTTTTAGCAGCGCTGGACCACCTCTCAATTGCACCCAAGTCCACCCAGCCCCATGGTGAAAGCACATGTTTGGGTCCCAACTATGGGCAAATAGTGAATCCCCAAGTAAAAACGGTCCTGGGTACGACGGTAAACTGCATCCGGCAGCAAGGCCTCTGATTGGGAGGCTGTGAGGAGCATGGAACCACCTCTTAATTGCTGTTGTTCCCACGTCCACCCTGACCCGGAGTGGTAGCACCTGTTAGGGTCCCAGCTATGGGTAAATAGTTAACCTCCAAACTGGGGTCAAACATTATGAAAGTATAAAAATAAACTTTTACAGAAATATATATATAAAAATAGACTTTATAGAAAAATATGCATTTTTGAAGGAAAAAAAAATTATTGCCATAATGCATTTTTGAAAGAAAAATTATTACCAGCATTACATTTTTGAATACAAAACTAGAAGATATCTGCAGGTTTTTAAAATACAAAAAATTAAAAATAATATTTTTTCATCAAAATCTAATTAAATCAGCCTTCTCACTATAACTGGACATTAAACAGAATACCTTAAAACTCCACCTTTTTTGGCATTAAATAACCCACAGAGGTTGATATATCATTAAACTAAATTCAAACACAAACTGAAACTCAAGCAAAATCAAAAACGAAAAT